>JAOANR010000003.1:29235067-29821580 GCA_030278955.1 Hygrophila difformis | reverse complement strand
TGCATCGGGTTGACCTGAGCCATTGGTAGGCGTCGGGTAGGCCTCCGCCAAATCATGGCTCCATTTCTTACTTGAACCTCATATATTCCATCTGGATATGTCCAAGCCTGGGCTACTTAACTAGTATGTTGGTGAAGAAATGGGGAAGCCGGTGGTCGGCCTTGATACCCCCTATTCCATCCATCACGGTAACCACCTCTACCCCTTGCTGAAGATTGTCCACGATCTGGATACCTTGTCGACTGAGGTGGTGGGCTAAATCCCTGCTTCCTATCCTCCTCTTGTTGAGCCCTTTGATGATAGGCCGTGGGTGGTAACGGATTCCTAGCGTAGGTTGAGGGTTGTTTCCTCTTGTCACCCTGGCCTGGGTAATCTATACCTTTTCCTTTTGAATCCCTTTCAGGTGAGCGATCTGCACTCCTTTTTGGTGGCTCCCTTTCCATCGACCCCGTCTGCCTTGAAGGGCCTGCCTGCATAGTAGCCATTGTGACCGATGGAAACGGCTCTTCGTCGACTCCCATCTGGAAAAACTTCAAGCGGCCAGTGTGTAAGGCCTTGTTAATTTCCAGCTTGAAGTGATGGCATTGGGCCGTAGTATGTGTGAAGGAGTTATGCATCTTGCAGTAACTTCTTCCCTTAATTTCTTCCGCAGTAGCCAAATGATGGCCTCTAGGGAGCCACATTTGCCCTTCTTTGAGGAGGACATCAAAAATCTCATCGGCCTTGCTCACATCAAACATTGGCTCCTCACTGGTGCCATTTTTCTGGGACGATTTTGCCTCTGAGATAGCCTTGGCGGCATTGGGTTGTAGAAGGGCAAGGGAAAGGCTTCCCTTTCACTAGTTCTGCCACCGCTTGCTCAGCTACCTCCATGCCGACGATCTCCGCACCAGACATCTCGCCGTCAATTTCCATATCTGAATATTCAAGTACTTCGATATTCGAAATGGGTCGGTTGTATTTTCTAGGGTGATTGGCAGACTCCTCGTCCTTAAATAATGTTTCCAAGCGAACCGTCTTTGAGGCTAGTGATGAAAGATCTGGGATATCATGGGCGGTTAACTGCTTCCTATAAGTGGGTGCCATGTTTCGGAACACGATCTTGGTCATTTCATAATCGTCTAATGCGGTTTAGCAACGCGACTTCAACCGTCTCACCCTTTCTATGAAAGCTATGACAGTTTCCTTGGGCAACTGTTTTGCATCCACTATGTCAGTAACTGACACTGTTGGTACTGGGTTAAAGAAACGAGTGTGGGATGCCCCCTCCATGTCTTCCCACGTCCTGAAGTGGCCAGGAGGTAAGTTAGCAAACCACGAAAATGCGGTCTTAGTTAAAGATAATGAGAATAACTGTATTTTGTAATAGGGGTTTCTTGTATTTTCTCCTAACTGGGCTGTAAACCGCCCTATATGTTCAATAGTAGACGAATCATCTTCACCTGAGAATGTGGAAAAGTCAGGCACCCTGAATCCCCTAGGCAGGGGATGATCACGGGTAATCGCCTGGGGGTATGGCTTCTGATAAGCCATCCGACCAGTTGGCCTCACGTTGAGACCAAATTGATCTCATAACATATCTGCTATGATATCAGGGTCGATGGCGGGGCCTTGTGGAGGAGCTGGCATGTTAGGGTGGGATTATAGCCATCAACTGACATCCCTATGTTTTGGGGAGTATGCACCATAGGAGGCGCGTAATCGTTATTGGGACCCGATGGATTGGCCATAGGTGGCCTCCACGGTTCCTGATTTCCACCTAGCTCTCCCATTGGCCGGATTGGAGATGTATCCACTGGATAATTCTCCACATTAGTAAGGACAAAAGCGGGTTGTGCTCCTAATGGGATATTGTTGGGGTACGTCGCTGCCGGCCGCTTGCACCTATTGTTACTGGCTTCCGGCCGGTCATAGTTCTGTGATTGCACCTCCCCCATGCCAAAAGTTGGCATAACTGGGAGTGGAGTGAGCATCTGGCCTTCCCCTAAGGGTAGGCCATTTGTTGTTCTGGGTGGGAAGTTGCCCATGTTGGCCGCAGATGGCCCCTGAGCAAAAAATCCTTGGGGTGAGGCTTGTGCGGATAAGTCATTCCGCATAGCCGCCAAACGGTTGTCCAATAGTTCTTTAAATTGATTCATCATATTTGATATTAAGTCCATTGGTACAACATTTACACTGGTAGTATTATGCCCTGTCGTGGGCGGCATGGGTGGTGGCGGAATTCCGCCAGTAGTAGTGCTAGTGGATATTCTTGGCGTGGACATATTTATCCGGGATATCACTCGTGATCTTAACACCAAGCTATCCAAACTTTCCAAATTTGATAATTGATCTATGGTAGACGTTTCAATCGTCTCCCACTGTGGTCGCCAATTTGTTATCGCAAGAATTTCGGATAACAACAAATAGTAAGCCTTTGACAGGCTAAGACGATAGAATTTGAATAAAAACTCTTTCGTTGGATTGCACCTTCAAAAAGTTAAGAACAATGAACAGGAAACTGGTTCCTTGCCCACTGTCAATTACAAGAACTGGAACTATCTAACAACTACGAACTACAAACTATGAACTACGAACTATGCTAATGCTAAAACTAGGATAAAATAAAAGAGCAGATTTGATGTGTGGTGTTGATTGTCCCCTCCCTCCGTTCCAAAATAATAGTCTTTTTAGAGATGAAAAAGTGTTCCACAATAGTTGTCATTTTGGGTATTTCCATGAAAGTTTTCCAATATTACCCCTATATTCCCCCAATAATGTTCATTCTTCCTCTACCCCAAATACATTTCTTGGTAAGTGAGAGGGGCAGAATGGAAGATTGTGTGGTAATAATTATGTTTCTTGGTTTGTGTAATATTTGCTAGAAAGACAACTAAAAAAGAATGGAGGGAGTACACCATTTGGTGTATTAAAATAATACATCTACATATCCCAAAAAACTGCCAAATACAAGTATGTATTAGTTGTAGGCCCTCTTGTGCCAAGTCCGGATCCAATAATCATAACTCCTTGCATGGGGTGAAACGGATCCCTTAAAAAAAAAAGGCTTCCACCCCCAACGTGGTTTTAGCTAAAGCCCCGAAAGATTTGGCTAGTATGTTGCCTGCAAAATATGCCCATCTCCTGACTGATAATCCGCGCACTGAGGTCGTAGCTTCTTCCGGGTTAGAGGCGAGATTGAAAGCTGGTGAGCTTAAGGCTACGGATGTGGTTACGATTCCGACCAAGCCCACCTAGCTTCCCTGGTTGGTTGTGGAAGTGGTTACTTTTTTTCCAAAGTTTTTTGATTATGTCGTCTTTTGCGGATTTCTCTATTTTTGCTTGGAATGCACGTGGGCTTATGAATGTCCACGCTAAGCGCTGTTTGTCTGATTATTTACGTCAACACAGGCCCTCCTTGGTGTTCCTTGTTGAACCTCAAGGAGCTTTTGATCGCCTACGGAATTAGTTCTACAACCGGGGTTATTATCCGGTTTCTATGCAAGACGCTTCCGGCCATGCTAGGGGGATTTGGGTCTTAGGCCGGTCAGGAGCTTGCAATCATGTTTCCTAGTATGAGGTTGCCAATAGGTGTATTACAGTCAAGCTGCAAGCGGGGGATCTCTCTTGGTATGCTTCTGTTGTTTATGCTTTCCCTAACCTTTTCCTACGGCGATCAAACTGGGAGTATCTTCACAGCCTCCGTAGTCGTTTGAGGGGTGCATGGTATGCTGTGGGGGATTGGAATGAAATCTTAGACCCCTCGGACGTCCAGGGTGGTATATTCATTCAAGATCGTGCAGACTCTTTTCGTTCCTGTTTATGTGATTGTGACTTACTTCCGGTCTGTACTGAGGGTAATATTTTCACTTGGTATCGGTCAGCCAACACTCTACAATTCATTAAAAAACGTCTTGATCGAGGAATGGCTACATTGGAATGGATTAATTTATTCCCGAATGCATCTATTCAGATTTTGCCTCGTATCGGGTCTGACCATGCCCCGCTATTCTTGCGATGTGGGTTGATGCACAGCGCTTCACCAAGCAAACCTTTTCGCTGGGATGCTTATTGGAGCCAGCTTCCTTTCTATAACCAGTTGGTGCATGATGCTTGTAATGATCCGTCTCAGTCTCTTCCTGTTCATTTGCAGAAACTTCAGACTCTATCCAACCAACATTGTTTACAGGCACGTCGGAGGCTCACTAATCGTAAGAAGAAGACCTTGCGCCGCCTGCAGGGACTTGATCGTGCTCTGGCTTGTGTCGACTCGGCACGACTTATTTTGTTGGAACGAAAATTGCAACAGGACCTTCATGATATCCTTGCTCAGGAGGAAGTGTTCTGGTATCAACGGGCACGTGAGGATTGGATTAAGCTTGGCGATCGGAATACAAAATTCTTTCATGCTCAGGCTAAGTATCGTCATCATCGCAGTAAGATCTCGGGGCTCCAATTGGAGGGTGGCTCTTGGTGTTCGGAGCCTCCTGTGCTGCAGCAGTCAGTTAGGGATTTTTTAATCCACATATACTCCGATGATGGTAGCATCTCCATTGACGACTCACTTCCTCCCATTCAGCCGCTTATGGCCTTGACTGAGGTGGTGAATGTCGATCCTATGCAACCTAAAGAGGTTACCTTGGCTCTCTCTCAATCTAAGCTGTTTGCGGCGCCGGGCCCGGATGGCTTCCCGGCCGCTTTTTATACAAAACATTGGGAGATCGTTGGCCCTCATATTATTTCCATGGTCCAGAAGGCGTTTCGCCTGGGACAAATTGATCCACTGATTGCCAAGGCTTATATATGCCTAATCCCAAAAGTACCTGTGTCGAGCACTATCTTCCAGTTTCGGCCTATCACGCTATGCAACATGGCTTACAAGCTTGTTTCTAAAGTTCTTGTTAATCGGCTCCGGCCAATTTTGGCCGAGTACATCTCACCTCTACAGTCAGCATTTTTGCCGGGCCGTGGGACGGTTGATAATGCTATAATGCTCCAAGAACTAATTCATACGATCTCTCGGCCTCAATCTCGGATGAAAGCGATTATTGTTAAGATTGACATTGAGAAGGCATATGACACAGTTCGATGGTCCTTTCTCGAGGAGTGTTTGTGGCAGATGCAGCTTCCTCCTTCATTCTGTCATCTTATTATGAGTTGTGTGTCGTCCCCGGCCTATGAAATCCTCTGGAACGGTACTCCCTTGAATGAATTTAAGCCGATGCGTGGGTTAAGACAGGGCGATCCCTTATCTCCCTATCTGTTTAATATTGTTATGGAACGTCTTGCTGTAACTATTGAGAGTGCTGTTAGGGACGGTCTTTGGCACCCTGTTCGGCTCAGTAGGAATGGTCGAGGGATTTCTCATTTACTCTTTGCCGGTGATCTCATTCTTTGTGCCTTGGCTGATGAGACAAGTATTTCTTCCTTGGCTTCAATTATTCAGTCCTTTGGCAATTATTCTGGCCTTAAAGTGAATCTCCTTAAGTCCCAAGCCTATGCATCCGCTAGCGTTACACACTTGGAGAGGAGTAGATTTTCGGCTGCCATGCCAATACCTTTCACTACTCAGATCGACAAGTATCTGGGGTTCCCTATTCACATAGGGAGGGTACGCAGTCAAGCTTATGATTATATCCTTGAACGTATGGACCAGAGAATGTCATACTGGGCTATGAGATTACTGAATAAACCGGGGAGAGCCACCCTTGCTAGGAGTGTGCTCTCGGCCATCCCTACATATGTGATGCAAATTGGGTGGCTCCCGGAGTCTATTTTTCGGCGCATTGATCAAAGATTGAGGAACTTTGTATGGAAGGACAGTGCGGGCAAGGGACTGAATTTAGTTGGTTGGGATCGTGTGGCTTTACCTAAATGTAGGGGCGGCCTAGGCTTTCGGACGGCTCGCCAGGCCAATATCGCCTTGTTGGGGAAATTGGTGGCGGACCTGGCACATGGAAGTTCCAGGATGTGGTGCACTGAGCTACGTCGGAAGTATTGGCCTTCAGGGGGCTCCCTTTCGTCCATGCCTGCTACAGGCTCGTTCACGTGGAGGAGCCTCAGAAAAGCAGCTACTCAGTTACAAGGAGGGTTTTCATTCCGTTTGGGAAATGGAGAGAGTTCCTTGTGGTTTTCGCCTTGGCTTCATGGGAATCAATTGGGGCCTCAGGTGCCTTTTGTGGAGACACATGACTTGGATAAAACAGTGTCTGATATCATCACAGATACAGGTTGGGATCTCTCTGGTTTGTATACTTTTATTCCTCCAGCTATTCAACATGAAATAATAAAGAATCCTCCTCCCTGTCTACATGCGATGGTGAAGGATGGCTGGACTTGGAGAGGGAACACTAGTGGTCTTTATACAGCAAGGTCGGGGGCGTCTTTCTTGTTAGGTGAGGAGGCGGTTTCCGGAGGTTGGAATTGGCTTTGGACTTCCAGCTTTCCGGAGAGAATTTGCTTCTTCATGTGGCTGTTGTCATGGGAAGCCATCCCATGTAACGCTCTCAGGCTTCAGCGTCACCTAGCTCACTCTCCCTTATGTCTTGTTTGTGGTGTTCAGCCTGAGGACTGGAGGCATTGTCTCTTTGGGTACCGCTGGAACATGGCCGTTTGGGCGTCTCTAAGTATTGACATCCCTATAGATCTTCACTCGTTGCAATAGCCTGACATCCGTTTTTGGCTTTGCGGAATGTATCGATGCTATGGTACTCTCTTTTTGGCGGCTACTTGGCTTGTTTGGAAGGAATGATGCAAAAGGGTCTTCAGGGGCGTCTCCACTTCTCATCATCACCTTATCCGATGTATCCTTCATCTTGATAAAGATCTCCAGTCTGCTCAGATTCGTCCTATGAGTGTTGGATCTCTCCCTCGACTTGTATGTTGGAATATGGGCTCCTGGACAGGTGTGTTTCTCCACTCCGATGGTTCCCGTCTTGCTGATCGGCATCGTGCAGGATACGGGGCTGTTTTGAGGAACGTGGATGGGAGTTGGATCGGGGGGGTGTCCGGCCACCTTTGTAATGTCTCTATATTGCATGCTGAGGTTGCTGGCTTGCTGCATGGCCTGCAATTGGTCGTCCAGGTTGGTGTTTCGGCTATCTACTGCGCCTGTGACTCCAAAGAGGTGTTGCGACTGATCTCGGCCAAGCGTTCATCTGTTCATTGGCTATCATCCTATCTCGCACGTATTGATGAATTGGTTCAGCAATTCCAACTTTGTAGCTTCAATCATATCTTGAGGGAAGGAAATAGTGTAGCGGACTCGCTGGCTAAGTTGGGTGCTGAGGAAGAGTCTTTCTTCACGACGTGGGCGTTTCTGCCGGATCGTTTGTCTCCTCTTCTGGCTGCTGATGCAATGGGCACGTGGTTTCCCCGGGCTCGCTGATTCATTTGTTTATCTTTGCTCTACTTTTTTATTTTTTATTTTTTCTTTTTTCTAGTCTGTATAGGCTGTTCCGCCAAAAAAAAAAAAATTAATACAATGAGGCTTAATGGATATAATTAGTGTACTAGTTAATGGACTAAACAACAGTATTTCACTCAATAAGAGACCAAGTGATCAAATCGATTGGATTAATTTAATTGGAAAAAATAGATTTAGTAATTAACAAAATTAACGGACTAAATTAGAAATTAAAGCTACATGCAAGACGAAATGGTGGTTATTCCTTTAGGTATGGATAAAGTGTTTGGACTTTCGACTTTCTTAAAACTAGGTTAGCCTGCAATTGCAAATAGGAAGATTTTAAAAGTAAGGTTGCGTGGGCAGTGGCCAGGCCTTTCATAAAATACAGTTCCTTCCACAAGTGTTAAAAGAGTATTTGTAAACAATAAGAAGTCCTTCAAAAAGCTCCCATAACAAGCAAATTATGTTGGCGTTACTTTTGTTTAGACATCATCAGGATCGACATTGGTGAGAGTCTTTGTTTTCGGGTCAGTGCAGCAACTATTTTATTCAAATGTGAAATTTCCTCATCTCTTCTAATTATCTCTTCCTTCAATCTTTCAATCTCTTTCAAATGTGCCTCACACTGATTGGAATACTCGACGTATCCCAATGGTTGTTCCATTTTCAACTTCTTCTTCGATGTTCCAAGAGTAGTACATTCTTCTTCAGCTGACCTCTTCTTCGTCTTACCCAGCTGGTCAGATATCTCCTGGACATTACAGACACATATGGTACCAGATATTCCCGAATCGAGCTCAAACTCAACAATCTTTTGTGGCCGCCCAAATGTGTCCTGGCATAAAATGAGACATAAAAGTAACATTAAGGGAAACACAATTTACCCAACATTGAAAAACATTAACATAAACAGAAGAGAAGATCTATGGTAAGAGTTAATTTTGGATCAGGACATATGGCTCAATAAATAGCAACCCAAAAATAAAGGCAAGTGCAAATTACAAGCAGAGAAGCTCACACACCTCGCTTAAGATCCCGTCTAGCTTATCAAATGCTTCAATTGCAGCTTCCTGATTTTTGAACATTGCAAAAGCAGAATATGTATTTCGGACCTTTTTATTCGCCTGCATTGATGCAATTGCCAAATGATGATGGTAGCAACGAATATCATATGAGAAGACTGAAATGATAATGTTAAAGGGTGAATACAAAAAATGTAAGTTGCAGTGTGCACAAACCTTGACTTGCACAGTGAAGTCCCCAGGAAGAATGCTCTTCAGATCTTTGGTTAGAACACTGACAGGGATTCTGTGTATAAGCAACTTTCCCATGTTCAAAACTTCCACCTAAAATATAAAATGCATCAGAATCCATACATACTATATAGTCTAGAAGAAGAAAAAATAGCAAAAGTTACCTCCTCCTCAGGTAAAACATCATCAATTCTTCCTTCTAACCTGGCCAGGATGAGCTTCATTACAGCAGATGCATCGTCTAGACAATCATGAGGGTCACCTTCCTTCCGGAGATCAAAATCTAACATGGCCTAGTTTGTAAGACAAAACATGGAACATGTCATCAGGAAAGGTGTGGTAATATGGAAAAAGCTAGAAAAGTAAAAAAGATGATATCATATCTGCAGAGCAAGATTATCTTCCCATGTTTAACTTTAATTCCATGAGGAGATAATATTTTGCATCTACCAAATTCATTAGGAGCCAAAACATGATCGCAAACCACTTAGAGATGAAGAAAACATATTTTCACACAAATGTGTGTGCACAAAGAATTCACCTTACACAAACAACTTAGGGAAGCCTTCTTGAACACAGCACGTTTTGCATACTTGAAGATGTAAGATGTGTCGATCACTCTTGCATAGTCTAATTTTAGAGCTTAAGAAAATAAATGAACAAAAATCAAATGTATGTGGTGGAAGATAAAGAAACATGAACTTAAAAATTTAGCCCATTTGTCCTACAACTTTGTACAATAAAACAAACACTCTTAACCAATTCCCATGGTACTGTCTTACCAAACATTTAAGTTGCAGAGTTATAGAACTTACCTTTAAGGTCGTTACTGAGACTGTGGCCAACTAGAAGCTCACCATTAGATAGCAACTTCTTTATTGCTTTCTGCAGTGTATGCCATTTAAATTTAAATAAAGCTGTGAAATAAGAATTCACATCAAAGATATAGCAGACAAAAAGTCAAAGCATATGCCTGTGCATCTTTCAATGTGTAAGTGACTCCATCTAAATCGTTAGCAGTGATTCCAGTTATCTCTGTCCGATAATCTGCAATTGCTTTGTTTGGGTTTATGACTTTGTCAAGCTTAACCTGACATTAAACAAATTCATTTTAAATCTACTGTGTGTGTGTGTTTGGGGGGGGGGGGGGGGGGGGGGGTGGTTAAACTAAAAACACGCGTCACATGTAAACCTGTAAGTTGCGGTCTACAGCACAAACTTTAACCAAGGCTTCAGTGCCATCTTCACAAAGAACCATCTCACAATCAATAGCAATAATTTCAAACCACTTTGTAGCTTTGGATTTTTTCCTATGTTTAATAACCTTCCATTCCTGCAACTCAAGAGTTCAGAAAATGGAAAATAATACAAAACATAAAGACCCATATAGGCATATATATATATATATATATATTATGTAAAAGTATTGCAAAAGAACTGAACCTCTTCATACGAAGGGAAGCAATAATCTACAGGGTACAAAGGATGCTCCAAAGTTAAACGGACCAGTCTCTACATTAACAGAAACAACTCATTCTTAGAAATAACTAATAAGTAGAAACACTCAGTAATGCATCAAGAATTGCATTATAAAGTTCCTTTTATATACAGACCTGTTCAGTTGTTTCTTCATGAGGAGAAATTTTCTCAAGTTGCTCCATTTCATCACGATTTTGATAGCATTTCAGTAATTTCTGGAAAAACTGAATAGAATATATAGAATAGACCTATCTTATTCATGAATCGATGATTAACTGTATCTATTGTTTATCATATTCGCCCTGAGAAAGACGTAAAATAAATAAATTTTAAAAAAATATATAGAAAATAAAAAATCATCTTGATCAATTACCTTCACATCATTCTCTAGTGTGAAAGTTCTTAAAAACAATGCCAGCAAGTCCTCGGACCTCTTGGAAGGGTCACTCAAGCTTGGCCCTAACTTCTTATCATGAACTTTCAAAAATTCCTTCCAGCTTCCTTTACTACCAGACATAGCCTTCTTCTGTGCTAATTTTACCATTTCAACTAATGCCTGGACCCAATATAAAAGGATATGCCAAAAAGAAGTATATTTCAGACGAAATAAAAATGGCTTGATATTAAAAGGAATTATTTTGAATGTTCAAAACCGAAGAAGCACATGAGCACAAATTGATATCAGAACAAGATATTGGATCGAAAAAAAATGCAGAAAATCTGCAAAAGTTACCTCTTTCTTGGCAGATTTGATCAATTCATCCATGATTGTGAGCTGCAATTCAATAAAATTTTGGAGAAATTTTGGGTTGGATTTGGAAGGTAAATATACTACATAACATAGTAATCAATAGCGGCCGGTAGCGGCGCTATCCCGCTCCGCCACGTTTTGTGGATAGCGGCGTCGCGGCGGTTCTGCAAGGCCAGTCGCGGTGGAGCGGCGGCGAGCGGCGGGGCGGGCTTCGCAGGCAACAGCGGGTCGGCTCAGGGAAGAAAGCGGGGAAGAAGAAGACGACTGGAGTGGCTGGAGCGTTCTGACCGATTGAGACTTGTTGAAGACGACGACTGACCGGGAGTGGCTGGAGCGAGAGTTGAAGAAGATGAGTTTGAGAAATCTGAGGCCGCCCGATTGTGAGAGGCTGCGGGAACTGAACTATTTTATGGGAACTGAACTATTTAATACTAAAAGAAACCCTAATTAAAAAAAAAAAAAAAAAAAAAAAAAAAAAAAAAAAAAGAAAAAAAGAAAATGGTATAGGGAAATGAGGGTAGAGAAAAGGAATTAATTGCATTTCTTTTGTTTTGTTACATTAAAGATTTGAGAGTTGAAAAATAAATGGATTCTCATTCCCAACATTGAATTCTCTATTATATATGGAGAAATGGGAAGAATTGAAATTTATGGGTTGAATATACAATATGAATAAATATAAACATATCCAATTAAATTTAAATTTAAAATATAAATAATAAAAATTGAATTAAATATATTAAAATAGTTAAATATAATTAATCATATAAATTATTAAATTAAACACAAATTGAAATATATGTATATATAACTGAATAATGAGATTTAATTATGTTAAATAAAATGAAATTATATTATATTTTTTGGGGTAAGCAAATGAAATTATATTATATCCTATTAAAGTAAATATAAAAAGTAAAGTAAAATATATATAAAATAATATAAAAATATAAAATATTAAAATTTAACAGTAAATAAAAATATAAAATCAATTCATAATTTAAAAAATTAATATAAAATAATAAATAAATAAAATAATTATGCAATATAACTAAAAATAAATAAAATTAAATTAAGTTTTATTTAAATTGAAAAAATATAATTAAATATTTTTAAAAATATAATATTTAATAAAATTAATAAACTATAATTATATGATAATTAAATTATCTTAAAATAAATTATAGTATATAAAAGAAAATAGAAAATAAATATTATTGTATTATATTATATTAAAAATAGAAAATTCAGTTGATTATTTGTTGTATTTCTATGTTGAATACTCTGTCATACTCAAATAAAAACAAAAGTATCAATTCTCATTCCCTGTGTTACCAAACAGAAGAATCAATTATCTTTCTCTGACTCAATTCTCTTTCTCTGCAATTCCATTCTCTACCATCATTTCTCTGCAATTCCATTCTCTGTACCAAACGCACCCTAATAAACTAAACCTATTTAATAATAAAAGTAAAAAAAGTCTGTTGGGCTTTCAACTTTTATTGAGAAAATAAAGTCGGCTCCGTTCAAATTCTTGCTCACACTTAGAGCACCCACACTCCATAACCAATTAATAACTCACTTTTTCATTCTCTCTCCGCCACATCAGCTTTTCACTTCTTGCAACAATATTTTAACCCATCTCAATTAATCCATACATCCATTCATCAATTCATACCTTCTTTTTAGTGGGACCCATGATCTAATCATTTAATCAACAATAAAATTATATAATAATTTAATTTTTATACTATTTTAATTATATACATATTTAGATTTAAAAAATACACAAAATATATATTCTTTTGTAAATATTTATACAATTTATTTTATTATGCATAAAATTAATATTCCAAATATACGTTAAATATTAGTAATATTTCAAAGTTGGAATATTAAAAACCTAATCAACACATTAAATAAAACATAAATACTTCATAATTTGAAATACAATACATTAATTAAAAGATATTAAACACTAACAAACTTGCCATACAACATAAATAGTAAATAAAACATTAAACTGCGAGAACAAAAAAAATTACTCAACGTTGTTGCCAAAGTGCATCCAAATATGCTCAACTAAATCATGCCGAAGTTGGTGATGAACTTGGTTGTCACGGAGGGCAGAATTCCTTTGAAGATATTCTTGAAAATCACGGGTGGCGCCTTGACTCGGTACTGCAAGCTCTTCTTCTTCCTCATTTACCCAATTTGTAACTATATCTCCTTCATCTTCAACAATCATGTTGTGTAGAATAATGTGTGTTAACATTATTGCTTTCAACTTTTTCTTATACCAAAGACGAGCTGGCCCCCTGACAATAGCCCATCTAGCTTGAAGCACTCCGAAAGCTCGTTCAACATCCTTCCTTGCAGATTCTTGTTTTTGTTTAGATAACCTTCTTTTTGGATCTTGTGGGCATGGGAAAGCTTTGACGAATGTGGACCATTCCGGATATATTCCGTCGGTTAAATAATAACCTTTCGTATATTGAGTCACGTTCACCATGAAATTAATGTCCGGCGCATCCCCCGTCAAAACATTGTTGAACAAAGGAGATTCATTCAAAACGTTAATATCATTACGTGAACCAGCCACTCCAAAAAAAGCATGCCATATCCATAGATCCTGAGATGCAACCGCTTCAAGCACTATTGTTGGTGACCCGAGTCCTCTTGTGAATTGCCCTTTCCAAGTCACTGGACAATTTTTCCACTCCCAGTACATGCAATAGAGGCTACCCAACATACCGGGAAACCCATGTCTCGTCTCGTGCAAATGTAGAAGTCGTTGAATGTCGTTGTGATCCGGCCTTCTTAAGTAGCGCTGGCTAAATAATTCAACGACCACTTCACAAAATTTATACAAGCATTTGATAGCAGTCGACTAACCCATCCGTAGATACTCATCAAGAGAGTCGGCAGGAACTCCATATGCCAGTTGACGTAGGGCTACTGTGCATTTTGTAGCGGTGATAGACTTTGTCGCCCTGTTGCGTCGCTCCTTGTTGGAAATACCCAGATCGACCTGTAACTGCATTAACTATACGAAGGAATAAATCCTTGCGCATGCAAAATCGTCGACGGAATATACGATCGTGATACACCGGATTTTCCGAGAAATAATCATTCATAAGCCTAGCATGTCCATCTTCCCGACTTCTTTCGATAAACCTCCGTCATGGTATTTGCATCTCATATTCCACAAACTGGAACAGTATGGACACCATTGCTTCAGCCGTGGAATCTGCTTCATCATCTGTGAATTCCTCGTGTGCAGATATATCTTGTGTGGGGTCTTCGGATATGGAAGATGTTGAGCTTTCAGAACTTTGAGACATTATAATATGTGAAGAGGTGAGTAGAAAAATGAAAGGAAATAATTGAGGAAGTAGTGTTTTGGTGTGCAAAAATATAATGAAGTGGTATGGTATTAATAGGCAAAATAAAGGAACGGTCATATTTTTAAATGTTTGAATTTTGAATATTATTATTTTCTATATTAATTTTTATTATTAAAAAGTAACCGTTTGAAATTTAAATTTTATTATATGTTTATATTCTTATTTAATTTAGAAGAGTAACCATTTGAAATTTAAATTTTATTATATGTTTATATTATTATTTAATTTAGAAAAGTAACCATTTGAAATTTAAATTTTATTATATATTTATATTATTATTTAATTTAGAAAAGTAACCGTTTGAAATTTAAATTTTATTATATGTTTATATTATTATTTATTTTAGAAAAAGTAACCGTTTGAAGTTTAAATTTTATTATATTTTTATAAAATTATAAGTTTTAAAAAAAATCGTTTGAAATTTAAACATTATTGATTGATATAGTACTATTTTATTTTATTAAAACTTGATCGTTTGAATTTTGAATATTATTGATTTTTATATCATTTTTCAAGGTAACGTTAATAATTTTAAATGTTTGGAAAAAACTGCATTATAAAAATATTCAATTGATACATGAAAAAACGGGAAACAACATTAGATAAACGAAAATGCAAGACCTAATGAAACAACATTAGATAAATAAAAATACAAGACCTAATGAAACAACATTTGAGGTTAGTTGGTTGGATCTACCGATAGTTGATAAATGGAATGATGTTGACAAGCCAATGCACGTTTGGCTTTTGTGGCTTCACGAAAGCTTCAGGGAATAGGACGAGGTCTAGTGTTGTTGTATCGAGCTGTAACCGTTGGCAGTGAAATAAAAGTTGCGTAATCGATAGCATGTGCTCCAAAAAAAAATTGAAACAACATTAGATAAATAAAAATGCAAGACCTAATGAACAAAAACATCGAAAGTGAATCGGTTGCTAGCTCAAATATTGTTGGATTCCCACTTCGCAATAATTTGGGCACATGCACGCTCGTGAAATTCGTGTTGTTTATCCGTCATTGTTGATGTGTCACGCGCAACGAACTCGTATTCTTACATAAGAGTTGCTGCTTTTTTTGCCTCTACTTTACCTTTTTTTGCCTCTGTCGCGATCTTTTTTGCATCTGCGAGCTTCTCTCTAACATGTGTGTCAAGCTTTTTCGCCTCATTGTATTCATTAATGTGATGGAGTGCATCACCCAACTTCGGATGGTCTGATGTGGATCGTACCATACCCTTACCCTTCGCTTTTCTTTTGCCATTTTCTGCCCCATCGGCCTAGCATCGTCAATGTTAAGCTCGAAATCTAAGGCTCGGGATTTGGTTGAGGAGTTGTTACTTGTGTTGGAGTCCGAAGTTCGTGCCTTCTTCGAAGAACCGAATTCATCATTGCATTGCGAACTAAATAGAGGCCGATCCTTCAGAATCTCCCAAACATGCCCAAAATTGAACGCAACTCCATTATTTTCCGACTTATATTTTTTGTGAGCCATGTGTAGTATGTCTGCATCACTACTCCCGCTCCTGTGAACACTTGATACAGCATTATAACTTGAATTGAAATTTGATACCTTCTTTGCGACAGTGTTGTACCAATGCGACCTCATTGTGCTTACACTTCGATAAGCCATGTCTGGAGCGCGGTTGTTATTCCAGTACTCGCCGATTCTGTCCCAAAAAGCATCCAATGTTTGGTCATTGCCTATTATGGGATCATCACTCATTGTCACCCATGATGTTGCAAGTAGTTCATCCTCTGCTACTGTCCACCTCTGTTTGCCTTTTCCGGTAGTCGTCTCTTTTTCCGATGTGAGATCAATCGGTGTAGTTGAGTTCGACAATTGTGTCTCTGGAACGAATGATGGAGTGCTTGGTGGATTGAATGCTCCAGTTCTTGGGGACATGCCAAATGGTTGTGACGCAGAAAACATCGGCGGGGAAGAGTGCATAAAGAATGGAGATTGATGAAAATTTTGTGGGAAATTTTGAAAAAATGGGATATTGTAGTGTAAGTTTGGATTTTGAGTAGGATAAAAGTTTTGAGAAATATTTGAGGGAAATGGAACATTTTGAGAGGGTTGAATATTTTGTGGATTTTCATCATCAACATTTTGGTTGAACCATTTGTTGAAAAACTACTATTGTTATCGGCCATTGTGGGAAAAATATGGAGGGTTTATGTTTGATGTAAACAAAGATAGGTTGAAAAGAAGAAGTGAAGTGTGTTTAGATGTAGGAGAATGAGAGTGAAAAATAGTGGAAGAGATGTATGTATATTTATAGAGTTTGAAAACTAGCCGTTATTGTATATAATTAAAAAAAAATTGATTAATATAAAGAAATAATTTTTTAAAAACTAGCCGTTATGTTTAATTAAAATATAATATATTTTTTTCTTTAACCTATATGTTCAAAATAAAAACCTATGTATCCAAAATCTTAACCTATATGAAAAAATACTTGCAAAAAATTAATTTGTGTAATTAATGTAATGTCTTGAAAAGTATTAAATTAATTTATATAAAAATAAAGATAAAACATTAAATAATACAATTTAAAAAATTGCAACGGTTGATTTTTTTTTTGCAACATTAAATTTTTTTTTTTGCAACATTAAATTTGAAAAACATTAAATTTTTTTTGCAACATTAAATTTAAAAACATTAAATTTTTTTTTTTTGCAACGGTTGAAATTTTGAAAAGTAGTGAAAAATATTATCATTAAAAAAATGTTATCGTGTTTAAAGCTGCAAAAGTGAAAAAAGTGACAGACATGAATTGAGTTCAAGGGTTTGAATTGGAACTGTGGACCCCACATCTCATTAACTCCCACATCGGTACCGTTCCAATTCAAGTCTGACACATTTCTGTATTAATTGAACTCACCCTCACCGATGTGGGTGCTCTTAGAGATCAATCTGGAGGATGGCTGGGAGGAGTTTCGGGGTATTTAGGGAAGACGTCTGTGCTTATGGCAGAAATAATTGGCATTCTACATGGTCTTGCTATGTCCAGGGATAAAGGAATTCAGGATATTATTGTTGCTGTGACTCGCGCGAAGCCCTCAGGTTAATATTATCCCCTCCCAGTAATAACCATCGGTTGGCGCCACACCTCCATAAGATTGAGGAGATTAGAAAAGAATTCCATACTTGTTGTTTTGAACATCGTTTAAGAGAAGGGAATGCGGTAGCAGATTACCTAGCCAAGTTGGGAGCCGATGAAGAGCAGTTCTTTACCACCTGGGCTTATCCGCCTGATCCCGTGATTCCTCTTCTTGCTGCAGATGCGGCAGGAACTTGGTTTCCACGACAATAGTTGTTATCGGTGTTTTGTAATTTTATCTTTCTTTTCCTAGCCTTTATTGGCTGTAAAGCAAAAAAAATTCTTGTTGACACCATTCTTCTTCCCACCGCTGCTTCCATCTTCTCTGCCGCTCTGCCAGTGCCCTTTTTTTTTCTTTTGCTGTTCTTACACAATGTCATCATCGGCATCCCAAGGACTAATAAAACCTACTGGAGACAGTATAGATATGGCGTGGCAATGGAATAGCCTTAAGGATATCAACAATAGAAAAAGTGTTGTATGTGACTTTTGTGGTAAAACAACCACCGGAGGTATCACAAGAGCCAAAACACATCAAATGGGAATCAAATGAGATGTCGGGGCTTGCAAGAAAATCCCATTGGTGGTGAAAAAACAACTTCTTGAAGCATACCAACAAAAGAAGGATGAAAATGAAGATGAGATAGCTGTGCGAGAGGATGATGATGATGATGTTGAAGAAATACACCTCATTCGGAGTGGGAAAAGGGCTGCCAATGATGTTGCTTCCAACAAGCCAGCCAAGAAAAAAGGCCCTTTGGATTTATTATTCATGAAGAAGCCGGAAATAACCATGAAATCAGGAAAATCTCGCCAAACAAGCATCAAGGATTGTGACAAGGAAGCAAAGGCAATGAAAATTCAATACATTGCTAAGTGTTTTTATCGGAACGCCATTCCGTTTAATGTTGCTAGAACCAAAAGCTTCAAATTGATGGTCGAGGCAATAGGAAACTATGGAAAACACTTGAAGCCTCCAAGCTATCATGAGTTGAGAGTTCCTTGTTTGAAAAAGGAATTGCAACTCACAAAAGAGATGATGAAGCCTTTAGAAGAAGAGCGAGTGAACTTTGGATGCTCCATTATGTCTGATGGATGGACTGACTCGAGAAATAGGACATTGATTAACTTTTTAGTCAATTGTCCACGAGGTACAATGTTTGTAAAGAGTGTTGATGCATCTTCATTCATCAAGACTGGAGAAAAGGTGTTTGAGCTATTGGATAATTTTGTGGAAGAGATTGGAGAAGAAAATGTCATCCAAGTAGTTACTGACAATGGAAGTAACTATGTATTAGCTGGTATGACTTTTTTATTTTAATTTATTATTTAGTACAAAGCATTCTATTAGTTTTTATATTATAAAATTATTTTAATTATTAAATCATATCATATGTAAATTTCTAGAAGCAAGGCGACCACATCTTTTTTGGACTCCTTGTGCAGCTCATTGTTTGGATTTGATGCTAGAAGATATTAGAAAGATCCCCAAAGTGAAGAGGACCATACAAAGGGGATGCTCTCTTGTAGGTTTTATATACAACCACTTAATGCCTTTGAATTTGATGAGGAGATTCACAAAGAAGACAGAATTGGTTAGGCATGGGGTTACAAGATTTGCAACAACTTTCCTCACTTTGCAGAGGTTGCACAAAGTGAAAAGTAATCTAAGAAAGATATTCACTTCAGATGATTGGATGAGATTGAAGATAGCCAAGGAGAGTAAAGATAAAAATGCAACAAAAATTGTATTGATGCCTACATTTTGGAACGAGGTGTTGTACACTCTTAAGATATTACGGCTTGTTGATAATAAAAAAAACCAGCAATGGGATATATATATATATATATATATATATATATATATATATATATGAAGCTATGGATAGAGCGAAAGAAACAATTGAAAAAAGCTTCAAGAAGAAAGAAGAGAAATACAAGGATGTGTTTCAAATTATTGACCGGAGGTGGGAATGTCAACTTCACCACCCACTGCATGCTGCATGCCATTTTTTGAATCTTCAATTCTACTGTAACACCCCGGTTTTTGGTCACCCAGGTCGGGATGTCACCGCCACATCTCCCTAGTAAGACACGGTTTCCCCGAGCTTACTAAAGAGATGCAAGGCTAGGTATTGCAGTATTTAAAAACACTTAAAGCATTCAAAATAGCCCATACAATATAATTCGAAAATAATAATAGCATAGCGCAGCGGAAATATTTAGTTTAGTACAGTATCGCAGCGGAAAATATAAAAAGGGCCGACATGGCCAAAACACGGGTTAAACAGGCCCGTTCATAATATAGTCTAAGTACGAAATTTAAAAGCAAAATAACAATCCCCAAAATCCCATGCATGATTCGTGCTCATACAGGCTCATTCCACATATTATGTAAAGAAAGGAATAAAAATGGTTTTGGTCAGCAAAATTGCTGAGTAAGTTAACACATGCATGATCGTAGGGTTTAAAAGCCATAAGTTTAATAATTTAACAAAAGCATGATAATAACATAATATTTAGTTTCATCTAATCCATATCCAATAGCATAATTTATCTCAGGCTCCATTTAACAACACATACCACATGGTTCAAAATAATAGCCATAATTTAAATAAAGCATTTAAATAATTTAATTTGACAACAATATCATTTAATCTAGTTTAATTTAATTTAGAATCCCCATTACATTCCCGATTTGGTATTTCAAAGTTTCACGATAAAAATCGCGATGTCAACAAGTTTAGCCGGTAGCCCGGCGGCCGCAGCCGTATCAGCAATACCCAGTACCACTCCGGAGCCTCGGGAAACCCATACGGATATTCACGAGAGTGTAGGCTCTAAGTTTCGTCGTTTTGGCAATATCACATTTCAAGTATAGCGCGCGGGGTCACCATCGTTCATTACGGCACGAAGTGAATCGTTAGGGGGCACCCTGCAGAGCACTCACCCCTAATTTTAATTTATAAAGTTTGTAAGGGGATTTAGTTTTTAAAATCTGCCTTCCAATGTATTAATTTAGAAACAATATCTCAATTCGTTACAACCCTAAAGGTTAATTCCATGTTTCAACAAGATTTCAAAATTTCGTTTCGGTAAATCACAGTTTACTCCAAAATTCGTCTAAAATCAGATTTAATTCCAAAAATTCCAAAATTTCATATCTGACTCGGAAACATCAAGATCTACAACTTTCGTGTTTTAACTTTTTCAATCCGAGATACCTAAGTAGGTCAAAATCGCCAATTTTCGCATAACAAGAAATCTGTCCGAGTTTAACATGTCACAGTTTAAAGATTTCAAATTCTAACATATCAATTCAACTCCAAACTTAATGAAATTTGACAGGGATCATCTTAAGACATTTATCTACAACTTTCATGTTTGGCCAAAGATCTAAAACAGCCTAGATCCTATGTCAAAAACGAGATCAAGATCATTCCTAAGTTCTGTCCAAGATTTCAAGATCTAGAATCAAACAGTTCGGTTTCAACGGGTTTTCACATATCAAATCAACTCCAAAAATTCTCAAATGTTTACAGTAGCTAGGTCTAAGTCTTAGGAACGTTTTTTGTGTTTTAAGTTTTTCCGTTTGAGTTCGTTTTAAGGGTCGGAAAAATTCACCAAATCTGTTGCGTCGGTAGAAAAACAAAAGTGGACAGATTTATGGTTCTTGTTGAATCTTTTAGGTTTCGAATGTTTTAAAATCTCCCAAAACCATGTAAGGTTAACTTACAGTGTCTATGAACGTCGGGAATGTCCAATTCGGAGGCGTGGCTTCCAGATCACCGTCTCTCCTCTCCGTTCGTCGGGTTCTACGATCTAGATTCGATACGGGGTGTAGAAAGAAAAGAATCGAAGTTAGAATCCGTTTTCGGATAGAATCGTGAAAAGATTTATTGGACTAGAGCTTACCACAACGTTTGGAGACCTTGGATTTTCGTCCAAGCTGCTGCCTCCGCTTGGTGCTTTCCGTCGACTCCGAATTTAGGGTTTCGAACGTATAGAAGAGTGTAGGGTTTTTGTAAACTTGTTTGGGGCTCCCAAGGGGCTTATTTATAGAATTCTCAATCCCTAGGGCGTCCACAACCGACCTAAAGGTCTGGAGTCAAGAGATGTTCAACCGAAAGTCGAAAAATCCGCGTTCGGGCGAGAGATTCACGCAACAAACGAATCTGTGAAGTGGCGCGGTCGTGGCGCGCTAAAGCCACTTCACCGCGCGGCCACCGCGCCGACTTCGCCTGGACTTCGGTCCGGGCGGGTCGTGCGATCCGTCGTGCTTTTCCGCCTCTCTTTCGGGTTTCTATCCCTCTATGCTCCCGAATTCCGATTTCCGGGGTATATTCGGGTTCATACTTTCTCTCTAATTTTATTCTCAGTCTAATTGGATGTTTTGGACTCGAATACTCGAGTTCATTAGTGTCGGGTTTTGGTGTTCCATTTATCCATCCTTTTGTTTAATTAAATTCCTTTAATTCCTTTTTAAGTAAAAATCTCATTTCTCATTTTCTTATCTTTATTTATTTCTTTTATTTGCTGGTTTTGTTTATTTATTTATAGTATTTATATTATTTATTATTTATTTATTTAATTACTGTTTTATTTTATGTTGGAAAATTCTCGGGTATTACAGTCTACCCTCCTTAAGAATCAACTTCGTCCTCGAAGTTGTGTTTCGGCTTTTCTCGTCTCGTGCTAAGGTCTTGTGTTTGTTTTATTATGTTGTGACTGAACTTAGAATTAAAACTTCTAAGCTGCCTACGTACCCGGTAAAGGGATCAAGCCATAACGTAGTTCAAAAGTTTACAAAATTGCACGAAAAATTAGGGGGTATGACATCCTCTCCCCCTTAAGATTGCAGTTATGTCCCCATAACTGTGTCGGTATCGGTTTGGAACAGTGTCGGGTATCGTTCTTTCATGTCGGATTCTACCTCCCAAGTTGTCGTCTCACTTTCGTGGTTTGACCAAAGAACCTTGATCATTTTGATGGTTTTGTTCCTCGTTACTCGTTCCTTAGTATCGAGAATACGCACTGGGACTTCTTCGTAAGTCAAATCTTCGTCTAGCTCAATTATCTCCGATTGAAGTACATGTGTCGGGTCCGGCACATACTTCTTTAGTTGCGAGACATGGAAGACATTATGAACTCTATCTAAGTGTGGCGGTAAAGCCAATCGGTAGGCTAGAGTTCCGACTCGTTCTAGAATCTCGTAAGGTCCTATGTATCGAGGACTTAACTTTCCTCGTTTGCCAAAGCGCATCACCCCCTTCATGGGTGATATCTTTAGCATGACCCTATCTCCCACTTGAAATTCTAGGTCTCGTCGTCTCACGTCGGCATAACTCTTTTGACGGTCTTGAGCGGCTTCATCTTCCCTTGGATCACTTTGATTTGTTGAGCCATGTCTTCGATAAGTTGTGGTCCCACTACCACGGACTTATCGTTTTCTTCCCAGTTCAAAGGGCTTCGGCACTTTCGTCCATACAATGCCTCGAAAGGTGCCATGCCGATACTCGCATGGTAACTATTATTATAGGAAAACTCAATCAACGGTAAATGAGATTCCCAATTTCCTTTGAACTCCAACACGCATGCTCTCAGCATGTCTTCTAGTGTTTGGATTGTCCTTTCGGTTTGTCCATCCGTCATCGGGTGGAATGCGGTGCTCATTTTGATTTGAGTACCGAGAGCTTTTTGTAACTCCGTCCAGAAATGAGAGACAAATCTACTGTCTCTATCGGAAATGATATCATGTGGTACTCCATGTCGTCGTACCACATTATCAATGTAGGCTCGGGCCAATTGGTCCATAGTCCACGTGTCTTTCATTGGGATAAATATGGCTGTCTTCGTTAGCCTATCCACAATCACCCAAATCTTGTTCATGCCTTTAGGTGATCGGGGTAATCCCGAGACAAAGTCCATTGAGATGCTATCCCACTTCCAACTTGGAATCTCTAGTGGTTGCATCAATCCTAAGGGTTTATGTCGCACTGCCTTAACCTTTTGGCAGGTGAGACATCTCGCCACGAAATTTGCCACTTCCTTCTTCATTCCCGGCCACCAATAGATCTTCTTCAGATCTTTGTATAGCTTGTCACCTCCGGGATGTACGGAATATGGCGTGTTGTGCCCTTCCTCCATCAACCTTCGCTTCAACTCGGCACATTTAAGAGGCACACACCATCTACCTTTAAAACGGATGCTTCCATCCTCGTGGACAGCAAATCCTATTGCCTTTCCTTCGGCAATATACCCTTTTATCTTCTCGAGTTTCGGATCGCCCGGTTGAGCGAGTCGAATCTCGTCTAATATTGGAGTTTCTACGACCATGGCATTGACCGTTTCTCTCACTGTGCCAGGATGCACAAGTTCTAACTCCAATCTTGCCAAATCCATGTACAATGCCGGCGGAATTACCAACGAGTTTGTCACGTGTTGGGTTTTCCGACTTAGGGCATCGGCTACCACATTCGCCTTTCCCTCGTGGTATGCTATCTCTAAATCGTAGTCTTTAATAAGTTCCAACCACCTTCGCTGTCTCAAATTCAACTCCTTCTGAGTGAATATATATTTCAAGCTCTTGTGGTCGGTGAACATTCGACACTTCCGCCCATAAAGATAATGTCTCCATATCTTTAGAGCGAAAACGACCGCTGCCAACTCCAGGTCATGTGTCGGATAATTTTCCTCGTGAGGTTTTAGTTGGCGTGATGCATAGGCTACGACTCTCGAGTCTTGCATCAAAACACAACCTAAACCTTCCTTCGAAGCATCGCTATATACTTCGAAGTCACCATACTCTGATGGTAGTGTTAATACGGGTGTGGTTGTGAGTCGTTTCTTCAGCTCTTGAAACGATGTTTCACATGCTTCGGTCCACTCGTATTTCGCTCCTTTCTTTAATAGCTGGGTCAAAGAACGTGCAATCCTTAAAAAGTCCCTTACAAATCGTCTATAATATCCGGCTAATCCAAGGAAACTCCTTATTTCCGTTGGACTTTTCGGAGTTGCCCATTCAGTTACGGCAGAAACTTTTGCCGGATCCACTGATACTCCATCAGCGGATACTATGTGTCCGAGAAATGCCACTTCTTTCAGCCAGAAGTCACATTTCGACAGCTTGCCGTATAGCTGATTTCTTCGCAAGATCTCCAACACTTGATGTAAGTGTTTCGCATGCTCCTCCTCACTCTTCGAGTAGATCAGGATGTCGTCAATGAACACTACGACACACTGGTCTAACAATTCTCGGAACACGTTGTTCATGAGATTCATGAACATGGCCGGAGCATTTGTTAACCCGAAGGATAACACTGTGAACTCGTAATGGCCATATCGTGTTCGAAACGCCGTCTTTGGAATGTCCTTCTCGGCAATCCTCAATTGATGATACCCAGATCGCAAATCGATCTTCGAGAATACTGAAGCTCCCTTCAGTTGATCAAACAGATCCTCTATTCTCGGTAGGGGGTATTTATTCTTAATGGTCACTTGGTTTAGTCCTCGGTAATCTATGCACAGACGTAGTCCTCCGTCTTTCTTCTTGACAAACAAAACCGGTGCTCCCCAAGGGGACGTACTCGGTCTTATGTAACCTTTTCCTAATAGCTCCTCGAGTTGTTCCTTTAACTCCTTCATTTCCAGTGGTGCCATCCGGTACGGAGCTTTTGAGACAGGCTCTGTCCCCGGAATGAGATCTATGGTGAATTCAAGATCTCTCTCAGGTGGCATGCCCGGAACGTCTTCAGGGAACACGTCCGGGTATTCTCTTACCACTGGTATGCTATCAACCTTGTTCTCTTCCGCCTCAAGGTTGTGCACATAGCACGCATATAGTTCATACCCCTTACGCATCAAGTTACTTAGTTTAAGTGCACTAACGATTTTGTTACTTTTCTTAGGGGGCTGAGAGTAAAAGGTAACTCTCTTTCCCCTACTTTTTGACAAGGTGATCTTTTGCTTTTGGCATTCGATCACCGCTTTATACTGGGATAGCCAATCCATCCCCAGTATGATGTCAAAGTCTCTTAAGTTAAATTCTACCAAGTTCGCGAAGAATTCTACGTTCTTTATCACTATAGGAATTCCGTTATATCGTTTAGAGCAAGACACTACTTCTCCAGAAGGCAATTGAATTCCTAAGCTGATTCTCTCGCACTTAGGTAGATCTAACTCAAATAATTGAGCAACTAGCTCCGGAATAATTGAGCAATAATTGAGCAACTTAGGCACTATCCTTGATGCAATAATTGAGCAACTAGCTCCGGAATCAAATAAAATTCTAAGGGGTGTATTCAAAACGTGAAATGTACCTGCCATCACTTCTCCTTGCGCAGGCACGTCCGCTTGGTTCACCACGTTAAGCCTCCCCATAGGGCGTCCCTGATTGCCCTGCTGATTCGCATTCGGCTGCTGATTTTGTTGCTGGTTTTGATTCTGAGGGGGCGGAGGTCGTTGGTTCTGGTTCTGGTTTTGCGGCCTATTTTGAGGGGGTCTGTACCCTTGGTTATTGCCATTTCGCCCGTTTTGGTTTTGAGGCTGTTCTTGCCCCGCGACCAAATCGTCCCTCCTCGTTATGTTCTCGAGCCTAGTTCGACATTCCCGTCGAACGTGACCCATTCGACCGCATCGGTAACAAGCGCCTTGTTGCGGGCATCCCCTTGCCAGATGTGGTCGTCCACATCGCGGGCAAGGCGGTACCGGATCTTCTTGATTGAACCTCCTTCCCGTGTTGTTTTGTTGGGGCCTATTCGACCCTCTGCGCTGCTCGTTCCTTCCAGTGTTGTTATCGTTTCTCGAGTCTCGGCTTCTCTTGTCTTGAGGACCCCTGCTGGACTCCCCACTCACCCTTCTTTTCAGCTGCTGCACGCGTGCTACCGCTACAGCGCGATCGTATACGGCTTGCAAATCGGGGTAGTGTACCCCCGCGATCACTTCGCGCACAGACAGGTTCAGTCCCATCTCGAACTTCTGTGCCTTCTCCGCATCAGTAGGCACTAACCTTGGTGCGAACCTCACCAGCTCCTTGAAGCGGGTGTAGTATTCCTGCACCGTTTGGCTTCCTTGCTTCAACGACAGGAATTCTTCGTACATGGCAGCTTTGGTACTCAAGGGATAGAATCGATCCCTGAGTAGTTCCATCATCTCCATCCACGAGTAAGGCTCGTCATCTTCAGTTAGTTTGGCTTGCGTTGCTTGCCACCAGTCATCAGCTTCGCCTCCCAAGTAGTATGAAGCGGCACGTACCCTCTCTCCTTCCGGACATTTGACCGCTCCCAGCAGCTTGTCAAAAGTCCGGATCCATTCCTCCAGTTTAGCTGGATCCTCCTCACCAGCGTAGTGGGGCGGCTGGTAGGGATTCACCATCGCCAGGTAGTTAGGGCGAGCTTGGGGCGGAGGTACCGCCGCAGCTTGACCCTGGTTGACTTGCGCGTTCCCGAGCGCAATCAACACTTCCTCTATCGTCCTAAGACGATCGCCCACATTGTTCGGTGCGGGGGCGTCCCGCGCACCTTGGGGTTGTTCCATCTCGGGTTGAATTGGTTCAGTGACGTTTGGTAGTGTCTCAGTAGGAGTTTCAGTGGTGGTTTGGGGAGCGGTTTGAGTCCTTCCTCTTCCTCTGGGTGCCATTCTGGTACAAATAGGATAGTTTAGGACTGATGGATTTAGCATATAGTCTAAGCATTTTCTATGAATGTATATGTGTGCAGTAATTTAGCACGTGGTGCTTTGTTCGAATTAAGAAGCATCGTATGCTTCGGGGTTTTATTTTATTTTGTTTTGTTTGTTTTGATTTAAAATAAATAAATCGGGCATTTTATTTCCTCAAAAGAAATTTTAGTACAAAAGTAGAAATATTTTCCTAGCAAAATAATATCTAACAATAGAATCTCTAGTGTCTCATGACGTCCTCCGGTGGGGTAGCAGGATCTTCCTCCGGATCTTCCTCCTCCGAACTCGGCGGTAGTAGGTCGTCAAAGATAGTGTTTAAATCTTGCCCGTGGGCATCGATGTATTCCTTTAGTATTAAGTTTTGTGTAGTGAGGGTTTGGACTTGGCGCTCGAGTTGGTTTATGCGGTGATGATCCGCCTCTCTCAAGTTGCCCATGTGATGTAAATTGGCCTCCAATTGAGCCATACGGTACTTCATTTGCTCTAGGGTTTGGTGGGAATCGAGATGAACGCTCATCATCCTGACCATCAACTGCATCATGTCTTGACTAGCCATCTAGCGCAAGCAAGAGATCTACGTTAATATTCGCCAAGATTCTAGGTTCGAGTTTCCAAGATTCTAAGTTCAAGTTTCGCCAAGATGCTAAGTTCAAGTTTCGCCAAGATTCTAAGTTCAAGTTTCGCCAAGATTCTAAGTTCAAGTTTCGCCAAGATTCTAAGTTCAAGTTTCCAAGATGCTAAGTTCATAGCAGAGATGCGACATGCATATGCAAATGATAATTCCCCCCAATAATAATTTAATACACCATATATTTTTCCATGGGTTTTAAAATAAAGAATAAAAATTCTTCCATGGAAATAATACTTTAAAATTTAAAATAATAGTCAAAATATTAATAGTAGTTTAAAAATAATAATGGTTTAAAAATAATAGTTTAAAAATAGCCGGGCTCTGATACCAACTTGTAACACCCCGGTTTTTGGTCACCCAGGTCGGGATGTCACCGCCACATCTCCCTAGTAAGACACGGTTTCCCCGAGCTTACTAAAGAGATGCAAGGCTAGGTATTGCAGTATTTAAAAACACTTAAAGCATTCAAAATAGCCCATACAATATAATTCGAAAATAATAATAGCATAGCGCAGCGGAAATATTTAGTTTAGTACAGTATCGCAGCGGAAAATATAAAAAGGGCCGACATGGCCAAAACACGGGTTAAACAGGCCCGTTCATAATATAGTCTAAGTACGAAATTTAAAAGCAAAATAACAATCCCCAAAATCCCATGCATGATTCGTGCTCATACAGGCTCATTCCACATATTATGTAAAGAAAGGAATAAAAATGGTTTTGGTCAGCAAAATTGCTGAGTAAGTTAACACATGCATGATCGTAGGGTTTAAAAGCCATAAGTTTAATAATTTAACAAAAGCATGATAATAACATAATATTTAGTTTCATCTAATCCATATCCAATAGCATAATTTATCTCAGGCTCCATTTAACAACACATACCACATGGTTCAAAATAATAGCCATAATTTAAATAAAGCATTTAAATAATTTAATTTGACAACAATATCATTTAATCTAGTTTAATTTAATTTAGAATCCCCATTACATTCCCGATTTGGTATTTCAAAGTTTCACGATAAAAATCGCGATGTCAACAAGTTTAGCCGGTAGCCCGGCGGCCGCAGCCGTATCAGCAATACCCAGTACCACTCCGGAGCCTCGGGAAACCCATACGGATATTCACGAGAGTGTAGGCTCTAAGTTTCGTCGTTTTGGCAATATCACATTTCAAGTATAGCGCGCGGGGTCACCATCGTCCATTACGGCACGAAGTGAATCGTTAGGGGGCACCCTGCAGAGCACTCACCCCTAATTTTAATTTATAAAGTTTGTAAGGGGATTTAGTTTTTAAAATCTGCCTTCCAATGTATTAATTTAGAAACAATATCTCAATTCGTTACAACCCTAAAGGTTAATTCCATGTTTCAACAAGATTTCAAAATTTCGTTTCGGTAAATCACAGTTTACTCCAAAATTCGTCTAAAATCAGATTTAATTCCAAAAATTCCAAAATTTCATATCTGACTCGGAAACATCAAGATCTACAACTTTCGTGTTTTAACTTTTTCAATCCGAGATACCTAAGTAGGTCAAAATCGCCAATTTTCGCATAACAAGAAATCTGTCCGAGTTTAACATGTCACAGTTTAAAGATTTCAAATTCTAACATATCAATTCAACTCCAAACTTAATGAAATTTGACAGGGATCATCTTAAGACATTTATCTACAACTTTCATGTTTGGCCAAAGATCTAAAACAGCCTAGATCCTATGTCAAAAACGAGATCAAGATCATTCCTAAGTTCTGTCCAAGATTTCAAGATCTAGAATCAAACAGTTCGGTTTCAACGTGTTTTCACATATCAAATCAACTCCAAAAATTCTCAAATTTTTACAGTAGCTAGGTCTAAGTCTTAGGAACGTTTTTCGTGTTTTAAGTTTTTCCGTTTGAGTTCGTTTTAAGGGTCGGAAAAATTCACCAAATCTGTTGCGTCGGTAGAAAAACAAAAGTGGACAGATTTATGGTTCTTGTTGAATCTTTTAGGTTTCGAATGTTTTAAAATCTCCCAAAACCATGTAAGGTTAACTTACAGTGTCTATGAACGTCGGGAATGTCCAATTCGGAGGCGTGGCTTCCAGATCACCGTCTCTCCTCTCCGTTCGTCGGGTTCTACGATCTAGATTCGATACGGGGTGTAGAAAGAAAAGAATCGAAGTTAGAATCCGTTTTCGGATAGAATCGTGAAAAGATTTATTGGACTAGAGCTTACCACAACGTTTGGAGACCTTGGATTTTCGTCCAAGCTGCTGCCTCCGCTTGGTGCTTTCCGTCGACTCCGAATTTAGGGTTTCGAACGTATAGAAGAGTGTAGGGTTTTTGTAAACTTGTTTGGGGCTCCCAAGGGGCTTATTTATAGAATTCTCAATCCCTAGGGCGTCCACAACCGACCTAAAGGTCTGGAGTCGAGAGATGTTCAACCGAAAGTCGAAAAATCCGCGTTCGGGCGAGAGATTCACGCAACAAACGAATCTGTGAAGTGGCGCGGTCGTGGCGCGCTAAAGCCACTTCACCGCGCGGCCACCGCGCCGACTTCGCCTGGACTTCGGTCCCGGCGGGCCGTGCAATCCGTCGTGCTTTTCCGCCTCTCTTTCGGGTTTCTATCCCTCTATGCTCCCGAATTCCGATTTCCGGGGTATATTCGGGTTCATACTTTCTCTCTAATTTTATTCTCAGTCTAATTGGATGTTTTGGACTCGAATACTCGAGTTCATTAGTGTCGGGTTTTGGTGTTCCATTTATCCATCCTTTTGTTTAATTAAATTCCTTTAATTCCTTTTTAAGTAAAAATCTCATTTCTCATTTTCTTATTTTTATTTATTTCTTTTATTTGCTGGTTTTGTTTATTTATTTATAGTATTTATTTTATTTATTATTTATTTATTTAATTACTGTTTTATTTTATGTTGGAAAATTCTCGGGTATTACATCTACTACTCCAACCCAAGAGTTGAATTTGATCCTGAAATCACACTTGGGCTATACAAGTGCATTGAGAGACTCTCTAAGTCTACAACAGAAGTGGATGAAATCACTAAGGAGTTGGCCTTGTATAAAAGAGCTGGTGGAATATTTGGTCTAAATGCAGCTATAAGGCAAAGAGAAACTTTAGCTCCAGGTTAATTAAAATTTAAATTATTTTTTCCCTTTTAAGTTCTTCTAATTTAAAATTTTTAAGCTATAGTTATTGATTACAGCTGAATGGTGGAGAAATTATGGAAGTCATGTTCCAAATTTGCAAAAGCTTTGCCATCAAGGTTTTGAGCTTGACTTGTAGCTCATCAGGCTGTGAGAGGAATTGGAGCATCTTTGAACATGTAAGTTCAGTTATTAAGATATGAATTATTAGTATTTTTGTTTATATAAAATATAAACTTATAAAAATGAAAGTTAATAACTTAATATTATGTTTATAAATTTCAGATCCACTCTAAAAAGAGAACTAGGTTGGAGAGTAAGAAGTCAGAAGATTTGGTATATGTAAAATATAACCAAAATCTGTTGGATCGTTACAATGCTCAAGATACCATTGATCCCATTTTGTTGAATGAAATTGATGAGTCTAATGAATGGTTGACTGGAGTGTTAGAAAATGAAGGTGCAGAAGATGAGTTTGTTTTTTATGATGACAATTTAACTTGGGGAGCTGTTTCAGAAGCTATGGGAGCTAATGAGTCTGTCATTTACACTAGGCAGCAAACAAGAATGACTAAAAAAAATATTGCTAGCTCAAGCAAGGGGAAGGGAAAGGGTAAAGCTGTTGCACATGATGATGATGATGGTGAGGAAGAGGAGGAGGAGGAAGATGCAGAAGTTGATGAGGAAACCGAGGAGGAAGAATGTTTTGATGAAAGTGGCAGCGAAGAGAGTGAAAATGAGGATGAAGATTGCATGCTAGAAACAAATTCGGATTAAATATGTTATTTTATCTACTATCGACTTATTTTGTGTCTTTTTTATTACGTCACTTGTGTGATAAAACAATGGATTTTCTTTAATGCAAGCTTTATCATTTTGAATGTTAATTATGCAAGTGATTTAGAATTGATTTTGAGTATATTATAGGGGAAATTCCACTTAAATCCCCACCTCCAAAATCTATTCCACTGCAGACCCTGTATACTCTTTTCCTTATGTATTAGTACCCACTGCAAAAATACATACCAATTCAGTACCCAATCCATTTAATTAATTCAATAAACAAAATAAGTGGTGAAAATACTATTATACCCCCAATGTAATGATTAAAATTAATGGAGTGGACAGTGGAGCCCATCATCCTAGGTTTGTGTAAATGAAGAAAGATATTATACATACAAATGTATATATACAACCGTTCACACAACTCTCTCTTCATTTCTTCATTTTTTAGCACCAAAAAGAAAACGGTGGGAAGAGGAGTTCTCGAGCAGGAGGGGCAGGAGGGGAGGAGGTAGGGTAGGGAGAGGGGTTTGAAGAAGTGACGAAGCTGGACGGAGAGGGTTTTGTTGAGTGGGCTTCGACCGTTTGACGCCATTTTTGCGAGGTTGAAGCAATCGGGTTGGAGTATCGAAGCCATTCTCGGAGGGTCGGTGCAATCGGGGTGGGAAGGAGGATGGGCAGTGAAGGGGAGCTGCGGAATGGAGTGGAAATGATGCTATTTTGCCATTACAACTCCGATGTGCTTCTTATGCGTCTATTGGCAAACGATCGGCTCAACGATTTATACCAAAAATTGGAGGAGAAATGGCCGGACATAAGCTCGACGACAAAATCACTGCATTACGAGGAGACGGATGGGGAATACACAATGGAGATCACAAACGACGAAGACTTGACGAGGGTGTTTCGGTTGAACGACAGCCATGGGCAGTGCTTTGGGAAGATGATGTGATGAATAGGGAAACTCCTAGCAAGAGAATAAGGTATGTTCATGGGGTACATTGTGTATTTTTTGAGTTCTTGATTGGTATTTGTTGTGGAAATCTGTGTATTGACGCCCAAATGAGTGATATTAGCAATATAGTATGTGTGAATGAGTTAATTTTGTACGTAAAACAGAAATGTTATACTAGGCCATCTGAACTGTTGTATTAGATTGTGTGTTTTGTGTTGGATTCTTGTTAAGCTCTGCTCCGGGGTAGTAGTACAATATTCGGAGATTGTGTTGTTGTCGAACCTGTGGTGTTGTACTGTTGATAGATAAATGGGTGTTGCAAAGAAGGAAGTCGAGTATAGTTACACTTATATTATGTATCGCAGGACGGAGACAGAAACATACTGCGAAGAAGATGATGGGGACGAGGATTTAACAGTGTTATGGGCGCAAGCAATTAAGGGGGAAGGACAAAGGTTTAAAGACGCTGAACAGTTTAGGAAAGTGGTGAAGAATTATTATGTTTCAATTCGTCGTGGATTCAAGTTTGTGAAGAACGAAACGAGGAAAGTTATTGTAATATGTTCGGTGGAGGAATGTGCATGGCGTATCTATGCGTGCTATCACAAGTCCGATGATTCATTCGCAATACGCAAATGCGAACTAGATCATTCATGTGGCCTAAGCAATCTCCGGTCCAGGCTACACCCGAATGCCAATGCACCTTGGGTTTCAGCATTTATCAAGGATAAATTGAGGCGTAACCCTCACTACACTGCCAACACAGCTATAGATGATATCAAAGGTGCATTCAAGATCGATATTACATATAAAACGGCATGGAATGCGAAAGAGATCGCATTGAAGGAAATACACGGAGCAGATTTTAATTCGTTCGACAAAATACGGGGATTTTACTCTAAATTGAAGGAGTCGAACCCCAGGAGCCATGCTGATTTGGAAGTATTCGAGGAAACAGGCAAATTTAGAAGGGTTTTTATAGCCATAGCAGCGTGCATTATGGGGTTCAAGGCGGCCTGTCGGCCGCTTGTATTCTTTGATGGCACACACATAAAAAATAAATGGAAAGGGTGTCTATTGAGTGCGGTTGGAAAAGATGCGAATAATGGATTTGTGACGCTTGCATTTGCAGGTACGTGGTTTTTTTGGAAGAGAAATTATTGTTCTTTTTATAACATAGTTGCTCGGCTGAGTAAGATGGTTATTATATAACTGTTAGGTAGGTGTTTTCGGACAGGGAGTGTAACACTATTACAGCCAAATATGTTGTATTTTCTCTGTTATACTGTGAAATTATTTACGTTATTAATCTGCTACGTACAGCTGTGGATGCAGAGGACGATGACAACTGGCAATGGTTTTGTGAGAAGTTTAGAGGGGTTATTGACGTAGAAAATGAACGGGAGCAGTGGGGGGAGTGGACTTTCTTTAGTGACCGGCACTCCGGCCTAATGAAAGGTATTCTGAGCATCTTCGATGGTTCCAACCATTCGGTATGCCTAAGACATCTCGTGGACAACTTAAAAAAAAAAGATGTGCTTAGGCTATACCCATACAAGGAAAAGGAGAAGTGGACACAAGTGTTGAAGGATGCAGCCTACGTAGCTACATACGATGAGATGCACAACAAGTTGAATTCCATCCTCACTGCGATGCCCCTCGCTGCGACATTCCTTATAAACTCACAACCACACACTTGGGCAAATTGTTTGTTCACGGGGAATAGATGGGGCGAGATGAACACTAATGCTGTTGAGAGTTGGAACAGCTGGGTGGTTAAACCAAGGTGCCTGCCTCCGTACGCTATGATGGACGCATTACGGAAAAAAGTAATGAAAATGATGAATGACAAGAGGGAAAAAGCTGTTCGGATGACTGATAACTTGTGTCCCGAACCGGAATCTATCTTGAGACAGAACTACAATGCATCAGGTAGCTTGGAACTTCAGAGGGCAGGGGGGTCGGTGTTTGAAGTTCGGGATAGGGTGAGCGTATTCGCTGTGGATATTGAGGAAAGGACATGCAGTTGTAAGTATTGGCAAATGTTGAGGATTCCATGCAGGCATGCATGTGCTGCTATTGAGGCGATGAAGGGGAATGTGTATGACTATTGTGATCCGTACTATACGGTGGAGTACTATAAGAAGACATACGAGCCAATCATATATCCGATGGTGATGATGAGCAATGAGAAGACGAGTGAAAGTGTGGATGAGTTCATATTTCCTCCAGACGTCCGTGTGCAGCCCGGCCGGCCCAAGAGAAAACGCATACCGTCGCAGGGTGAGACGAGCAAAAACAGGTGTGGGCTATGCAAAATTCGCGGGCATAACAAGGCAACATGCAGACAAGCTTACAAGTATGTAACAGGTTACACTTGATAACCGGGGAAGTGCGATATTTTTGTGCCACCACCTGGGTATAAATCATGCATGGTATGGTATAATGCCACTTTTGTAAGTAGTACAGGCAAGTGTTGAATATTTTTGTATGGTTTCATTGTGTGAAACATCCTGTACCCGGATGGTTTCAGCAAATGATACCATTTAAAAGTAGAACTGAATGCACATATCATTGATGTAAAAACTGAAGATACTAGACCATGGTGGTGTTTTGTCATTAGGTGAATTGTAATCTGTTGTTGATGGACAATATTCTGATGTTGAACTAAAGAAAGTATGTTATTATTTTGGGGAATAAGGGTGTTCTGTACCAATCGAGCTTGTAGGCTCTGGGTGTGCAAATGTGGCCAAGTCCCAAGTTGAAAAATAATAGATGCTTGTGCAAATGTGGCCAAGTCCCAAGTTGAACAATAATAGATGCTTGCAAACAATATTAGTTGGGAATAAAGACACATAGCAAACCATTTGCCGAAGGGTTCTAGGGGAAAAAAAAAGAAAAAAAAACAAATTACTAAAAAAATGTAATTATGACAAATTTGAATTTGAAAAAAGTAGTCATCATTGTGGTCAAAATCACACCTTTTTTCCTGAGGTGTCGTGTATGTTACACTACCTGTCACATCATACTGCAAGATGGGACATATTCCGGACCCACAAAGGCTTTGCATGGGCATCAAGTGTAAGAACCACACTTGCACATGAAAATAACACACCTTTAGAAGGAACATACAACACATGGTCATTCAAACATTTGAGTTACGTTTCATTCATCTTTGTATCGATGTGGTTATGAATGGTGTATAGGTAAGGTACTGGTGGAGGTGTTATTGTGTTATAAATCTAAACCTGTTGGGTATATATCAACAATCAGCCATGCATAGATATATGGCCACAGCACGTCACATCACACCTTTATTGGACACTGTACCGCGAATGGGCACACCACAAAAATAATAATAAAATAAGGAAAGAGTTCACTGGAATTCGGAAAAGTACCTGCTGGGGCTGTCAAATCACTACTTTTTATGACATTGCGTATGATAATGGATTTGCAGTCACATCAGTGAGAGATTTACTTGATGAATTCAAACGCATCCAACCAATACGAGATGGTAAAAAAGACATGCAATGAGAGTACCGAATTCGTCCAACTTAATACCCGAGTTATCTAACCCGTGTTTGATTGGATTACGTGCACCATTCTAATGATGCACCATGTCTTGGTCATACACTATAGTTGGACACATTCACCATTTCAAACCCAAATGCAACATACTCAAGATGTTGTTTAAGACACTATTGCACACTCCAATGAATTCTATAATACACATTGCTCCTATATCAACCATTTAAGTTCAGATTATAACTTATTATGCCTAATCTAGCAATATGCCCAAATGAACATTTTTACGTGAGATGTTGAATGCATATGCCTCCTACATCATTAATCGGGCTGGAAATGGATTTCAAAAATAGTACTCAACGGTAAGAATGCCTACAACACAGATACACTTGTTTAATATCCAATGCCCATGTTTGGATACAACACTGAAAATCCATCCGTACTAGACTCCACAGACCACACATTGACCAGCTTCTTCTTTATTGACCAATGTATGGAAACGTGGACATTGCACCCCACCCTTATTTATTGCACCACGCAAATGCATTGCACCCCCTCTTTACCACAAATTCCACTCAAGTAGGGTTTGTAGTGAGTGACACTTCCAGTCGTCTATTGGGGTGTGTATCTTGGTCATATGGAGCAGCAAAGGCAATGCCCTCAAAGGATGGACCTCCGGTACGACCCTGCACCATATTGCAATTGTGGAATAAAGATGTCTATACGTGTGGTGGAGTCACTGGCCAAGGCCAATTTCGGGAGGCAATACTATAGTTGCCGGACCTGTAATTTTTCCGATGGGTGTACTCTTGTGGTGCAACTTGGACACCGAGCGGTGTCCCGATCCAACCTCCCATCGGTAATGTCTCATTTGGGGATTTCAATGCAAGTTCCGTTCATACCGAGTAACAAGAATTTAGTGAAGTGTCTTCTCCAGTGGTCCAACATCAAGCAGTAGAATCAAGTAGAATTAGTGAGATTATAGTTTGGAAGGTAGTTTGTGGATTTCTAACCATTTTCATTCTAGGCTTATTGTTAGGGAGGTAATTGTATTCATTCATGTAGGTTTGCTATGAACCGGCCTACCCACTTGTAATCATCCCTGTTTTGCATCTATTATATTACTAATTTATGTATAGTCACACACTTGTAAATACTAGGGCAATACCCATCATCATGAAGACCAATACCCAAATGCAAAATCAATGAAGGCACATGAAACAAAACCAAATTGTTCACGATTTTAATCCAACATGGCCACATCGAAAATACACCAAAAATATACCATCAAGTATGTTTTGTCAACCTTACACATATCCAAACACATAAATTCTTCAGGATTTTGCATGCTCAGAAATTCTTGGTGAACCTGGGTGCTCCTCTTCGCAAGGTTGGTTACTACTGACCAATGCCTCGGTTGCCGGAACCTGAGGAGATAGGGACTCTGCAGCTTCATTCACATCAATGGTTATCTTGGCAATGGGAGCATTGGCACCATCCGACTTGGCCTCGGGAGCATGGACAATGGAAGGCTGATCCTCTTGTGACTTGTGATCATCAGCCTCGGTTGCCTGCATTTTCGTATCTTCATCCACTTCCGTTTTCGTAGCCGGGACAGGCACAGTTGGGGACATAAGGTCTGGGGACTTCGGGTCAACATCATTGACGGGCACACTTGGGTGTTGCGCTTCAGAGACTGTGGTATCATGATCAGCAGTGAGTGGTGTCGTCGGTCCACCAACAGCATTGGGAGCCACGATTGCTGCATCTCTACCAGTTGCATCCACGAGGATTCTCAGGGCCACCAGTGCTCGATATGCTTTCATGTCCGCTGTCATTTCGGTGGCCCAAAACTCGTCCGTGTCTCGAAGAAGGGCCTCTGCCCACCACATGACGTGGACCCCGCAATCCAATGTTGGACCAGCAGTCAAGCTAACCTGCTGCCTACAGTTATTTTTGAGGACCAAAGTGTCTTCCATGCCAACCCCAAAACTTGCCAGCCACCATTTAAAGAAGTTAGCCTGTCAGCATATTTTCACAAGAATAAGAACAACTCACTATTCATCGACAATACCCAAATGAATGAATATCAATAACGACCAGTAAACCTGAGTTATACTTACCACTTTCACGGATGGGGTGGTATCCTTTGAGTGCCACAGTGAATTGTACATACAAATCCGTTTGCTCTTGATGTCCAGAACCAGCAGAAACCAATGGAACTCTGTGGTCATGGGCAACACGATGTACCGCACCCCCGACACAATTAACCGGCTAGCATCGTCCAATTCCTTCTTCGATGACTCCCACAAGCCCTCATACACATCCTCGTACTGAGCCTCTGTCAGTTCCTTCCCTTTAGACTTTCGCGTAGTAAGGCTCAAAACCATCGACTGTTGAAGAAACAATACTTACACTTATATCCAAACACACTCAATATATATGCTGTCATAATTTCAAATAAAACGTTGAGATTTGCGCACCGTCGTGTACGGTGAAATGAACCCCATCCTGTTTTTGATTCCATTCAAAGACTTGAAGCGATCATCGCATATGATTGTAATATAGCTCCCCACCAAATCATTACTGACGGCATCATCAAATAGACACAGCAACATACTTGACGGGACGATGGCATATATGCCCTTGGACCAAACTTGTTCATTGCCAGACAAAAGTAATACCTACCTTAGTGCATTAGGATACCATACTTCGCAATTCTAGTATCAGAATTCAATCTGACATATAACACAATGCTACGTATGATCGCATTAAAGGCATACTATGATAAGGATCCAAAAGCCTCGATAAAGTTCTCCACGAGAGCCCTCTGTTTAGGAGACAAACTATCCTTTCCAGCATAGTCATTCCGGCCCAAATACCTCTTCCGTGTCCTACTCTCGTAATCACGAGGTGCGGCACCCTTATGCTTCTCGACATCAATAACGACCTGGAAAGTAAAGGTATACCACAGTCACTGCTCGTTACTAACACACATACACTTACACTAATAACATACCTGTTCTGCTTTCGGCTCTTCCACCTTCTTCTTCTTGCATGGCTGTGTAGCTGTTTCGCTGCTGTGATCCGCCTTACGCTTTGTCCGTAACTCCACCTCATCACAGCTCTTTGTCTGTGTCTCGTCCAATGCCCAGTCCCGAGTCCGCCCAACAACTTGAGCGAGGTCAGCTGATTTGTCGCTCACGCAGTCATCATCGTATAACTTCTCCTTGCTTTCAACATCTTTAACGAATCCTGAATCTCCCGCATTGTCATCACCATCTTCGTCATCCCTTACCTCATTCTCTTCCCCCTCATGACATGTCTCCTCGCTCACAAATTCTTCTTCCTCATCAATAACAGGTGTTTTCTTCTTGGCCTCCTCACTTGGCTTGCGCTCTCGTCGTTTCAGTCATTTGCGGCTCGGAACCTGATTGGCAACCCACTCATTAACCTTAAGCACAGGCTTGGCAGGTGTGGCGACCTGAGGAATGGTAAATTTCTCCTCGCGCTTTGACAATGTGAATTCGAAGATGTGGTGCTCCCTGAGCTTCTTCATATCTGCCCTTGTAACCTCAATCCGAGCGTGCTTCTCCTTCCAGCGCGTGAAACGTGGGATGCAGTATTTCGTAAGCGGCTTCGCTAGATGGGGGCACCGTTCATAGAACCATCCCTGCACAAAGAAACCAATCAGCATGACATGGTTGTTCTTACCCATAAGTTGGGTATTTTTATGGCTTAGGTATGTTATCCTGTACCATTAAGGTAACTGTGTTTCATAGGAAACAGAAAATTAACACACTTACAACCACTCCGGCCGTGCATCCATCAATGTAAACTTTACTCTCCTCCACGTGTCTCCGCATCGAATCCACAATAAATGTATGACATGCCAATCCCCACGCATACTCATCCAATCTATTCAAGTCGTCGACGTGGTGCACAAGGAATTCGGGGGTTGCCAGTGAGGACGTCGGGAAGAGGAGGCAATTGAACACCACTAAAATGTATGCTCTTGCAAAATCAAGGTCATTATCAGTCCCGACCAAGTTGTCAAACAGCTCCAGCAATTCCGCCCGTTTCAAATTCGCCGTCCTGCCTCCAAAGTACCTCTTCTTGAAATCAGACGGCGGCTCACAGTCAGGGGGTACATACAGGCCTTTCGAATGCAGCCCTAGGACTACTGAATATTCCCATGCTTCAAATGGCATGGCTATGCCCTCTCCTACCATGAATACGCATCTCACCGGATCGAACCGCTCCACGAGCGCCTGTAGTCTTGTCATGCTACTTTATGCCGCTTCAAGTTTCATGAAGTGGTGGAATGGCGTCCTCTCCACCGCCTGCAATTGCTGTTGCGTTACTTTCGGTAGAATATTCCGGATTGCATCCTGAAGCACCCCTACCGAACAACGGGGCCTGATGCTCGCCGTGTTATTCGGATCAGTTGCCTGCTTCGGATCAGTTGCCTGCTTTTTCCTACCTTTTCCGGGAGGTTTCCCCATTTTTTCCTGTCAACCAAACAAGTACAACACAAAACTGATTCAAATACTCCACCTTTCCTAAAACAGTAACATATTAAGGAACTTTTGCTCCAAAATACAACAATATTGCAACAGAAAACTCAATATATATTCTTACCGTTGCTGATGAGTCGCTCGCTCTCTCCTTCTTATTATCCCCTTGTTCTTCAGTGACAGTATTTGCCTTCTTGTCCGACACACCCTCCTCCGTAGTTTCTCCTCTTTCGAGGCCATTTCCCCTGCCAATCACAGCCAGGTTACTATTGCCAACCAATACTACAGTTTTCACATAAAAACACAACAATACATAGCAGATCATACCCACTCGAAAGCAACTTATATCAACACCCACTTCTACGCTTTAGATACTCACATCCACATACCACAATAACCATTATCATTCGAATACTCACACTCCAAAAAAACCCAAAATTCATCAGCAATTTCACTCTCTAGATAGCATAACCTTACAACACCCATTTATTCGAATGTTGTACTCACATCCACATACCACAACAATCATGTTCATTCGAATACCCACACTCCAAAAAAAAATGGAATTTCATCATCAATTTCAGTTTCGAGGTACCATTACACATGACAACACCCATTTCTTCGCACTCTCCACTCACATCCACGACAAAAACAACCACAGTCCTTCCAAAACTCACACTCGAACACACAATATTCAACACCCATTTCAGTTTCAGTAAGGAGTGCATACCTTCGAACACTCTTCAAGTTTTTCGACCAAAATCGCGTCTGTGGAGCTTCAAAATCGCAGCTGTGGAGTTCAAACCCTTCCTATTTCGACTTCGAACTCAGGAAACCTCTTCGAAATGCTCTCTCCGATGTTTTTCTCCACTAAATCGACAAACCCCTCATTCGTAACCTCAAAACCCACTCTTCAAAACCCTTGAGCTCCCTTCTCTTTTGCTCAATTAAAACCGCCGGGGAAAATGGTGTTAGTGAGGAGGTGGAGGAGGGCGGTTAACTCCGGTGGTGGCGCACGTTACGAGGTGTGACAAGACACCATTAGGAAATTACCCTGCTGCCCTTCCTTCTATTTCATGATTTTTTTATTCACTTAAGGGTATTTTGGTCTTTTCATATTTTCTAATTTAAAACAAAATCAAAATTCGAGGGTGGGTACTAAAGTGGATGTATTTTCGTATAGAGGGTGAATTGTTGGATGTATTTGGGCTTGGGGGACTTAAGTGGAATTTGCCGTATATTATATGCAACAACATATATATGTATATATAAAATAGATTATATAATAATTTTTCAAATAGCGGTCATCCCGCTATTCCGCTATAGCATTTTAGGGGTTGCCCGCTATGGGCCGCTATCCGCTATTGACTACTATGCTACATAATTCATTAAATAAAAGAAAACAAAGTTACCCTTAGCTCATCACTAGTTCACTACACAATATAAACAAAGTTCTTTGGTGAATAGGATTTTTGCGACTTTCTGTTATAAGGCAAAGAGGTCTCTCAAGATACATGGCCAGCTATAAATTTAGGGGTGGGCACGGTTCGCATACCCGAGGGTTGGCAAATATTTGCTAACTGAACCGAACCGAGCAAATACTCGAAGTTTTGAACCGAAACTGAACCGAAAAATTCGGTTAACCGAGAAAAAATCTACTATTCACGGATTATTCGAACCGAACCGAGCAATCATATGGAAAATATGCATTTCAAATAACCGGAATGTAGATTAATCGAAAAATAAACTCCTATTTGCAAATAATATAAACCGAACCGAGTCGAATCATCAAAGTTCAAAAAGAATTTTAGAGAATAAATATCCAAATAAAATGTCACCATAAATTAATCACAAATTTCATTCAAACACAATGCACAAGACAATGAAAATCAGTTTATAGCATTGTGAAGATTGTGAATATTCAACTGTTGTATTAAGAAATTGAAACACTATCCAAATAGGAACATCAAGAAGCATTTTGCAAGACTGAAGCTTCAAAATGAAGCACATGCCTAGTTATCCTAAATAGCAGGGAGCAAGTGAAGCATATTCAGAGGTTCAGAACTCTCTCATATTCAAAAGGAAGCATATTGAATGAAGCAAAATGAATCATATTCCTAATTTAATTTTTAATCTGTGGAACCCTCTCAATATATGAATCTAGAATCTAATTTCACTTTCAATATATGAGGCAAATGCATAAACATCAGGTGAAAGAGGGAAAAGGATTTGCGAAACACACCAAACCAATCAAACAGCAGTGACGACTCTGTGTAGTGTGCAGCGGCGGCTTTGTAAAGATTGCAGCGACGGGAGTGTCTTTGTGCACGACAGGTTGCCTCCCAAAGGAAAGGAAGGTCGTAAGGGATTGAGCGAGGTTGTGCCACTGACTTCCCAGTGCCTCGCCGTTGCCGGAACGGGCTTGGTGGGAGGTTGGAAGGGAAGGTGGAAGAGAGGCGAGAGGACAACTGTGCCTGGAGATTGGAGTTATACGGTAAAAGTCTAAAAGAAAAGAATTAGGTTACAGCCTTTTAATTCTAATATAATTATATGGTACTTCTATGTAGGGGTGAACAAGGTTTGGGTTGGTGCGGTTTCGCACCAAACCGCAAAAAGACGGTTTAGAAAAAAATCAAACCAAACCAAACCATTTTAGCATTTTAAACCAAACCAAACCAAACCGAAAATAACGGTTTGGTGCGGTTTGGTTATGGTTTTAACCAAAATTTTAAAAACAAAAAATCCTATGAATTACAGTCATAAGTGTAATAGTTCAAACTCTAAAATGCTAATTAAAAATTTAAAAAAATATAAGTTCACCGTTTACAAGCTAAATATTTAATTTAATAAAACTAGAACTATTAGAATCTTTTGGAATAAAATAAAACTACAGTTATAAAACTAAAGAAGTGAACTGAACATATATATATAAATTTATGTTAAATATAATATAATACGGTTTGCGGTTTGGTTTGGTTAAATTTTTTCCAAACCAAACCTAAACCGCAAACCATGTTAGAAAAACCAAACCATAAATTTTAAACCGCAAACCAAACCAAACCTTCAAATTACGGTTTGGTTTACAATTTGTTTTGGTCTAGACCGCACTCTGAATAGCCCTACTTCTATGGTGTAGCTTTGGTTTGGTTTGGTAGCGTTTCATACAAAACCCAAACCAAATAACAAAAAAAAAATAGTTTTGAAAAAAAATCAACACAAAACAAACCAATAGTTTTAGCATTTCCAACTGAATCATACCAAATCGAAAAAAACGATTTGGTTTTAGTTTAACTAAAGTTTTAATAACAAAAAAAATCTTATGGATCATAGTCATAAGTGTAACAGTCCAAATTCAAAATACTAATGAAAAGTTCAAAAATAAACATAAGTTCATTATTTAGAAGCCAAATAATGAACTAGAATTGCTAGAAGCTCTTGAAAAAAAATAAAAATAAAACTACAATTAGCAATGCATAGAGAGTGATTTGGAAACAAGTCAAATTAAATCTTGATTTTGCATCTCGATCATTTTGTCATTCCAAACTCAATAACCTATAGCATAAGAAAACAACAAACTATGTAATCAATACTATATATATAACATGAAACAGAAAAACAAACTAAAATAACTATAGAAATGTAACAATTTCAATAACAAAGCAGAACGGTAAGAGTAAGAATGATGAAAAAGCATAAATTGAATTAGAGTTTACCGGACAAAGAAAGTGGATATATATATACATATTTATATATATATATATATACTAGAATTCGACCATGCGCGCGCTACACTGCACGCCGCCCAAGAAATTTCTAGGTTTGTATAAGAAGTTGTGATGGACGTCGTAAAGTATAACATTAAACCTGTTACATTCAAACGGCATGCTTTGTTGTCCTAACCCTCCTCCCTGTACTCATACTCCACACCTTTCTCGGATAAATTCACTCTTGCACGCATCGCAAATGTCCTGTAAAACTACATCCACGAGGAGAATATGCACTCATAGGAGAGAGCTAAAGTACCTACCATGGCTTTATATTGCAAATATTCTGTTTCATTTACCTTGCATACAATTTTAATAGAAATTCTAGCAAGGAAAACGGGCATTCTGAATTCTGCCAAGTGAAGGTCATTCCACGCTATACGAGTAATAATCGGAAGAGTCAAACCAGCATAATCTATCGGCATCATCAACTGAGTGAGGCACATATCTGTAAAGGCTGAGTGAGAGTGGGGTTGATCAAAGAAAACGACGAATGAAATTTACTCCAGAAACAGACAAAATGATGGGCTCTATTGTAATTTTAAGTGTGGTGTAGTGATTAATATTGAGTAGGAAAGGGTAAAATGGACAAATCAAGTGCATAGGTCCCGTAGCAAAAAGTGGTAGCACATATATATAATATGATATACATTTATAGACTAAATATATGTATAATGCGGTTTGCGGTCAGTTTTGGTTAATCTTTTCTCCAAGCCAAACCTATACCGCAAACCGCGGTTTGGTAAAAATAAAAACTAAACTATAAATTTTAAACCACAAGCCAAACCAACCCGGGAAAATACAGTTTGGTTTGGGGTCTGGCCTGGTCTAGACCGCATTCTAAACAATCCTAATTATATACTTACCCCTATTTTTTAATAACTGCCATCACTTCTGCATTAAAATTGTAACAATTTGATATTATAAGAATACATGATATAACTATGTTAAAAAATTTGATAATGTTTTTTCCTTATATAACTATGTTAGAAAAATTGATCAAAGTTACTCAATTAATAGTTACCACTATGCAGATGGAGCAATTAAATGAGAATGGAGAAGTTTATTTTAAAAATTTAAATATATTAATAATATACAGTTCGATTCGGTTAACCGGTGGAAAAATCCAAAAAACCACAACCGAACCGAACAAATACCTGTATTGAAGTATTTGTATTTGAACCGAACACCCCAGTTAACCGAAAATTCGATTCGATTTTAATTTGAATCTGCGGTTCTAAAGTTCGGTTTGAATTGTTTGATCAACCCTATGCAACCACGAAAAAGACATGACAAAACTAAAAACCAATATATATGCATCAACAATGAAGTGGGAGAAGAATGATTACTTCGAGAAGGCATAGAGGAACTACAAAAAATGATTACCATAAGCAATTGTAATATTGAGAAAAGTGAAGATGCTAGATTTTGAAGTTTTGTTGTTTCCATTCTATCCTAAACCTTTCCAGGCCTGTTAAGGTATAGGCTAGAGCGAGTTTGTATTACAGAGTGATGGGAGAGTGTAAATGTGATGTAAGAGTAAAATTGTATGATGTGTTAAAATTATCATTACAAAACTATGGCCCGACATCACCTTCATAAACATTACAAAAAATACCTGAGCATCGCATAATTACCTTGCCATAAAAAAGAAAAGAAAAAACAAACAAACAAACAAAGAAACACTTTCCTACATTACAGTCTGCACGTACAATAGTCTGTCCAAACCCTTCTATGCATAGTTGTTAAGATCTCAATGCTGATCTTAGGATCTTACGATTTTACGATCACACATCTCTAAAACGATCCCGATCCAGCGATCCTTGTAGGATCTTAAAATTAGTAAGATCTGGATAAGATCCCGATCCTGATCCTAGAATGTTACGATCTTATGGTCATACTCTTTTAAACGCTTCTACGATCTTACAATCATAACCTCTTAAACGCTTAAAACTTTAGTAGGATTTTATAATTTGGGATCAAAGTAACTTATATTCTTTAATTTTAAACTTAAGAACTTGTACTCCTTATGTATGATGTGTAAAAAAACCTAATATGTATCTATTTAAAAGTATTTTTATTTTATTTTTGGGTAAAGAGGAGGGCCGAAGCCATTATATTCCGATGATTACAAAGATTGAAACAGACCTAAGTGGTCAACAAAGATAGCATCAAGGACAAAGTCGGGGGGACGGGGAAAGTGCCGCACATTGCCAAGCCAAGGGCAGCCTTTGATAAAACAATAACCAGTTTAGAACGGCCTAGAGGTCGTCCGCTCTCGCCTTGATGATGGAATGCTAATTGACTCTGCCTACTGTTTAGAACGGCCTCTATTGGAAGGATCCGGATGTCTCCCGCGGTTAGGGCCATCAACACTCTTGCTACTTTTGCTAATGTGCATGGAGGGATCGGTTACTACGACCGCTGCATGATGATCCGGGGGGAGGGAAGATTGGACGGCCTTAGTCCAGGCACCGGAGGGCTGTTGGGTCCATGAGGGTGAATGATCATGTTCCCCAGTGCTGGGAGGGGATCGGGATCGAGAAGTACGACCACTACTAGGGTTTACAGTTGAAGGGGCTAGGGGTTGTGAAGTAATAATGGGGCGATTAGGCAGCTGAGTGGGGAAGGATGATGAGGAGTAATTGGAGTTTTTATTGGGGATCGAACTGTGAATAGGTGCCGGGTGAACGAGGGGAACATCATGGCGAGGATCAGCCGCATCATTCATTTCTTGGTCGTCCATCAAAACGTTAAAACGATTCTGAGCTTGATAACGAGGAGTAGGATTCGTCTATGATGTATTGCGATGTCTATGACGTGACTGAACAAGCATCCAGGGTCCGAAACCACTCCCGTCTTGATGGCTAGGATCGGCTTCTTGCTGCTGTCGATCGTCTGGAGTCTGTTCTGGGACGGGTTTCTTTTCTGCCGAGCAAGAATTGGTACCATGCCCATATCTCCTGCAATTGAAACATACCAGTTTCAGATTTTCATACTCAACATTAATAACCTCATCTTCCAGCATTACTTGGGGGCGGAGGGGTTTGTCTAGATCGATCTTGACCGCCAGTCTTGCATAGCGTCCTCTAGCCATATCAATACTTATTAGATTCATTTTTTTCCCATCGTTTTATACTAATATATATTTTATTCTACACATTTTAAGATAACTATTAAATCAATGCATTAGACTGAATGTCCAAATGTTTTATAGCAGAATTAATAGAACAAAATGAGTATTACATAATTTTTAATTGGTTGAGAGTCAACACTGACTCCCAAAACAGTCTATGGGTTTGTTTGGAAGCCAGCATATTTAGGAGCATATAACGGATTCGATCGACATATTCTCTCACAATTCTCTCTCCGAATCTGCTATCTACTAGTGGATTCGCTGACTCTCAAACTTCCTCTATATAAAAATCACCAAACATATATTCATGAATGCGCGGTTCGTATATAGACATGATTGTGGATTGTATTATATGTAACTGTGAGAGGGTCATTTATTCATTAGTTTATGAGGACAAAACACAAACTTCAAGGGATCAAGAGAGTAACAATTTAATTAGGTTTTTTAGCTAATAGTATTAAATAATATAATTATATATTAAAATTTGAGTTGGTGTTTCAGGAACATTTGGTAATTGGATCCTTGGATTTTCTCGATTTTGTGGTTAGAAAGGAAGTCTTGGACATGAATTGAAAGGTATTCTCTTCGGTATTGTATTGGCAATGGCCAATTGCCAAAAATCATGCAATAATACTTAATAGAGGAAATCCAAGTTTTTCTATCAATAGCACTCTCAGTAGTGAATGTAATGTTGTTACTGATTGGCTTTCTAAATTTATCTCAGGAACTGTTGATTGACTTGATTCCATGCACTTTTACTAATACCACCCCGGCCATGCACCCGGTGATCTTGGACATACTACTTTTTTGGTCAATGCTTCTTGTACTTTCTTGTAGCCTAGCGTCATGGTATTCTAAACGGCATGCACAGCAGAGGCTTCAGTATCCGGCCACGATAGGTGGCCAGAAGTGCAATTGCTCAAAGGGAGGGAACTTTATTTTTAAATTTTAATAATAATTTTTTGTTCCTATTATATTAATTTTTCACTTATCTTTTTTTTTTGTTTTCTTCTTTTAAAAGAACAAAACTAATCATTAATTTCTCATTTAGTTTTTTCTTCACAAAAAAATTACAACGTTTAATCCCACCACTTTCCTAGCCTGTATAGGCTGTTCAGCCAAAAAAAAAACATATATAAGTAAAAATTTATATCGACAAACTTTTATTTTTAAGAATATTTCAATTTTATATTTATTTAGATTAAATTGGGACATATTAACTTAAGCCAAAGTCTAGTGATCGAACTTTTGCGTATGCAAAATACTGCTTTGATGAGAAGAGCAATTCTTCAATGCCCATGGATAAACTTTGGAGAGATTAATCTTTCGCTCAAAGGGGCCTATGGATAAAACAAAAGTTTGGGACTTATTATTTTATTTTGCCCAGGGCCCTCAGATTCCTTGGAGGCCATTTGGCTCATTTAAAGGATTCCTCAATCGCATCACCACCTCTTCTAATTGCTTCGCAATATTGTGGATTAGTATTGCATCCTGATTATCATTGGGAACAAATTATTAAAGAGATAATGCTGTTGTGGATTCCTTGGCTAAGATTGAAGTGCAGGTCGGAATTTTTTTTCACTACTTAGGTGTTTTCTTCAGATGACAGTCAACCTCACCTTGTAGCGGACATGATGAGAACCTGATTCCCCCATTAATTTTTTTGCTTCTTTGTCTCCTTTTGCTTCTTCCTTCCCCTCATGTGTAGTATTTTTGTAGTTTTCTCTTTTCGCAATGTTCTTGCGGCATTGTTACCCAAAAAATTATTCAACCTTAAAAAGTACCTATGAAGAGAGTTTCGCAAGGTCATAATCGTTTTTTTCTTTATTAATTAATACTGATAATTTATCTCTTTCAATTTATGCTCACCTTATTATTATGGAACTTCATAATTAATTTTGACATTATTTTTATACTTTTAATACGGGGAATAACAATCTAATGCTCTATAATTATGAAAACAATAGAAAAAAATTATTAATAACCTAGACGGTAATACTCTCTCCGTCCCGCGAAATATGGCCACTTTCTTTTGGGCACGGTAATTTAGGTAGTGGAGTTTAATAGTTAAAGTGATGTAGGCATTTTTGTGTTTAAGATTCTAATGAATTTTGATATTGTTTATTGTTTAACTTTGACTTAATATTATCTAATGATATAATTAAAGAAAAATATTCAAGTGTGATCTTGTTAGAATCGTATAATCGTGTAGTTTCATAATATATATTTTATACAATTTTTATTTGTACCAATTTTGAAATATTAAGAATTAAAGAAATACTAGGGACTTTGTGTAGAAAGTAAAAGTGTATTGGAATTTGTGCAGAATAGGAAAAGTGAACACTTTTAATGTGATTTGAGAATAATTAAAATTCTAATCAAACTTATATTATTTTAATTTATCTAAAAATAGAAAATGGCCAAATTTCGTGGGACACCTTTAAAAGGAATAGTGGCCAAATTTCGTGGGACACCTTTAAAAGGAATAGTGGCCAAATTTCGTGGGATGGAGGGAGTATAAATTATGCACTTCACATTGCACGTTTTCACAAAGTATGTGTACCTTTTTCTCAAGCGTGAGCTGACTTTTGTGACTTTTACAACCATTACTCTAATTTTTACAAGTAAAGAAAATCCACATCTTCTCCATGAAGCAAAGCACCTAATGCAAATCCTTTTTTCTCTCTTAAAAAACAAAAGTTACAACTTTTCTCATTTTCACTTTAAACCCAATTTTCAAATCAAATAATCAAACAAAATGATGCATAGTAGTAATCTTTTATAGTTTAAGGTGTTCTTCATTTGTACATGAATATTATTAATTATCTTAAGTTATATAATTAATTCGTGCGACGTGATTTATTATTAATAATGTAAAAAATAAAATAATTAAAAAGATATTATTATAGTAACAAGTTATCATAAATTATAGATGGGATTGTAGACTTTAACTTATATATATATGCTGCCACTCATGCAATGTTAGATTGGATTCTTTATAAATTTGTTCTCAAATTTTGGTCGTCTCCTTTTCGTCCATCCGGACGTGGCTGCATGTGCGTAAATAATTATAATTAAACTTTTAAACTCCAAAAATTAATTATTATTATTTAAAAATAAGTTAAATACATTTATATAAAGAGATTCTTGTCAACCGGGTATGTGTTGGGACAAAACAAAATTCATATATTTTTTCCAAAATATTATGTATGCTATATAAGTTATTATTTCATTTACCCAAAAGCTATATAAAAAAAAAATGATAGTAGAACTCAAAACTCAAAATCTATCTAGTAGGAGTACAGGTGTCCAACAAAATCCAGAAAAGGATTATTATTTTTTGGCTAATACTAATATATAAGTAAATTTCATGGTTAATAATGAAATATGAATTTTTTTGGATGAACAATGACGCACAAGCGTCGGTTAAAGAAAGAAAAAAAATAACAAAAAACAGCATAAGGAACCTAAAACAAACAGAAAGCAACCCCGATAGGAGTTACACCCTCGGAAGGCAAACCCCCATCCTATCATTCACAAGAAGCTGTCGTAACTCATCTGGCGGAAAAGCCCACGTGGTGAAGAAGTCAAGTGCACTCGCCCCTCGCTTAGCCAAAGCGTCCGCAACAAAATTGCCCTCACGGAAGAGGTGAAACCAATGATATCCCAGATTCTGCTTCAATATATCGCCAATGTGTTTTAGCAACTGACACAATCGGATCTCCGAGCTTGTGTCTTTTTGAATCAGGCGTAATGCCTCAAGGGAGTCTGAATAACAACAGGCTTGTGAAACTCCCATAGCTTGAAGCTTGTGCAATCCTCTCCAAATGCCATGCAACTCCGCAACTAGGATCGAAGAGACTCCAATAGAACCAGAGAACCCTTCAATCCATGAACCATCACTACTACGCAAGACACCACCAAATCCAGCAATGCCCGGATTACCAAGCGAACTCCCATCCACATGAAGAACCACAGTCCCATAGCGTTGAGGGTGCCATCCCACATACTTGACTGACACGGCCTTGGGCATGCTCAAGAAAACTTGATCAAACCCTACACCCACGTGAGAAGCATATCGCACCACCGCCTGTGCACATGGAGTTTCTCCTTGAAAGCAAGCCTCATTACGACCACGTCAAATACCCCAAAGTAGTGCCCACTGAGTACCTCTCCATCCCTTAGTCATAACTTTGAGGGAAGCTCCAACATTGGACTGGAAAGAATGCTCATCGATGCTCACCGTGACACCCAATAATGCCCATGCATTAGCAGCCCAAGAGCATGCAAAAAATAGATGGTAAACTGATTCATCCGCGACACCACAAACAGAGCATGTAGCAGATGCCGCCAAGTGCCGAGAGAACCGGAGCATGTTCGTAGGAAGCGAATTATGAACTATAAGCCATAGCATAAATCGAATCTTTTCAGGAGCTCCAATCTTCCAAACCCAATTCTTGGAGTCATCTCGGGTGAGTCCTTGTTCTCTTAACACCCATTCATATCCACTTCTAGCTGTATAGGCGCCTTTAGACGAGCCCGTCCATACCAGAGAGTCCGACACCTCCTGATGTTGAACAAATGGACCAACCTCCCATGCTTCCATTTTGATGGAGTCCGGAACTTGGGTATAAAGGTTGTCCCAATTCCATTTATTATCCACGTAAATATCCCTCACCCGCATGTCCACTTCCGCAAAGTAGATGTAGGGAATTCGGGGGCCAATCGAGCCACCCTTTAGCCATGGTGCATGCCATAAGCTACAATCTCCCGACCCCAGTCGGACACGAAACCCCTCAATCAGAATTGGAGACACCCGAGTGAGAGCCCGGAAGGTTGGAGACGCACCCGGTCGCGGACGAAGAGCACCACGGCTGCTGCCATACTTGGCTATGAGTAATTGCACAGCCGGCTTGTGCGCCCGTTGCATGAACTCATCAAAAAAATTTCCCAGGAGAACAACATTCATGCTGCGGTAGTTACGAATGCCCAGCCCACCCATGCTCCTCGGCAAAGCTACTTTGTTCCATCCGACGAGGTGAATGCCCTGTCCCCGAGAGTCCTTCTAAATAAACGACCGAATGAGACGATCAATTTTATCACATGTCGCGGAGGGCAACCAAAAGAGCTGCATAACATACGAGGGAATAAATGCTAACACAGAGCGAGCAAGCGTCATTCTTCCCGCCTTATTAAGAAGGGCACGCTTCTAGGATCCCATTTTAGACGACATGCGCTCAACAAGAAAATCCAAGTGATCCTTTCGCACAACCCCTTGGACCATGGGAAAGCCCAGATAGCATCCCAGCTGATCAGTGAAATTAATATTCAATATAGAAGAAAGCTCATGGTTTAACTGAGGAGGAACGGACGAAGAAGCCATCGCAACTGACTTCTGGGCGTTAATGCGCAAGCCAGCGTGTAGGGCAAATTCAGATAGAACTTCATCTACACAGTGGGCTCCTTCGACTGAGGCTTCAGAGAATAAGAGCAGGTCATCAGCAAACATAAGATGAGACAAATTAGCAGCTCCTCGACTAATGATCACCGGTTTCCACAATCCGGCCGCCACCTTAGCAACAATCGACCTGGAAAGTTTCTCCATGACAACAATAAAAAGATATGAGGATAGAGGGTCCCCTTGCCGAATGCCTTTCGCGGGAGTGAAGGGTGGTAGTGCCAAGCCATTCCATAAAAGTGAATAAGTCGGCGATCGAACACAAAACATGATGATAGTCACCAAGGACGTCGGGATATGCATCTCGATTAGGCACGCTTCGAGGAAGGCCCATGAGATGTTTGTCATACGCCTTCTCCAAGTCCACCTTCAAGAGGAATTCTTTAGACCGCCGATGACGATTACAAAAGGTAGTAACCACCTCTTGAAGAATTATAGCATTACTAGCAGTCCCACGGCCCGGTAGGAATGCCGACTGATACGGACCAATGTAATCACACAATATAGGACAAAGGCGATTGACAATTATCTTCGTCAGGATTTTGTAACTAACATTACATAAACTGATGGGGCGAAATTGGCGGATCTCTCGAGGCACCTCAACTTTGGGGATGAGACATATAAGAGTAGAAGCAATGTTGGCATCAAAGGATCCGGTCTGGAAGGCATGAGAGGCGAATGAGAACACTGACCCATTTAGGGTTTTCCAATATTTTTTGTAGAATATAGCTGGGAAGCCATCCGGCCCCGGTGCGGCGAAGCTACTTAATTCTTTAACCGCTTTTTCCACTTCCATCATACTGAGTTCACCATCCAGGATCGCATCAGTCTCAATGGCCGGGAGCGAAACCAAGGACAGCGCGGGAGAGGCAGGCGGGCTAGTATGGGAGAACAACCAACTAAAATGAGCCACAACATGGTTTTGAATAGCAGCAGGATCAGACTCCCAGACCCCATTTATCTCCAGTCCTTGAATGCGGCTGCGTTGACGACGAATTCGCGTTTTTGCATGGAAGTAGCTCGTGTTCCGGTCTCCCATACGAATGCTTCGTTCCCAAGATTGTTGGAACCACAAGATTTCCTCTTGCTTGAGGACGTCATCTAGCTCCTTTATCAACTGAGCCTCCAAATTGCACCATATAGCCGAGTCAACCCTTGAAAGACAACGTCAGACTCCCTCCAAACGTCTTAAGAGCCGTTTCTTCCGCCTAATAATATTACCAAAAGAATGGATATTGAAGAATTCCGACGACTGGCGTACCTGGGATAATTGAGCATGAAGGGAAGAATGATCCCAGTTCCAGGCAACATCTACAACAGCTTCGTAGTGAGGATGAGTTGTCCATGCAAATTCCCATCGAAAAAGATGATTAGTGCAAGGACTCCACTGAGGAGAACATCTAGCGAGAATGGAGTTGTGATCCGAGCATCAACGGGGCTGAACTTCCACATGGCTATTTGGAAAGGCTGAAAGCCACTCCCAGTTAGCAACGGCATGATCAAGACGTTTCCTTGCCAAAGGACCCCCATAATTATTCTTTTGCCAAGTGAAGAGCTCCCAAATGGTGTGAACCGTAGAGAGGCCACAGTCCTGAAGTAAGTTGCGAAACTCCTCATATTGGCTCGCAGATGGAGCCATTCCAATAGCTTCGGACATGAACTCGATAGCATTCCAATCACCTATGCTAGCCAAGGTCCCCGAAGAGTGGCCGCCACCGATCGTAAATCATTCCAGTCCGCTTCCCGCGCGCCACGAGCGGGATTTGCATATATGGCTGACATGTACCAAGAGGAGCCACCATGATTGATGGCCAACGTAACCATGCGCGAGTGTAAACTCACAACATTGTAAGAGTAGGGAAGGCCGAGGCGAGCTAGAACCCATAGACCACCAGCGCGGCCAATGCTTTCAATGACATGTACCGCATAATAACCTGTATGATAGAGAAGTACCCGCATCCGCTCAAATGCACCCTGCGGTTCCATCAGAACAAAGAGAGACGGCTGATATGCCCTTAGCACATCCGCAATATGACATTTCGAATTTCGTCCCATGGCGCCACGCACATTCCATGAGAGAATCGTCAAATCATTAAACACATTCATTGGGAACCCTGGGGAGGTTCGATACGCGGTTCACAACCGCCTCCTTCTGTCTCCATGTGCTCAAACGACCATTCTAAGGCAAGGAAAGCATTGCTAGTAGGTGTCTGATCCTTGGTAGTGGACGGCTGAGAAGGCCGGGGCCGCTTTCCCTTCCAACGAGGTGAAAGAGACGTATCAGACTCATACAACGGATTGAGGACAGGAGGTGATACAACCACTAGTTCTTTCCCCCGATCGCGAGCAGGGGACGAGCTGCAGCTGTGGGGCTAGCCTGTGGGGGCCGAATCCCCTTAGTAACACTGTTGGTAGGCGGTAGTTTTGCAGGGAGGACATTCTCAGTCGGCCTGGCCACCTATTTTCCTCTATTCTTGTGAGGCTTCGGTTTTCTGATCACCATGATCCAATCGCCGTGCGTCGAGGATGGAATATCTGTAACCATATCCACCGATTTCTGGCTATCCCGGGGGCTCCTGTCAGAGGATTCCGCATCTGGGTCTTGATTATTATCCCGGGAACCTCTCACCGTGTTAGCATTAGGGACGAATGGGGGTGAATTATTACCAGCCGAGACATTCTTCCCGGCCACCGAAGGCCCATGCTCCACGCCTGTCCCAACCACTTGAGTTGCATGGCTCGTCCCTTCATGCAGACAAGGCCCTGTCCCATGACGAAATAATCCGCAGGTTGTACATATATTATGAAGCCCCTTATACGCAATTAAATACCATTCACCATCCACGCGGATCTTACCAACTAAGGGTTTCATAAGATCAACTTCCACAGAAACCCCCTAGCGAATTGGCCTCGATTGAATTCCTTTGTGGTGGTATCCATCCTCACAAATTTTCCAATCATGTTCGCAATGATACCGAACGAGTTCTCATTGTAATACAACGGATCCAAATCCAAGATCCTGGCCCAGACCGTAGACTTAGCGATTTGAATATGCGGCTTCAAGAAATCCCTCAACCATGGTACAATCACCACATGATGATCAAAGATAGACCAAGGTCCATCGAAAAGCACTTTCTTTTTATCTTATTCGAGTTCGAACTTTATAATAAGGTGACCCTTCGCTGTGTCCGTGACCGCGACGTCACCTTTAGGTTTCCACAGGTTCAAAAGTCGCTCCTTTAGAAGGGAAAATCCGATCCTCCGGCCCAGTACCTTGACTACCAGGGCGTCCTTAAACGGTTCACATAATCGGTCCATAGCCGCCGGATGGAAGTCGACGGTTGGAAGCAATGGATTATCGTCAAGCCAATTCGTGTCCACCAATTCAGAGAACGGGATGTCTGGACGTTCCACGGGAATATCCACATGATAGACGTTGCAGGTAGCATCCCTGAATGACCTGTGGGGATCAGCCAAAGGCGGGGAGCGATCCGGCGGTTCCGGCGTTGGGCAAGCGGAGGCAGCCGTTGGGGTAGGCGGGAACGAGAGACATCTAGGGTTTATCCTTCAAAAGTAGTTTTAAATTTATAATATAATGAAATATGAAATTGAATAAGCTAAGAAATGATTTAATTATGCACGGTATAATGACTTTATATAGTAGTATGGATAAATAAATTAATTTATGTGATTCCTTTATTATACATTATTTATTAAGATTAAAGTACGATTCTATTGTTTGTTAAAAAAAAATGCACTAAAGAATGGAGCATCAACTAGCTAAGTCCTGAAGTGTTTTATATAATGACTTATCTGCTTTAATATTCACCAATTAAGAGGGTGTTTGTTTATGCGTTTTCGGACAGATTATCTGATTATTTCATTTTCAAAACGCAAATAATCAGTTAATCCTGTTTGTGTACTAATTTCCAATAATCTATTATTTGCGTTTTGAGGGAATGAAAACGCTATTTTATTGCAGCTATATTTTGGTGCTGCAAGAAAATTGCGTTTAGCCAAAAATAGATTTTATCATATTATTGCCTAGGAAAAATACAAATCCAAACACTTTTTAATGATTATCTGATTATTGCGATTTGTAACAGCATAAGCTTATCCAAACACTTAATTTTCTACAGCACGTTTTGTTACAGCAATTATTTGATTATCCATTTTCTAAACGCTACAGCACTTTTTAAAACGCACATCCAAACACCCTCTAAATCTAATACTTTTAAGAATTTTTTATATCTAAAATATTTTCTTTTAAAAAAACATTCACATTCACAAAAAATCAAACCACCATGCACAATTTGCTTCAATATATATTTATGGGTTTCACGTATTATATTCATACTATATTCAAACTAATGGAGTATTATTGAAAGACACATGTTAATCAAACTAGCCTAACCTTGTCCCCCTTTCTTCAAAAAACTTTCAACAATATAAGCACAATATTCTAATTCTTAATTAATTTTCTTTTTAAAAAAAGAAAAAGGTAAAAGGATAATTAAAGCCCTATTTAGTCTCACACATGCATCATCTCCCGCAAGTAGCCTTTATTTATATAAATCACCCTACATTTTACTCTTCCATGCACAAGTCAACATTCGCTCATTTTTCCCCCTCATCCTTAGCTTGAAGCTTTCCGCTCACTTTTGATCCCAATTTTCAAACACTCTACTGTTGCGCTTTTTCTAGTATTCATTCATTCATTGCCAAATGGAGAAGTTCAACTTCCTTATTCACGACGGTGGCTGCAGAAAACTCCCACCGGGATTCAGGTTCCAGCCCACCGACAAGGAGCTCGTGTTTCAGTACTTAGCCGGAAAAACGCTCTCCCATCCTTTCCCCGCCTCAGTCATCCCCGAGGCCCATGTTTTCGCCTTGAACCCCTGGGATTTGCCAGGTTTGAATTACTCTGTAAATTTTGAACTCTAGATTTTGTTAATGTTAATTGAGGGATACAAGTTTCCAACTCATCAAAACCAACTGAATAATGGATCATACCGGAGTGATCCTGTCGATATATAAATTGGATTGGAGGGATGATCTTTAATTTCCAATGTGGGAATTGAAGTTCAATCTGTGTGTTGATAGGCTTTTGCTGATATATGATATTTGGTTTGGCGATGTGCAGGAGACTCGGGTCAAGACAGGTACTTCTTCAGCAATGAGGAGATAGCCGGGCAGTTTCAGGGTGGTAGGAGAGGCGGAAGAGCGACGTGCCATGGATACTGGAAATCCACCGGCCCAGACACGAGAGTTATATGGTCTAAAAGGGTACTTCCGGTGGTCGGGGTGAAGAGGACATTGGTGTTTCATAGGGTTAAACATTGCGGTGAAGTAAGGACGGAGTGGATCATGAATGTGTACTGCATTGCCCTTTTAGGAAATGCGGGAAGAATGGGATCGGTTCGATTAGGGAAATGGCTTTTGTGCCATGTGTTTTCCAACACCAGAGCTCGGATTTCTCACAACATAAGTACTGCGGATCATTCTTCTTCCTCGGCTTCCTCGTCCTTGTCATCATCATCTTCTGTGGCGGATTCGAGTGAGGTCTCTTCGTCCGCACGTAAAAATTAAGGAATGGAATTTGTATTTTCAACTTTTTAGCGTTGTTCTTGAGGAACTACTAGCTATACTAGTGTAGTGAGATGGAATTCAAATTTATTCAACAGTTGAATTGTTGGAGAGTATAAAAATTTGCGTAAGTCAAGTTCTTTGCTGATTTGCTTAGCTTTGTATGGAAAAGCATTGTAAGAAGAACGTGAGAGGGCAATGGAATCTGCAGCCAGTTTTTTTTGGTTGTTTCGTTATTAATGGGAAAAGGGTTTGATAACTTAGTATGAGTATATATTATTGTGGTGAGAAAAATTAAATGAAATATAATTGGTTGGATGAATATATATATTTATATGATGGAAAAAGAGGTGAGGATGGAAGGTTGTATAAGTTACAAGCAAGGCATATGCTGCTGCTTTATCGATCTGGGCAATTAAGGCTTTATTTGAAGTATGTATGTTTGTTGAAAAAAAGAAATAAAGAAGTAAACTTCACTCTCTTTTCAGAGACGAAGTTTGATGCTCACCTGGCTGGGGGCAATTAACAAATGTTCTTTTGTCTGGTTCAGACGTTTGAATACAGTTATATAGGTTCTGGCGTTCTGCACTTGCATAAGTGACATGGGAGTGCTAGGCATTATCATGCGAGTGAACAATAAGAAAAACTGTATTAGGAATGTCCAATAAAGCGTTATTGCTAACTGCAAAATTTGGGTTTTCAAAATATTTTTTCTTCCCCAATTAAGTCATGTTTCTCAATACCCAAAATGGATTTGGTTTGGGCGCTGGAGTATTCTTTGTATGTGCTGAAGGAATATTTTGTATGTACTGAAGAAGTATTTTGTATGTGCTGAATGTTTTTATACCGCTCAAACAACATTAAATACACAGCACACAATTCATTAACACATAATACATACCTTGTCAGGTCAGCACAAACAATTGCTGAATGTCACTCATTCAGCACCCAATCCCAACCCACCCAAAATATCGCTAATTGCCTTTTCTAATTTCTTTTTGTTTTTATTTTTATTTTATTTTTTTGATGGTGGTTGATAGAATATGTTGGATACATCAGATGTATGATAGGTATTAAGGTATGTATGATATGGAATGAATATGGTGCTGAATTAAATAGTTTTCGCATTTTGTAACTAATTTTATTTACTGTTTGTTGGTCGAGACCTTTTGCTTAGCATGTGTTGGCCATTTACTTGCCCCTTGTATTGTAGTTTAGCAAGTGTGGCGTTTAATATGCATACGAAGTTACGAACTCACTTGGTTGATATAAAAAATGGGTATGGTTATGGTGCGGACATGGTGTTTGTGCGGACACGTCCGCGACCGTTGAATTCGCAACGACGTTTGAAGTTGGAGCCAAACGCATCTCAGAGCCTTTCACAATTTAGTGACATGGCCAATACAAATTCAGCGACATGGGATATCTAATTCAGCGACATTTTTGTATTCATTTCAGCGACACAATTTTATAAATTTCAGCGATATAGTTCTATTTCTTTTAGCGCATCTCAGCGATGGGGTCTCAGCGATGGGGTCCTCACACAATTCAGCGACATGACACTATGTAATTCAGCGCCAAGGCCAACACAATTCAGCTTGACATTGTACCTCTCAGCGACATACAAAATGATCTCAACCGTTGGATGATGAAAATGATCCGTACGGACGAAACGTCCAAACCCTACCATACACCATAAAAAATAGTCAGTGGCGGGCGCAGGGTCCTAGGGTTGGGGGACGAATTTTCTAATATAAATTTTTTCTCACAACATATAAAATAACAAAAGATATATTATATCAAAAATTAATTAGAAACTAGATATTTTCGCCCGCTGCACGTGGGCAGTGGCGGTACCAACATGGGGGCTTGGGTGCTGCGCTCCCCGAGTTCGAAGTTTACCTATTAATTTTTATATAGTTATGTTTATTTTGCTATATCTAAATTCTTTTTATATAATTTCGCCCCCTCAAACGCAGACCTTGGCATTAATATTTTATACAGTCGTGTAAATTTAATTATATTAGAAATCATTTTTCGGTAATTTATGGGGAAGAAGACGAAAAAGAATGCAACATATTTCTTTGTTAGTGAGTTTTTTTAACATAGGGTTATATATTCTTTAAAGATATAGGCTCGGGTAGAGTTAGATGAAGAGAGTGACATCATTAGCAATAAAAAATGAAAATCAATTGATAGTTATCCTATGGAAATTAAAAATGAAATAAGACAAAGTTATTTAGTTGAATCCTTGCCCCCTCCCACCCCAGACACTCTGCGTCCGCCACTGCGCACGGGTGTTAAATTTATATGCGCACTGGCATTGAATTTATATGAGTTTGTAAAATGAGAATATAATTTTTTTTTGGATTACATGAAGTTAGGACTTGAAAAGAAAGCATTATTCATAGAAAGGGGTTTGAAACTACGGGAAGGAGTGAGAATAGACCAGACTACCCGACATATGCTTATGGCCTAATCTACAAGACCATGTCAGACCTAAAATTTTTTATAAATAGGCTAGACTTAGATTTTTCTGAAAACTAGGGCCAAACTTTATAAAAAAACATATTAGGCCTACCAGGTCGGCATAGTTATCATTATTTTTTAGATGAATACCAATGTATCTTCAGATCTAATTGGACCCAAAATTGATCACTCGAGGATCGGATGGACATAGTTATCATTATTATTAGTATGTTTATGTTTATTGCATATAAATATGTGGTATCATTGTTGTTATTTTATCTGAAAATAATTATTATTTTTATTTTATATAGGTTTTTAAAATAGTTTTAAGTCTTTCCCTCTATATAAATAATAATGGATAAAGACTTACAAAAGTGCACAAACTTATATATTAATCCGGACATATATAAAATAATTTTAACTTAATTTTAAAATAGACTTAATCAGACTTTTAAAAAGCTTAAAAACTGGCCTGTTTAATTTTAATATGCCATGCTTAAGCTTATAAGATATTTCTATCACGGGCCTTAAAAAATAGATATAGGCCTACGCCGTTCAAACCTAACCATAGCTTGGCCTATAGCATATTTCCATCCCCTACATGAGGTTTAAAGTCTTTTGTTTAAATGATGATATGAATGCATGCAACCAAAACTTAAAAGAGAAATGAAGGAAAGAATAAGATGATAGAAGAAACTTCAAACCCCCAACCAGGTGAACATAATATAAAATAAATTATTTTTACCATTGAAAAACTAAACATATATAGTTTCGCTTTTATATCTAAAATAAGAAGAGCAATTGAAAAAAAAAATTAACTATTCAAAATTCACCAACAGCAGTTACTTCAGTGGATTGAGGTTCTAAACGCTTAAGTAAGGTCTCGGATTCGAGCCTTGTGCACGCAAAAAATTGCTTTGGGAGAACCGCCGTTAATTGCCCATGTAGATCCTCGAGGGATTAGTCTTGGATCCAATGTGGTCTGGGACACCCGGTTATTCACCTGAAAAATTCGAATAAATTATTTGCTTGCATTATTAGGTTCTAAAAAAATCATTTTACTTCCTAATATATTGTCCATTTTGACTATTATCCCTAGAATTTTTAAAGAATTCTATATGTACTTTTTTGTTGTCTTTTCTTTTCTTAAGGGGAAAAAAGCAATTTCCAAAAATATACCCCAATTAAAAAAAAAAAATTCTAAAATTAGTACTTAAACTAATTTTTTTGGCAAAGAAAAGGCCCAACTTTATAAAATTAGAAAAACAACCAATTTCTTCATTTTCCTTGGAAACATTATTTTAACACTCATCAACTTTTCAAAGTTTTTATTTTGCCTCTATTTTTTTGGAAAAAAAAATATGTTTTACTCCGCATTATATTATGTTGTGTAACATCCATAAATTTATATTTAATATTAAATATATATTTCTTTGATAAATTGACTGATTATAACTAATTAAAAAGTTTGTAGCTTATTGATTCTGTTAATATTTGAGGTTCAAATTTTAATATAATTATAATAAATATTTATTTAAAAATATTATATATAAATGTCACCCAAAAATATTATATATAAAGATAAAGAATTTATAATATTATATAATTTTATATATATTTACAAAATATAAATATAATTATATAATTTAATTTTTTTTCAATTTATATATTTTTAAAATACATAGAAAGATCTTTCTCAAGATCTTTTATATTAATATATAGATTTATTTTCTAAATATAGTTGAAATCTTAGAAAGATATTTTTGAAGAATATTTAAAATAGATTTATTTAATTCAAAATTTATTATATAGATGTCACGTGGCAGCATTTGGTATTTTAGAGATGATGATGTGGCGTTTATGATGTGTGGTGTTAATAACCGTAGATATGTGTTTTATGATATCTTATAATGATTTATAGATGTAACATTGAGTTTATATTTTTAATAAAAATTAGGATAAGAATATAAGATTCAATAAAGACAATACAGTTTGTACATGCCAAAAAATATTCAAGATTTATTATATAGATAGATAGATAAAATATAATAGTATATTTTTTTATTTTTTATTTTTGAGGATAAGTGTGATTTCATTTACCACCATATCAAGGCAAAAAGCAATACATAAGTCCGAACTGTAATGCAAACCCCAGACTTGTTCCTACAATCACAAACACACCATTCGTTTAGCAGTAAAAAAGTATATCTTTTTAATAAACATATAATGTTTTTATCAAGGTATTTTTATATTTATATAGATTTATAGAAAGTTGCCATCTACTATAGCTAAAATTCACAAAGTTTTATAAAAAAATTTATAGCAATTTTTGAGCTGGGGGCGAAATTATAAAAATTATTTTCTACCATAGCTAAAATACACATACTATGGGGATGTTTGGGAGCCGCCGGATCCGCTAGCGGATAGCGGATCTGGAGAGAGAATTGTCTCACAATCTGCTCTCCAAATCTGCTAACTGCTAGCAGATCTGCTGACTCCCAAACATCCACTATATATAAACTTAAAGGCAAATCATAGTGTAAATATATTTTTTGGTAAACATTGATAATTATGTGTCGGCAAATGTGTGTGGTAGCCCAAGCCACAAAAATTAAAAGGGAATAAAAAGAAGGTATAGAAGGTCGGGTAGGAATCGAACACCCAACTAAAAAGTTAAGAGTCAGGGAACACATCATAGGGTAAATATTAATGGAATAGATGGAGTAATATATTTTTAATTATTATAAATCGAATGAAGAGTTATATAAAGAAATTTTTTTTCCCAAAGCATTTGGGCCCTGATTAGTATCACTTGTTTGGAAGCATTACTTGTGCTACATAAATCATACTCCATCCACCCCACTTTTCTTTTTGGTTCGTCTCACTTTAATTGTCCTATTTTTTAGGAAATATAATTAAATACAAACTGACTTTGTAATAACCCGACTTATTTAAATTGGACTGTATAAGGCTGACTTATTTAAATTGGACCGTATAACTATTCCGGTAATTGGCTAAATTTCACCCGAGTCCGGATGGGTTTCAATTGAGTCAAATGTAAGTGAGAATGGGCTATTTGTAAATATCTAGGAATTGGAATTAAAAGGGGGTCAATTTGTAATTTGGCCAAAATTGTGAAGAAACAGGAGAAGGAAAGAGAGGAGACCGACGTGTTGGATGATTTGGGAGTGATTTTGGATGCACTCAAATCATCGTTTTCTTGAGCTATTGTTCGATTGGTTGGTGATAAGTGTTTCTCCTCGTTGTCTTCTTCGTATTGATTTTTATTTCGCTCGTTTTGGTGGTGATTTGGTGATGTTTTGAAATGGTAGGATTTGGGGATTTTGGTTTGATCGATCGAGTGCGAATCGGACATCCCGGAAGTGTTTTTGATCGCACAAAACACCAAGGCAAGGGTTTTATGGCTTAAATTACGTGTTTGGGAGGTATTGAGGGGTGAATTCTGGCGAAATCACCGGACAGCCGCAAACGACGCGCCCACGGCGCGGTCTGGACAGGAACCGCGCCACCACCGCGGGGTTCCAAGCAGCGCGGCAGCCGTGCTGCTGTCTTGCGCGTGCGACGTCTTCGTGCTTTGATTTTTACTCCAATGTTGGTTTAAACTTCTCCTATAATTATTCGAAGGTTATGGATTGTATAATTAACCCGTGGAAATTGTTGAATGGCTTGATGGAATTGTTGTGTTTGATGATTATTTTTCGTGTATGATGAATTCTGAATTTGTGCTTAAGCGTGATTACGTTTCGTGTTTGATGAATTGTGAAGTTGTGCTTAAGCCTAGGGGCTTTGTCTAGATATCTAATGCGTTGAAGAGCATGCGAACCTAGAGTTAGGTGTTAAATCATCTTGTTATACTCATATATGCATGACATTGCATTGGTATTGATAAATATGGATCCGATGGGTTGTTATGATGATGTAATTTGATCGGGCAGCCCTCACCGGTGTTGTTGAGTCCCGATAGCCATGCAGGGTGGATATTGGTTGTTATGCCTGGATATTGGCTGTTATGTCTGGATTATTGGCTGTTATGCCTTGTGATATGATTGATCAGGTAGCCTTCACAGGTGTTGTTGAATCTCGATGACCCTGCGGGGTGTATGATATGGCTGTTATTGCGTGTAACTTGGCTGTGATACCTGTGATTTGGCTGTTCTGCCTGTGATTTTGCTCTGATGCCTGTGATCCCTGCGGGGATGGTGTATGTTACCCTGTAACGGGTTGGAGTTGATGATATCGTCACCCGTAGGTTCATACCGCCCGGGTTTTTAGGTGCGGGCTAGGCATATTCATTGCATTTGCATATAGAGTATATAGGTGTATGTTAGGTCCTGTATCACATGCATAAATTGTATGATTGTGGTTGAAGCACCGGTACGGGACGGTGTGATGTTTGTTTGCTTTATTTATATTCTGCCATATTATTCATGTTATTATTATTATGTATTATTCATTATTATTATTTACTGTTGCACTGATTTCCCTTACTCCCCGGCATGTAGCCTTGCTCAGTACGTTGTACTGACTCCCTTTGCTTTTGTCTGTTATATAGATCCTGCTGGAGGCGCTGGAGCATGATTGAGTATGGGGATGAGAGATCACATAGATAGGATTTGCATGTTCATCTTTTATATGTGTTTATGTGTTACTCTGTTGCTGTTTTATCTGTGGCACTTGGATCATTGCTAGTTTAGGCCTGTGAGCCTACGATTTATTTTATCTCGGCCTTTGACCTTGTTTCGAGTATGTGCTTTACTGCTTTTGGCTAGTAGCCCTCTTTGATATATTGACAGATAGCCTGATGTTGAATTGTGAGGCTGGTAGCCTAGCTGATTTTATTGGAATTATGATTTAGTTGTTATGTGAGAATTTTTATGTGCCTATGTTTTTTTAATTTATGTTAGCTTCTGCATTAAACTGGACTAATCAGATGATCACTTTTGGTTTACTCAACCTTATACTAGCTGTTTTAAATTAGCTGGCCACTAGTTTAGGATAGTTAGTACGGTGGTAATGCTTGCGAAAATCAGGTTTGAATTTTCGGGGCGTTACAGAGTGGTATCAGAGCCTGTGTGCTCTTTTATTATATTAAAATTGGTGTAGACATAGGTGTTGAGATGTGTGTGGGATACATATAATGTAGAATTGCATTCTTCTTATTTATTTTTGTTGATGTTTTGCGCATACCAGGTTGTGCCACAGTTGGGGAACTATGGAAGAACAATAGTACTCCAGTCAGGATCCTTGTGATTTCACAGTCATTGAGGACTGTGCATACATTTATTTATTTGTAATACCCGAGAATTTTCCAACATAAAATAAAACAATAAATTAAATAAATAAACAATAAATACAATAAATACCATAAATAAATAAATTCTAAATCCAGCAAATAAATAAATAAATAAAGATAAGGAAATGAGAAATGAGATTTAACTTAAAAAGAAATTAAATGAATTTAATAAAAAGAATTGATTAAGGATAAGCAAATTGTACACCGAAACCCGACACCAATGAACTCGAGGATCCGAGTCCAAATGACCAACTAGACCTGAGTAAAAATTTAGAGAGAAAGTAGAAACCCGAAGATACCCCGGAAAATCAGAATTCGGGAGCATAGAGGGATAGAAGTCCGAAAGAGAGGAGGAAAAGCACGACGGATCGCACGACCCGCCCGGACCGAAGTCCAGGCGAGTTCGGCGCGGTGGCCGCGCGGTCAAAGAGGGAAGGGCGCGCCACGACCGCGCCGTCGGACAGATTCGCCCGTGCGAGATTTTCTCGCTCGAATCCGGATTTTCCGACTTCGGTTGAACACCTTTCGGCTCAAGACTCCTAGGGCAGACCTTGGGCGTCCCTAGGGCTTGTTTAACTATAAATAAGACCTCTTAAAAGCTCCGAATACTTTTCCAAAACCCTACAACTCTCTATACGTCCGAAAACCCTAATTCCGGAGTCGTCGGAGGCACGAAACCAAGGCGAGACTGATTTGGACGAAAATCAGAGTCTCCTAGACATCGTGGTAAGTTCCGATCCATTCGTCTCTTATGTTTTGATTCGAAAACGAATCCTAATCTTCTTATTTTTCTTTCTACGCCCCGAATCGGATCTAGAACGTAGAACCCGACAAACAGAGAGGATAGACGGAGGACTGGAAGCCACGCCTTCGAAATAGACGATCCCGGATATCTACAAATCTGTAAGTAATACTTACATGGTTTTGGGAGTAATTAAAACACAAAACCTAAAAGCTTAATCGAATCTTGCGAAAATCTGTCAATGTATGTTTTCTACCAACGCAACAGTTTTGACGAATTTTTCCGAACCTTAAAACGACTTCAAATGGAAAAACTTAAACACGAAAAACGTTCCTAAGGCTTAGATCTATCTACTGTAAAATTTTCAGAATTTTTAGAGACGATTTGATGTGTGAAAACCAACCGAAACCGAACTGCTTGAAATTGGATCTTGAAATTCTTGACAGAACTTAGGTCCGATCTTGATCACGTTTTTGACATAGGGTCTAGACCGATTTAGATCTTTGGCCGAACATGAAAGTTATAGATAAATGTCTTAAGATGATCTCTATAAAATTTCATTAAATTTGGAGTTGATTTGCTATGTTAGATCTTGATAATCTTGAACTGCTGTATACGAATTTCGGACAGATTTAGGTTATGACGAAAATTGATGATTTTGACCTATTTCGGTAACTCGGATTGAAAAAGTGAAAACACGAAAGTTGTTCATCTCGACGTTTCTGAGGGAGTGGTGAAATTTCAGAATTTTTGGAGTTAAACCCGATTTTTACTGAATTTTAGAGTAAACTGTGGTTGACCGAGTCAAATCTTGAAATCTTGTTGAAACGGTGAAACTAGCCTTTAAGGTTTAAACGAGTAGAAGACTCTTTGAAATAATGATATGAAATCTGGAAATTAGGAAAATCCCCTTTACGAACTTGATCGTTAAAATTAGGGGGTGAGTGCTCTGCAGGGTGCCCTCCTAACGATTCACTTCGTGCCTATATGGACGATGGTGACCCCGCGCGAAATATTTGAGATATGTTGCCAAAACGGCATGAGATATATGGCCTACACTCTCGTGAATATCCTTATGGGTTTCTCGTGGCTCCGGAGTGGTACTGGGTATGGCGGATACGGCTGCGGCCGCCGGTTTCCGGCTAAATTGACGAGATTGCGATGCAATCGTGAAATACTTGCTATATTATCTTGGGAGTAATGGGGATAGTTAAATATTTTTAATTGTTGTTCTTAAATTATTAAATGCTTTATTTAAATTACTTATGGCTTCATCTAAATTATTTATGAATATTATCATGCTTTTATGTAAATATTAAATTAATGGCTTTTAAACCCTACGATCATGCATGTGTTAACTTACTCAGCAAGTTGTGCTGACCAAACCATTTTATTTTCCTTTTTCCTTACAGAGTATGTGGAATGATCATGAGCACGTTCATGGATGGGGGAACCATAATTTTTGCGAACTTTATTATTTAAATTCCTGCATTAGACATTAGAATAAACGGGTCTGTTTAACCCGAGTTTTGACCATGTTGGTCGTATTTACATTTCCGCTGCAATATTATACTTAAATACTTTTTCCGCTGCGCTATGATATTATTATTTTCGAGATTACATTGTATGGGCTGTTTGCAAATGGTTTCAAAGCTTTTAAACACTGAATACCTAGCCTTGCATCTCTTTAGTAAGTCGGAGAAACCGTGTCTTACTAGGGAGGTGTGGCGGTGACATCCCGACCTGGGTGACCAAAAATCGGGGTGTTACAAGTTGGTATCAGAGACCGGCTATTTTTAAACTATTATTTTTAAACCCTTACTATTTTTTTAAACTACTATTAATATTTTGACTATTATTTTAAATTTTAAAGTATTATTTCTATGGAAATTTTTTATTTTTAAACCCATGGAAAAATATATATATATATAGTGCATTAAATTATTTTTGGGGGGAAATCATCATTTGCATTTGCATATTGCATCTCTTTTATGAACTTAGAATCTTGGCGAATTCGAACTTAGAATCTTGGCGAATTCGAACTTAGAATCTTGGCGAACTTGAACTTAGAATCTTGACGAAATTTAACCTAGAATCTTGGCGAATGTTAACTTAGATCTTTTGCTTGCGCGAGATGGCTAGTCAAGATATGATGCAGTTGATGATCAAAATGATGAACGTTCACCTTGATTCCCAACAAGCCATAGAGCAAATGAAATACCGTATGACTCAATTGGAGGCCAATTTGCACCACATGGGCAACTTGAGAGAGCCGGATCACCACCGCATAAACCAACTCGAACGCCAAGTCCAAACCCTCACTACACAAAACCTAATACTGAAGGAACACATCGATGCCCATGGGCAAGACTTGAACACTATCTTTGACGATCTACTGCCGCCAAGTTCGGAGGAGAAAGACCCGGAGGAGGATCCCGCTACCCCACCGGAGGACGTCTTGAGACGCTGGAGATTCTATTTTTAGATACTATTTTGCTAGGAAAATATCCATACCTTTGTACTAAAATTTCTTTTGAGGAAATAAAATGCCCGATTTATTTATAATAAATCGAAAAAAAACCGGACAGACCTGTCCGTACAAAAAAAAAACGAAATAAAACAAATTAAAATAAAACCCCGAAGCGTACGGCTCTTCTTAGTTCGATCGAGCACCACATGTGTAACACCCCGGATTTGATAACCCAGGCCGGGATGTCACCGCCACATCTCTCTAGCAAGACACGGATTCTCCGAGCTTGCCAAAGAGATGCAAGGCTATAGGTATTGCAAAAAGGTTTAAAAACAAGTCCGGAATCTATTTAAAAATAATATTAAGTATCATCCACACACATAGTAGTAGTAATAATATATCGCAGCAGAAAATGTAAAGTGGGCCGACATGGCCAAAACTCGGGATTTACATGCCCGTTATGCAAGTATCATAAAAGCAATAAAAAAATAATGTTAAAGTTTTTCCATCCCCCAATGCATATGCTCATGCATTATCTTCATACTCTGAAAGGAAAAGAGAAAACAACAATTTTATCAGTATATAAAATACTGAGTAAGTCGATCCTAACATAGCAATAAAGGGATTTAATTAGATAATTTAAAATTTCACTCCTAACATGCATTCACAAAATTTAAAGGAAATAATATTTTAATTGTGTACTTGAACATGCATTTAATCCACAATAACAATTTAGTCATGATATGAAATTTAAAGACATAATTTAAATGCATAATTTAAAGACATGCAAAAATAAATAAATACTTAAAAATATTAAATCTTTTATTTCCCCGTCACGTAACCATTTCTCAGTGTTTTGTATAGCCGGTGATCCGGCGGCCGCAGCCGTTTCGTAAGTATCTCGTTTAGCCGGTGATCCGGCGGCCGCAGCCGTATCTGCCATACTCAGTACCACTCCGGAGCCTCGGGAAATCCATACGGACAACCCGAGAGAGTAGGCCATGTATCTCCCGCCGATTGGCGTAATATCTCATCAAATTCTCTCGTCCATTATAGGCCCGAAGAGAAAGGCTAGAGGGGCACCCTGCAGAGCACTCACCCTCCACCCAAGTATCTCATGTATCGTTTAGATTTAATATATCGGGGTTTTTCAAAAGTATAGATGTATCGTATTTCAAATCTTTGATCGTTCGTTTCGAAATTTCAAAATCCTTCGATTTTAAAGTAACTTGGCGTCACAGTTTACTCCTTTTCAATTTAAAAATTCGGTTTAAGTCCTAAAAATCTGAAAATTTCACAGTCTATGGAAAACACCCTAAGGAACAACTTTCGTGTTTTAACTTTCTCGAAATAAGTTGAGGAAACATGTCAAAAATCGAGTTTAATGCGGAAGCAGTTTACTGTCCCGAAACAGATTTGTCACAGTTCGAAAAATTGGCTTTTTGACATATCAAATGGACTCAAAAAATTCTGAAATTTTAACCACATATACTAGACATGATTATCTACAACTTTCATTTAGATTGCAAAGATCAAATCGGAATACAAAATATAGAAACAGACTCACTAAGTTCGGACATGTTCATAGGCAGATTTCAAACACGTTTTATCAAAACAGTTTCTTTTCGATGCGATTTAAAATAGCAAAAGTTAACGAAAATATCTGAAATTTTTACACAACCTAGATTTATGTGTTAGGATTAAAAGTCTAGTTTTGAGTTTCCCGGATTAAATCCTCGAAATATGAGTTTTAGACAGATTTCAAAAACTGCGCGTATTGGGGTTTTTAATTTCGGTTTTTACGTTTTGTCGCATTACAACTATATGGGACGCCCCTAAACCACCCGTATTGATATGGAAGGCTCAACTTACTGTGTTTGTGTTCTTGAGTCGTCCTAGGGTCGCTCGGCTTGTCCGAAAACACTACGAACGGATCCTTGCACACGTTATCTTCCTCCTTCGATCACGAACGTGATTACAAATCCAATATTCGAAAGTTAGATTAAAAATTGGAGATAAAAACGAGTAGATGAATCTGGATACTTCTTACCAACGATCTAAGGGGTGTAAACCTTGATCTACACGTGCCTATGGTCGTCGATGGTTGACGGAAGTCGCCGGAAGTTCGTCGGAAGTTCGTCGGGAGAGTGTTTTGGCTTGGGAGAGTTTGGGGAGAGTGGAGGGAGTTTTTGTGACTGATGAAAGGGTGAGGAGGCAGCCCTAGGTTGCCCTAAAAGCTTTCCTCTCGACCAAAATCTGCTTTCCAAAGTCGGGGGGGTCGAATTATGGTAAGAAATCGCCGAAAACGCGCAAGTTGCCAAAACCTGTGGAGCCACGCGGGGTTGGCGCGCCTTTTGGCCAAACCCCGCCTGGCCAGCGCGCGGTCCCCGCCGGGACTGCGGTCCGGGCGGGTCCGTGCGATCCGATCCGTCGGGTCTTTTTCTCCTCTCTTTCGGACTTCTATCCTTCCACGTTTCCGCGCTCGATTTTCCGGGTCATTTCCGGATTATGCTTCTCGTCATAAATTTATTCCGTCTCAATTCGATTTCATGCTTGAAATCTTAAGACTGTCGGTTTTGGTCCGTCGGGTTCTAATTCGTCGTCCTTTGATTTCCGTGCATTTCCGCGTCTACGGGTTCTCGGAAACAAAACCTTCTCTCCTATTGGATTAATTCCTATTTTTATATTATAAAATTTACGGGTATTACAGTCTACCCCCCTTAAGAACCAACTTCGTCCTCGAAGTTGCACTTCATCCTCTCGCGAGTTCGGGAATTGTTTGATTAAGCGATTGTATTAATGTGTGTCGTTGTTTGTTATTATTTGACTGAACCCAGAATTGAAATTTCCGAGTTGCCTACGTACCCCGTGAAGGGATCAAGTCATTACGTAGTTCAAAACAATTTGAATTTTTTTATTTGGGGTACAAAGTATTCGTATAAAATATCTGGAAATTTTCGGGTCGTCACATCCTCCCCCCTTAAGATTACAGTTATGTCCCCATAACTGTTGTTGCACTGTCTTGGAATAGGGTTGGGTAACGATCCTTCATGTCTGCTTCTAGCTCCCACGTTGCCGTCTCGGCTTCGTGGTTAGACCAAAGAACCTTGACCATTCTCGCGGTCTTATTCCTTGTTACTCTCTCCTTCTTGTCGAGTATTCGCACCGGAATTTCTTCGTAGCTTAAGTCATCGTCCAGCTCAATTTCCTCCGGTTGGAGTATGTGGGTCGGATCATGGACGTATTTCTTCAGTTGTGAGCCGTGGAACACGTCGTGGACACGAGCAAATTGTGGCGGTAATGCTAGTCGGTATGCAAGATTCCCCACTCTTTCTACTGTCTCTATCGGAAATGATATCATGTGGTACTCCATGTCGTCGTACCACATTATCGATGTAGGCTCGGGCCAATTGGTCCATAGTCCACGTGTCTTTCATTGGGATAAATATGGATGTCTTCGTTAGCCTATCCACATTTACCCAAATTTTGTTCATGCCTTTAGGTGATCGAGGTAATCCCGAGACAAAGTCCATCGAGATGCTATCCCACTTCCAATTTGGAATCTCTAGTGGTTGCATCAATCCTAAGGGTTTATGTTGCACTGCCTTAACCTTTTGGCAGGTGAGACATCTCGCCACGAAGTTCGCCACTTCCTTCTTCATTCCCGGCCACCAAGAGATCTTCTTCAGATCGTTGTATAGCTTGTTACCTCCGGGATGTACGGAATATGGCGTGTTGTGCCCTTCCTCCATCAACCTTTGTTTCAACTCGGCACATTTAAGGGGGCACACACCATCTCCCTTTAAAACGGATGCTTCCATCCTCGTGGACAGCAAATCCTATTGCCTTTCCTTCGGCAATATACCCTTTTATCTTCTCGAGTTTCGGGTCGCTCGGTTGAGCGAGTCGAATCTCGTCCAATATTGGAGTTTCTACGATCATGGCATTGATCGTTTCTCTCACCGTGCCAGGATGCACAAGTTCTAACTCCAATCTGGCTAACTCCATGTACAATGCCGGCGGAATTACCAACGAGTTTGTCACGTGTTGGGTTTTCCGACTTAGGGCATCGGCTACCACATTCGCCTTCCCCTCGTGGTATGCTATCTCTAAATCGTAGTCTTTTATGAGTTCCAACCATCTTCGCTGTCTCAAATTCAACTCCTTCCAAGTGAATATATATTTCAAGCGTGGTCGGTGAACATTCGACACTTCCGCCCATAAAGATAATGTCTCCATATCTTTAGAGCGAAAACGACCGCTGCCAACGCCAGGTCATGTGTCGGATAATTCTCCTTGTGAGGTTTTAGTTGGCGTGATGCGTACGCTACGACTCTCGAGTCTTGCATCAAGACGCAACCTAAACCTTCCTTCGAAGCATCGCTGTAAATTTCGAAGTCACCATTCTCTGGTGGTAGGGTTAATACGGGTGTGGTTGTGAGTCGTTTCTTCAACTCTTGAAACGCAGTCTCACATGCTTTGGTCCACTCGCATTTCGTAGAGCAGAGGAGGGGTAAATACATAGGAAAGGAGAATAAAAAAAAAATTCATTTTTCGTGACCCGCGCGGGGTCCGCGCGGGTTTTGGGGGTTTAGCGCGCGGCCACCGCGCGGCGCCCCCAGGGTAAAGAAATAGGGCTCGCGCCCCGCGCGAGCCATTTCTTCCTTTCCCCTTCCGAAATTCCTCTCAACTTCCTCTCAAATCCGTCCTCTCGTGCTCAGATTCTCCTAGTTCCGACTTCGATTTCTCTTTGTGAGGTATGTATCTTCTATTTTCACTTGCCAATTTCAAGTTTTAAGCCTTGATTTGTTAGAATTTGGTTGAATTGTGAAATTAGGGTTTTGACATGTAAATTGGGGTTTTGTAATTTTCGGCTTAATTCTCGCGAATTAGTGAGTTTATGTAGTACTTTGGTGCCATCTCTATTGTTTAGGAACTATTGATATGAATATATATGCCTAAGTTGTGGAATTTCCTGCTAGAACTTGGATTTTTAGGGGAACCATGAAATTTTCGATTTTGTTGGTGTTATTGGTGTGAAAGTGGTTTCGTTGGTGTTGTTTGTTGACACCTGTGATTACGATTTGTTGTTCAAGCAATTGTTTGGTTTTGTGGTTAATTGCCACGTGTTTACAAACAAATTTTTGAACTTAATTTATTGCGCACATAAGGTGTTCTACGAAACGCCACAATGGGTTTTTTGAATTTATCTGGGCACATTCCTTGGTTTGATCCTCTCCCAATATGTATTGATAAACTTTTGGGTCTGAATCCCTCCTAGATTTTCCCTGTTGGAACTTTATATTTATGATGCCTTTATGTATTTTTGCTTGTGAATTAATGTGTTGAAAATTAGCCTTACCCTTGATATTGGGTGTTCGCAGGATGTTGCTTTTCCTATGGTTCATCTTGGCGTTCCTTATGGTCCTTCCGGGGGCCAAGAGACGGGCTACTCGACGTGATGCAGCCGGCCCTAGCACTGCCGCTCCGGTGATGCCGGATATTGACGACAGTGACGACAGTGAGTCCGAGGAGTACGAGGAGCGGGTGCCGAGGCTCAGAGATCTCCCTGACGAGGTGCGTCCTCGCCGGCATGATAGGTTCCGTTTCTCGACGATGGCCGCCCAGGACTTCTACTTCGACGAGCTTCGTCGAAAGAGGGCTTACGTTCCCGAGCGAGGCTTGTTCCCCGATCATATGGGTGATGACCGGATCAGTGCACTTTTGGGGCATCTCCAGTGGACCGGTCTTGCACGTCATCCCGACGGCGTTGCTTCCGGCTATCTAGCTATGGAGGTTATCGCTAACATCAGCGGTCTTGGGGTAGACGACGACCTTTCTCGAGTCTGGGTTCGTGGTCGTTACCTAGACTTCAGTGCTCGGGCGATCAACATCTATTTCGGCCTTCCAGATGATGGCGCGTTCCGGCCACAGCCAGAGGGACGGGTTTATGCTCCTGCCTGGGGTGTCTTGTGTACCGAGGTACCCCCGCGGACTGGATACCCTCACGAGCTACGACTGACGTCTTTGGATGCTCCTTGGCGTGTACTTGCTCAGCTTTGGTTAGGACGCATTCGGCCGATCACCCGGAGTCATATCGTCATAGATCATGTCTTTGAGACTATCTGCTTTATCGCACGAGGCGGTCGGGTAAATGTGGGCGCGTGCATTGCGGATAACCTGAGGGGTTTACGACGGGGGCGAGGGAGTAGGGTGATCACTCACGCACACCTCATTTGTGGGCTATGCGCTGCCCAGGGGATCCGCACGCCTCCCGAGACGGACCCCTATCCTTTAGCTCCAGGTGAGCACTACCGTATTCCGTCTTATGCCGCCCGGCGCAGCACCTTGCGTCGTGGAGCGCCTCGGGCTATACTGCACCCGCAGCCTGAGGATGGTGGTTTGATCTTAGTTGTTCCTCCAGAGCGGCCACCTCCTCCTCCTGTGGTTCCACAGCAGGGTGGGGTTCCACCGCAGGGTCAGGACATGACGCAGATGCTCCAGATGATGCAGGAGATGCGTGTCAGTATAGATGCCGGGTTTGCAGCTGGGCATGCTCGTTACGATGCCTTGGATGCTAGGATGGATCTCTATCAGGATCGTATGGACACGCTCACTATGAGACAGGCGGAGCAGCAGGCCACCATGACTGACATGTATGGCTACATGCGTCAGATGGACGACTACATGCGTCGCCAGTTCCCGCCTCCTGATCAGTGACCCTTCGTTTTTACGGTACTCTTGGGGTGCGTAGTAGAAGTAGTTTCCTTATGAGACTGTAAGACAATGATTTCCATTTCCGTGTTTCATAGTTTGTGCTTTTGTTGTGTTACTCCATGATTATCTATTTCGGTTGTTAACTCTAGAATTGTGGTTAATTGATGACTTGGGATTTCAGGGTTTAGGGTTCGAGGTACTCCCGTTTGATTAACATTTATATGTGGTGTTTGCTTATTAATACCTTGTACTTTTGTTCTGTTGAGTCCCCCACCATACGTTTGGATACGGAATGCGGTTCTGAATATGTGCATACACATATACATGTGGCCACTATGGAAGTAGAATATAACATAAATGCTTGTATTTTATTGCTCAATTGAAAACGTTATTCAATACAAGCTGTAGGAATCACAAGGATAGGAATAGTTCGGAAAATAGGAACGGTAATAGTAGAAGGAATGCGATAAAGGTCCCTAAGCTGAGGGAGTGTAGGTGGTTGGGTCCTCCATGGGATCATCCTCATCACTCGACTCCTCAATGGTACCCCAGCCAAGGGGTCCATGGAATACTGGGCTCGCTGGCCAATTGGGCCCAGCAGCCGGGGCAGGATCAATGACAACAACTGGTGGTTGGGCGGCTGTAGGGACAGCGACAGGATCAACAACGGGGCTAGCCGCAGGAGGAGTTCCCGGGTCGAGAGCGGCAGGTGGAAGTAGATCATCCTTCAGATGATGCAGTTGATGTCCCACGACCCCTACTTGGGTCTCTACGTCGTCAATCTGTGTCCGAAGTTCAGTCTCGCGGGTCTGGAGTTCATTGATTTGGATTTGGAGTTGGGTTATATCTTGATGTCCTGCTTGGCCCAGATTAGTTAGGTGGCCCAGGTTAGCTCCCATTTGTTCTACCCTTAGTCTGAAGTTGTTCACATTTTGAGGAGATTCGAGGTACGCCTCAATCAACCTCATTAGTAGGATGATCATGTTCGCGTTTGGGGCGGCCATCTAATGTCAACAAGGAGGTTAGAGTCAGGTCATGTTTCGAATAAAAGTCAAGATATGCAGGAATTTAAATCTACATGAATATGCATATGCAATCCCCCCAAGAATTAATTTTAATGTATTTTTAAATTTAATCATGGATTTAAAAAGTTGGGCCTCTATATTGGCCAAAAATAATAATTTGGACTTAAGAAATAAAAGCATGGGTATTTGGGCCGAAATGGTTGGGCTTATAATAAATAATTATTGGGTCAAAATAGTTTAACCCCCTTTGGGCTCAAAATATTACACTAATTGGATAGGAAAATTTTTTGGCTCAAATTTTGGGCTAAAATAATGACACTAGTAGGTCTTAAAAATAATAATGATAATAATAAATTTAAAAATAATACTTAGTTCAAAATATTTTTAAAATAATAATAATAGTAGCTTTAAAATATTCCGGGCTTTGATACCAACTTGTAACACTCCGGATTTGATAATCCAGGCCGGGATGTCACCGCCACATCTCTTTAGCAAGACACGGATTCTCCGAGCTTGCCAAAGAGATGCAAGGCTATAGGTATTGCAAAAAGGTTTAAAAACAAGTCCGGAATCTATTTAAAAATAATATTAAGTATCATCCACACACATAGTAGTAGTAATAATATATCGCAGCGGAAAATGTAAAGTGGGCCGACATGGCCAAAACTCGGGATTTACATGCCCGTTATGCAAGTATCATAAAAGCAATAAAAAAACAATGTTAAAGTTTTTCCATCCCCCAATGCATATGCTCATGCATTATCTTCATACTCTGAAAGGAAAAGAGAAAACAACAATTTTATCAGTATATAAAATACTGAGTAAGTCGATCCTAACATAGCAATAAAGGGATTTAATTAGATAATTTAAAATTTCACTCCTAACATGCATTCAAAAAATTTAAAGGAAATAATATTTTAATTGTGTACTTGAACATGCATTTAATCCACAATAACAATTTAGTCATGATATGAAATTTAAAGACATAATTTAAATGCATAATTTAAAGACATGCAAAAATAAATAAATACTTAAAAATATTAAATCTTTTATTTCCCCGTCACGTAACCATTTCTCAGTGTTTTGTATAGCCGGTGATCCGGCGGCCGCAGCCGTTTCGTAAGTATCTCGTTTAGCCGGTGATCCGGCGGCCGCAGCCGTATCTGCCATACCCAGTACCACTCCGGAGCCTCGGGAAATCCATACGGACAACCCGAGAGAGTAGGCCATGTATCTCCCGCCGATTGGCGTAATATCTCATCAAATTCTCTCGTCCATTATAGGCCCGAAGAGAAAGCCTAGAGGGGCACCCTGCAGAGCACTCATCCTCCACCCAAGTATCTCATGTATCGTTTAGATTTAATGTATCGGGGTTTTTCAAATGTATAGAAGTATCGTATTTCAAATCTTTGATCGTTCGTTTCGAAATTTCAAAATCCTTCGATTTAAAAGTAACTTGGCGTCACAGTTTACGCCTTTTCAATTTAAAAATTCGGTTTAAGTCCGAAAAATCTGAAAATTTCACAGTCTATGCAAAGCACCCTAAGGAACAACTTTCGTGTTTTAACTTTCTCGAAATAAGTTGAGGAAACATGTCAAAAATCGAGTTTAATGCGGAAGCAGTTTACTGTCCCGAAACAGATTTGTCACAGTTCGAAAAATTGGCTTTTTGACATATCAAATGGACTCCAAAAATTCTGAAATTTTAACCACATATACTAGACATAATTATCTACAACTTTCATTTAGATTGCAAAGATCAAATCGGACTACAAAATATAGAAACAGACTCACTAAGTTCGGACATGTTCATAGGCAGATTTCAAACACGTTTTGTCAAAACAGTTTCTTTTCGATGCGATTTAAAATAGCAAACATTAACGAAAATGTCTGAAAGTTTTACACAACCTAGATTTATGTGTTAGGATTAAAAGTCTATTTTGAGTTTCCCGGATTGAATCCTCGAAATATGAGTTTTAGACAGATTTCAAAAACTGCGCGTATTGGGGTTTTTAATTTCGGTTTTTACGTTTTGTCGCATTACAACTATATCGGACGCCCCTAAACCACCCGTATTGATATGGAAGGCTCAACTTACAGTGTTTGTGTTCTTGAGTCGTCCTAGGGTCGCTCGGCTTGTCCGAAAACACTACGAACGGATCCTTGCACACGTTCTCTTCCTCCTTCGATCACGAACGTGATTACAAGTCCAATATTCGAAAGTTAGATTAAAAATTGGAGATAAAAACGAGTAGATGAATCTGGATACTTCTTACCAACGATCTAAGGGGTGTAGACCTTGATCTACACGTGCTTATGGTCGTCGATGGTTGACGGAAGTCGCCGGAAGTTCGTCGGAAGTTCGTCGGGAGAGTGTTTTGGCTTGGGAGAGTTTGGGGAGAGTGGAGGGAGTTTTTGTGACTGATGAAAGGGTGAGGAGGCAGCCCTAGGTCGCCCTAAAAGCTTTCCTCTCGACCAAAATCTGCTTTCCAAAGTCGGGGGGGTCGAATTATGGTAAGAAATCGCCGAAAACGCGCAAGTTGCCAAAACCTGTGGAGCCACGCGGGGTTGGCGCGCCTTTTGGCCAAACCCCGCCCGGCCAGCGCGCGGTCCCCGCCTGGACTGCGGTCCGGGCGGGTCCGTGCAATCCGATCCGTCGGGTCTTTTTCTCCTCTCTTTCGGACTTCTATCCTTCCACGTTTCCGCGCTCGATTTTCCGGGTCATTTCCGGATTATGCTTCTCGTCATAAATTTATTCCGTCTCAATTTGATTTCATGCTTGAAATCTTAAGACCGTCGGTTTTGGTCCGTCGGGTTCTAATTCGTCGTCCTTTGACTTCCGTGCATTTCCGCGTCTACGGGTTCTCGGAAACAAAACCTTCTCTCCTATTGGATTAATTCCTATTTTTATATTCTGAAATTTACGGGTATTACAACATGCTAATTTACAAAACACATATACATTTATAGAAATTGCTTAGACTATATGTTAAGTTCACAAGTCCTAATCCGTCCTATTTGTACCAGAATGGCACCCAGAGGAAGAGGAAGAGGAAGAACTCAACCCGCTCCCCAAACCATCTCTGAAACACCTACCGAAATACCTCCAAATGTCACGGAACCGGCCCAACCTGTAGAGGAACAACCCCAAGGTGCGCAGGATGCCCCCGCACCTAACAATGTGGGCGATCGTCTTCGGACGATAGAGGAGGTTTTGATTGCGCTAGGAAACGCGCAAGTGAACCAGAGTCAAGCTGCAGCGGTACCTCCGCCCCAAGCTCGCCCTAACTATCTGGCTATGATGAATCCCTACCAGCCACCCCACTATGCTGGTGAGGAGGATCCAGCCAAACTGGAGGAATGGATCCGGACCTTCGACAAACTGCTGGGAGCAGTCAAATGTCCGTAAGGAGAGAGAGTGCATGTCGCTTCGTACTACTTGGGAGGCGAAGCGGACGACTGGTGGCAGGCAACTCAAGCCAAGCTGACTGAAGATGACGAGCCCTACTCTTGGGCGGAGATGATGGAACTACTCAGGGATCGATTTTATCCCTTGAGTACTAAAGCCGCCATGTACGAAGAATTCCTGTCACTGAAGCAGGGAGGCCAAACCGTACAAGAGTACTACACACGATTCAAGGAGCTAGAGAGATTTGCACCGAGACTCGTACCCACGGATGCGGAGAAAGCACAGAAGTTCGAGATGGGACTGAACCTGTCTGTTCGCGAGGTGATTGCGGGGGTACACTACCCCGATTTGCAAGCTGTGTATGACCGCGCTGTGGCGGTAGCGCGTGTGCAACAACTGAAGAGAAGGGTGAGTGGGGAGTCCAGCAGGGGCCCCCAAGACAAGAGAAACCGGGACTCGAGAAGCGAGAACAACACTGGAAGGAACGAACAGCGGAGAGGGTCGAATAGGCCTCAACAAAACAACAATGGGAGACGGTTTAACCAAGAAGAACCCGTACCACCCTGCCAAGGTGTGGACGACCCCATCTGACGAGGGGATGCCCTCAACAGGGCGCCTGCTTCCGATGTGGTCGAATGGGTCACATACGTCGGGAGTGCCGAACTAGGCTTGAAAACATAACGAAAAGGGATGACTTGGTCACGGGGCAGGAACAGCCTCAGAACCAAAATGGACGAAACGGAAATAACCAGGGGTATAGACCCCCTCAAAACCAATTTAGGCCGCCGAATCAGAACCAGAACCAACGACCTCCGCCACCGCAGAATCAAAACCAACAGCAAAACCAGCAGCAGAATGCGAATCAGCAGGGCAACCAAGGACGCCCTGTGGGGAGGCTCAATGGGTTAACCAAGCGGACGTGCCTGCGCAAGGAGAAGTGATGGCAGGTACATTTCACGTTTTGAATACACCCCTTAGAATTCTATTTGATTCTGGAGCTAGTTGCTCGATCATAGCATCAAGGATAGTGCCTGAGTTAGATCTATCTAAGTGCGAGAGAATTAGCTTAGGAATTCAACTGCCTTCTGGAGAAGTAGTATCTTGCTCTAAACGATATAACGGAATTCCTATAGTGATAAAAACGTAGAATTCTTCGCGAACTTAGTAGAATTTAACTTAAGAGACTTTGACATCATACTGGGGATGGATTGGTTATCCCAGTATAAAGCGGTGATCGAATGCCAAAAACAAAAGATCACCTTGTCAAAAAGTAGGGGAAAGAGAGTTATCTTTTACTCTCAGCCCCCTAAGAAGAGTAACAAAATCGTTAGTGCACTTAAACTAAGTAACTTGATGCGTAAGGGGTATGAACTATATGCGTGCTATGTGCACAACCTTGAGGCGGAAGAGAACAAGGTTGATAGCATACCAGTGGTAAGAGAGTACCCGGATGTGTTTCCTGAAGACATCCCGGGAATGCCACCTGAGAGAGATCTTGAGTTCACTATAGATCTCATTCCGGGCACAGAGCCTGTCTCAAAAGCTCCGTACCGGATGGCACCACTGGAAATGAAGGAGTTAAAAGACCAACTCGAGGAGCTGTTAGGAAAGGGGTATATAAGGCCGAGTACTTCCCCCTGGGGAGCACCGGTTTTATTCGTTAAGAAGAAAGATGGAGGACTACGTCTTTGCATAGATTACCGAGGATTAAACTAAGTGACCATCAAGAATAAATACCCTTTGCCGAGAATAGAGGATCTATTTGATCAACTGAAGGGAGCTTCAGTATTCTCGAAGATCGACTTACGATATGGGTATCACCAGCTGGGAATTGCCGAGAAAGACATTCCGAAGACGGCGTTTCGAACTCGATATGGTCACTACGAGTTCACAGTGTTATCCTTTGGGTTAACAGATGCTCCGGCAATGTTCATGAACCTCATGAACAATGTATTTCGAGAGCTGTTAGATCAGTGCGTAGTGGTGTTCATTGATGACATCCTGATCTACTCGAAAGACGAGGAGGAGCATGCCCAGCACTTGCACCAAGTGTTAGGGACCTTGCGAAAGAATCAGCTATACGGCAAACTGTCCAAATGCGATTTTTGGTTGAAGGAGGTAGCATTTCTTGGACATATAGTATCCGCTGATGGAGTTTCAGTGGATCCGACAAAAGTCTCTGCCGTAACTGAATGGGCAACTCCCAAAAGCCAAACCGAGATAAGGAGTTTCCTTGGCTTAGCCGGGTACTATAGACGGTTCGTGAAGGATTTTTCGAAAATCGCACGACCTTTGACCCAGCTACTTAAGAAGGGAGTAAAATACGTGTGGACAGAGGCTTGTGAGACAGCGTTTCAAGAGCTGAAGAAACGACTCACAACCACACCCGTATTAACACTACCATCAGAGAATGGTGACTTCGAAGTTTACAGCGATGCTTCGAAGGAAGGTTTAGGTTGTGTTTTGATGCAAGACTCGAGAGTCGTAGCGTATGCATCACGCCAACTGAAACCTCACGAGGAGAATTATCCGACACATGACCTGGAGTTGGCAGCGGTCGTTTTCGCTCTAAAGATATGGAGGCATTATCTTTATGGGCGGAAGTGTCGAATGTTCACCGACCACAAGAGCTTGAAATAAATATTCACTCAGAAGGAGTTGAATTTGAGACAGCGAAGGTGGTTGGAACTTATTAAAGACTACGATTTAGAGATAGCATACCACGAGGGGAAGGCGAATGTGGTAGCCGATGCCCTAAGTCGGAAAACCCAACACGTGATAAACTCGTTGGTAATTCCGCCGGCATTGTACATGGAGTTAGCAAGATTGGAGTTAGAACTTGTGCATCCTGACACAGTGAGTGAAACGATCAACGCCATGGTCGTAGAAACCCCAATATTGGACGAGATTAAGCTCGCCCAACCGGGCGATGCGAAACTCGAGAAGATAAGGGGGTATATTGCCGAAGGAAAGGCAATAGGATTTGCTGTCCATGAGGATGGATGCATTCGTTTCAAAGGGAGATGGTGTGTGCCCCTTAAATGTGCCGAGTTGAAGCAAAGGTTGATGGAGGAAGGGCACAACACACCATATTCAGTGCATCCCGGAGGCGACAAACTTTACAAAGATCTGAAGAAGATCTATTGTTGGCCGGGAATGAAGAAGGAAGTGGCAGACTTCGTGGCGAAATGTCTCACCTGCCAAAAGGTTAAGGCAGTGCGACATAAACCCTTAGGACTGATGCAACCACTACAGATTCCAAGTTGGAAGTGGGATAGCATCTCAATGGATTTTGTCTCGGGATTACCCCGATCACCTAAAGGCATGAACAAGATTTGGGTGATTGTGGATAGGCTAACGAAGACAGCCATATTTATCCCGATGAAGGACACGTGGACTATGGACCAATTGGCCCGAGCCTACATTGATAATGTGGTACGACGACATGGAGTACCACATGACATCATTTCCGACAGAGACAGTAGATTTGTCTCTCACTTTTGGACGGAGTTACAAAAGGCTCTCGGTACTCAAATCAAAATGAGCACCGCATTCCAACCAATGACGGATGGTCAAACCGAGAGAACAATCCAAACACAAGAAGACATGCTGAGAGCATGCGTGTTGGAATTTAAGGGAAATTGGGAATCCCATTTACCCTTAATCGAATTCTCTTATAATAATAGCTATCATGCTAGCATTGGCATGACACCTTTCGAGGCGTTGTATGGACGAAAGTGCCGAAGCCCGTTGAGCTGGGAAGAAAATGATAAGTCGGTGGTAGTGGGACCACAACTTATCGAAGACATGGCTCAACAAATCAAACTGATTTAAGGAAAAATGAAAGCCGCTCAAGACCGTCAGAAGAGTTACGCTGACGAGGCGACGAGACCTAGAATTTCAAGTGGGAGATAGGGTCATGCTAAAGATATCACCCATGAAGGGGGTGATGCGCTTTGGCAAGCGAGGAAAGTTGAGTCCTCGATACATATGACCTTACGAGATTCTAGAACGAGTCGGGAATTTAGCCTACCGACTGGCTTTACCGCCGCAATTAGATCGAGTTCATAATGTCTTCAATGTCTCACAACTAAAGAAGTATGTGCCGGACCCGACACATGTACTTCAACCGGAGATAATTGAGCTCGATGAAGATTTGACTTATGAAGAAGTCCCAGTGCATATTCTCGACACTAAGGAATGAGTAACGAGGAACAAAATCGTCAAAATGATCAAGGTTCTTTGGTCGAACCACGAAAGTGAGACGGCAACTTGGGAAGTAGAATCCGACATGAGAGAACGCTACCCGACATTGTTCCAAACCGATACCGACACAATTATGGGGACATAACTGCAATCTTAAGGGGGAGAGGATGTCACACCACCTATTTTTCGTGCATTTTGTAAACTTTTGAACTACGTTATGGCTTGATCCCTTCACAGGGTACGTAGGCAGCTTAGAAGTTTTAATTCTAAGTTCAGTCACAACATAATAAAACAAATAACAGACCTTAGCACGAGAAAAGCCGAAACACAACTTCGAGGACGAAGTTGATTCTTAAGAAGGGTAGACTGTAATACCCGAGAATTTTCCAACATAAAATAAAACAATAAATTAAATAAATAAACAATAAATACAATAAATACCATAAATAAATAAATCCTAAATCCAGCAAATAAATAAATAAATAAAGATAAGGAAATGAGAAATGAGATTTAACTTAAAAATAAATTAAATGAATTTAATAAAAAGAATTGATTAAGGATAAGCAAATTGTACACCGAAACCCGACACCAATGAACTCTAGGATTCGAGTCCAAACGACCAACTAGACCTGAGTAAAAATTTAGAGAGAAAGTAGAAACCCGAAGATACCCCGGAAAATCAGAATTCAGGAGCATAGAGGGATAGAAGTCCGAAAGAGAGGAGGAAATGCACGACGGATTGCACGACCCGCCCGGACCAAAGTCCAGGCGAGTTCGGCGTGGTGGCCGCGCGGTCAAAGAGGGAAGGGCGCGCCATGACCGCGCCGTCGGACAGATTCGCCCGTGCGAGATTTTCTCGCCCGAATCCGGATTTTCAGACTTCGGTTGAACACCTTTCGGCTCAAGACTCCTAGGGCAGACCTTGGGCGTCCCTAGGCCTTGTTTGACTATAAATAAGACCTCTTAAAAGCTCCGAATACTTTTCCAAAACCCTACAACTCTCTATACGTCCGAAAACCCTAATTCCGGAGTCGTCGGAGGCACGAGACCAAGGCGAGACTGATTTGGACGAAAATCAGAGTCTCCTAGATGTCGTGGTAAGTTCCGATCCATTCGTCTCTTATGTTTTGATTCGAAAACGAATCCTAATCTTCTTATTTTTCTTTCTACGCCCCGAATCGGATCTAGAACGTAGAACCCGACGAACAGAGAGGATAGACGGAGGACTGGAAGCCACGCCTTCGAAATAGACGATCCCGGATATCTACAAATCTGTAAGTTAATACTTACATGGTTTTGGGAGTAATTAAAACACGAAACCTAAAAGCTTAATCGAATCTTGCGAAAATCTGTCAATGTATGTTTTCTACCGACGCAACAGTTTTGACAAATTTTTCCGAACCTTAAAACGACTTAAAACGGAAAAACTTAAGCACGAAAAACGTTCCTAAGGCTTAGATCTATCTACTGTAAAATTTTCAGAATTTTTAGAGACGATTTGATGTGTGAAAACCAACCGAAACCGAACTGCTTGAAATTGGATCTTGAAATTCTTGACAGAACTTAGGTCCGATCTTGATCACGTTTTTGACATAGGTTCTAGACCAATTTAGATCTTTGGCCGAACATGAAAGTTATAGATAAATGTCTTAAGATGATCTCTGTAAAATTTCATTAAATTTGGAGTTGATTTGCTATGTTAGATCTTGATAATCTTGAACTGCTGTATACGAATTTCGGACAGAATTAGGTTATGACAAAAATTGATGATTTTGACCTATTTCGGTAACTCGGATTGAAAAAGTGAAAACACGAAAGTTGTTCATCTCGACGTTTCTGAGTGAGTGGTGAAATTTCAAAATTTTTGGAGTTAAACTCGATTTTTACTGAATTTTAGAGTAAACTGTGGTTGACCGAGTCAAATCTTGAAATCTTGTTGAAACGGTGAAACTAGCCTTTAAGGTTTAAAGAGTAGAAGACTCTTTGAAATAATGATATGAAATCTGGAAATTAGGAAAATCTCCTTTACGAACTTGATCGTTAAAATTAGGGGGTGAGTGCTCTGCAGGGTGCCCTCCTAACGATTCACTTCGTGCCTATATGGACGATGGTGACCCCGCGCGAAATATTTGAGATATGTTGCCAAAACGGCATGAGATATATGGCCTACACTCTCGTGAATATCCTTATGGGTTTCTCGAGGCTCCAGAGTGGTACTGGGTATGGCAGATACGGCTGCGGCCGCCGGTTTCCGGCTAAATTGACGAGATTGCGATGCAATCGTGAAATACTTGCTATATTATCTTGGGAGTAATGGGGATAGTTAAATATTTTTAATTGTTGTTCTTAAATTATTAAATGCTTTATTTAAATTACTTATGGCTTCATCTAAATTATTTATGAATATTATCATGCTTTTATGTAAATATTAAATTAATGGCTTTTAAACCCTACGATCATGCATGTGTGAACTTACTCAGCAAGTTGTGCTGACTAAACCATTTTATTTTCCTTTTTCCTTACAGAGCATGTGGATGATCATGAGCATATTCATGCATGGGGGAACCATAATTTTTGCGAACTTTATTATTTAAATTCCTGCATTAGACATTAGAATAAACGGGCCTGTTTAACCCGAGTTTTGACCATGTTGGTCGTATTTACATTTCCGCTGCAGTATTATACTTAAATACTTTTCCGCTGCGCTATGATATTATTATTTTCGAGATTACATTGTATGGGCTGTTTGCAAATGGTTTCAAAGCTTTTAAACACTGAAATACCTAGCCTTGCATCTCTTTAGTAAGCCGGAGAAACCGTGTCTTACTAGGGAGGTGTGGCGGTGACATCCCGACCTGGGTGACCAAAAATCGGGGTGTTACAAGTTGGTATCAGAGACCGGCTATTTTTAAACTATTATTTTTAAACCCTTACTATTTTTTTTAAACTACTATTAATATTTTGACTATTATTTTAAATTTTAAAATATTATTTCCATGGAAATTTTTTTATTTTAAAACCCATGGAAAAAAATATATATATAGTGCATTAAATTATTTTTGGGGGGAAATCATCATTTGCATTTGCATATTGCATCTCTTTTATGAACTTAGAATCTTGGGGAATTCGAACTTAGAATCTTGGCGAATTCGAACTTAGAATCTTGGCGAACTTGAACTTAGAATCTTGGCGAAATTTAACCTAGAATCTTGGCGAATGTTAACTTAGATCTTTTGCTTGCGCGAGATGGCTAGTCAAGATATGATGCAGTTGATGATCAAGATGATGAACGTTCACCTTGATTCCCAACAAGCCATAGAGCAAATGAAATACCGTATGGCTCAATTGGAGGCCAATTTGCACCACATGGGCAACTTGAGAGAGGCGGATCACCACCGCATAAACCAACTCGAACGCCAAGTCCAAACCTTCACTACACAAAACCTAATACTGAAGGAACACATCGATGCCCATGGGCAAGACTTGAACACTATCTTTGACGATCTACTGCTGCCAAGTTCGGAGGAGGAAGACCCGGAGGAGGATCCCGCTACCCCACCGGAGGACGTCTTGAGACGCTGGAGATTCTATTTTTAGATACTATTTTGCTAGGAAAATATCCATACCTTTGTACTAAAATTTCTTTTGAGCAAATAAAATGCCCGATTTATTTATAATAAATCGAAAAAAAAAAAACCGGACAGACCTGTCCGTAAAAAAAAAACGAAATAAAACAAATTAAAATAAAACCCCGAAGCGTACGGCGCTTCTTAGTTCGATCGAGCACCACATGCTAAATTACAAAACACATATACATTTATAGAAATTGCTTAGACTATATGTTAAGTTCACAAGTCCTAATCCGCCCTATTTGTACCAGAATGGCACCCAGAGGAAGAGGAAGAGAAAGAACTCAACCCGCTCCCCAAACCACCACTGAAACACCTACCGAAATACCTCCAAATGTCACGGAACCGGCCCAACCTGTAGAGGAACAACCCCAAGGTGCGCAGGACGCCCCCGCACCGAACAATGTGGGCGATCGTCTTCGGACGATAGAGGAGGTTTTGATTGCGCTAGGAAATGCGCAAGTGAACCAGGGTCAAGCTGCGGCGGTACCTCCGCCCCAAGCTCGCCCTAACTATCTGGCTATGGTGAATCCCTACCAGCCACCCCACTCTGCTGGTGAGGAGGATCCAGCCAAACTGGAGGAATTGATCCGGACCTTCGACAAACTGCTGGGAGCAGTCAAATGTCCGGAAGGAGAGAGAGTGCATGTCGCTTCGTACTACTTGGGAGGCGAAGCGGACGACTGGTGGCAGACAACTCAAGCCAAGCTGACTGAAGATGACGAGCCCTACTCTTGGGCGGAGATGATGGAACTACTCAGGGATCGATTCTATCCCTTGAGTACTAAAGCCGCCATGTACGAAGAATTCCTGTCACTGAAGCAGGGAGACCAAACCGTACAAGAGTACTACACACGATTCAATGAGCTAGTGAGATTTGCACCGAGACTCGTACCCACGGATGCGGAGAAAGCACAGAAGTTCGAGATGGGACTGAACCTGTCTGTTCGCGAGGTGATCGCGGGGGTACACTACCCCGATTTGCAAGCTGTGTATGACCGCGCTGTGGCGGTAGCGCGTGTGCAACAACTGAAGAGAAGGGTGAGTGGGGAGTCCAGCAGGGGTCCCCAAGACAAGAGAAACCGGGACTCGAGAAGCGAGAACAACACTGCAAGGAACGAACAGCGGAGAGGGTCGAATAGGCCTCAACAAAACAACAATGGGAGACGGTTTAACCAAGAAGAACCCGCACCACCCTGCCCAAGGTGTGGACGACCTCATCTGACGAGGGGATGCCCTCAACAGGGCGCCTGCTTCCGATGTGGTCGAATGGGTCACATACGTCGGGAGTGCCGAACTAGGCTTGAAAACATAACGAAAAGGGAAGACTTGGTCACGGGGCAGGAACAGCCTCAGAACCAAAATGGACGAAACGGAAATAACTAGGGGTATAGACCCCCTCAAAACCAATTTAGGCCGCCGAATCAGAACCAGAACCAACGACCTCCGCCACCGCAGAATCAAAACCAACAGCAAAACCAGCAGCAGAATGCGAATCAGTAGGGCAACCAAGGACGCCCTGTGGGGAGGCTCAATGGGGTTAACCAAACGGACGTGCCTGCGCAAGGAGAAGTGATGGCAGGTACATTTCACGTTTTGAATACACCCCTTAGAGTTCTATTTGATTCTGGAGCTAGTTGCTCGATCATAGCATCAAGGATAGTGCATGAGTTAGATCTACCTAAGTGCGAGAGAATTAGCTTAGGAATTCAACTGCCTTCTGAGAAGTAGTATCTTGCTCTAAACGATATAACGGAATTCCTATAGTGATAAAGAACGTAGAATTCTTCGCGAACTTAATAGAATTTAACTTAAAAGACTTTGACATCATACTGGGGATGGATTGGTTATCCCAGTATAAAGCGGTGATCGAATGCCAAAAACAAAAGATCACTTTGTCAAAAAGTAGGGGAAAGAGAGTTATCTTTTACTCTCAGCCCCCTAAGAAGAGTAACAAAATCGTTAGTGCACTTAAACTAAGTAACTTGATGCATAAGGGGTATGAACTATATGCGTGCTATGTGCACAACCTTGAGGCGGAAGAGAACAAGGTTGATAGCATACCAGTGGTAAGAGAGTACCCGGATGTGTTTCCTGAAGACATCCCGGTAATGCCACCTGAGAGAGATCTTGAGTTCACTATAGATCTCATTCCGGGCACAGAGCCTGTCTCAAAAGCTCCGTACCGGATGGCACCACTGGAAATGAAGGAGTTAAAAGACCAACTCGAGGAGCTGTTAGGAAAGGGGTATATAAGGCCGAGTACTTCCCCCTGGGGAGCACCGGTTTTATTCGTTAAGAAGAAAGACGGAGGACTACGTCTTTGCATAGATTACCGAGGATTAAACCAAGTGACCATCAAGAATAAATACCCTTTGTCGAGAATAGAGGATCTATTTGATCAACTGAAGGGAGCTTCAGTATTCTCGAAGATCGACTTACGATCTGGGTATCACCAGCTGAGAATTGCCGAGAAAGACATTCCGAAGACGGCGTTTCGAACTCGATATGGTCACTACGAGTTCACTGTGTTATCCTTTGGGTTAACAAATGCTCCGGCAATGTTCATGAACCTCATGAACAATGTATTTCGAGAGCTGTTAGATCAGTGCGTAGTGGTGTTCATTGATGACATCCTGATCTACTCGAAAGACGAGGAGGAGCATGCCCAGCACTTGCACCAAGTGTTAGGGACCTTGCGAAAGAATAACCTATACGGCAAACTGTCCAAATGCGATTTTTGGTTGAAGGAGGTAGCATTTCTTGGACATATAGTATCCGCTGATGGAGTTTCAGTGGATCCGGCAAAAGTCTCTGCCGTAACTGAATGGGCAACTCCCAAAAGCCAAATCGAGATAAAGAGTTTCCTTGGCTTAGCCAGGTACTATAGACGGTTCGTGAAGGATTTTTCGAAAATCGCACGACCTTTGACCCAGCTACTTAAGAAGGGAGTAAAATACGTGTGGACAGAGGCTTGTGAGAAAGTGTTTCAAGAGCTGAAGAAACGACTCACAACCACACCCGTATTAACACTACCATCAGAGAATGGTGACTTCGAAGTTTACAGCGATGCTTCGAAGGAAGGTTTAGGTTGTGTTTTGATGCAAGACTCGAGAGTCGTAGCGTATGCATCACGCCAACTGAAACCTCACGAGGAGAATTATCCGACACATGACCTGGAGTTGGCAGCGGTCATTTTCACTCTAAAGATATGGAGGCATTATCTTTATGGGCGGAAGTGTCGAATGTTCACCGACCACAAGAGCTTGAAATATATATTCACTCAGAAGGAGTTGAATTTGAGACAACGAAGGTGGTTGGAACTTATTAAAGACTACGATTTAGAGATAGCATACCACGAGGGGAAGGCGAATGTGGTAGCCGATGCCCTAAGTCGGAAAACCCAACACGTGACAAACTCTTGGTATTTTCGCCGGCATTGTACATGGAGTTAGCAAGATTGGAGTTAGAACTTGTGCATCCTGGCACAGTGAGTGAAACGATCAACGCCATGGTCGTAGAAACCCAAATATTGGACGAGATTAAGCTCGCCCAACCGGGCGATGCGAAACTCGAGAAGATAAGGGGGTATATTGCCGAAGGAAAGGCAATAGGATTTGCTGTCCATGAGGATGGAAGCATTCGTTTCAAAGGGAGATGGTGTGTGCCCCTTAAATGTGCCGAGTTGAAGCAAAGGTTGATGGAGGAAGGGCACAACACGCCATATTCAGTGCATCCCGGAGGCGACAAACTTTATAAAGATCTGAAGAAGATCTATTGGTGGCCGGGAATGAAGAAGGAAGTGGCAGACTTCGTGGCGAAATGTCTCACCTGCTAAAAGGTCAAGGCAGTGCGACATAAACCCTTAGGACTGATGCAACCACTAGAGATTCCAAGTTGGAAGTGGGATAGCATCTCAATGGATTTTGTCTCGGGATTACCCCGATCACCTAAAGGCATGAACAAGATTTGGGTGATTGTGGATAGGCTAACGAAGACAGCCATATTTATCCCGATGAAGGACACGTGGACTATGGACCAATTGGCCCGATCCTATATTGATAATGTGGTACGACGACATGGAGTACCACATGACATCATTTCCGACAGAGACAGTAGATTTGTCTCTCACTTTTGGACGGAGTTACAAAAGGCTCTCGGTACTCAAATCAAAATGAGCACCGCATTCCACCCAATGACGGATGGTCAAACCGAGAGAACAATCCAAACACTAGAAGACATGCTGAGAGCATGCGTGTTGGAATTTAAGGGAAATTGGGAATCCCATTTACCCTTAATCGAATTCTCTTATAATAATAGCTATCATGCTAGCATTGGCATGACACCTTTCGAGGCGTTGTATGGACGAAAGTGCCGAAGCCCGTTGAGCTGGGAAGAAAACGATAAGTCGGTGGTAGTGGGACCACAACTTATCGAAGACATGGCTCAACAAATCAAAGTGATTCAAGGAAAAATGAAAGCCGCTCAAGACCGTCAGAAGAGTTACGCTGACGTGAGACGACGAGACCTAGAATTTCAAGTGGGAGATAGGGTCATGCTAAAGATATCACCCATGAAGGGGGTGATGCGCTTTGGCAAGCGAGGAAAGTTGAGTCCTCGATACATAGGACCTTACGAGATTCTAGAACGAGTCGGGAATTTAGCCTACCGACTGGCTTTACCGCCGCAATTAGATCGAGTTCATAATGTCTTCCATGTCTCACAACTAAAGAAGTATGTGCCGGACCCGACACATGTACTTCAACCGGAGATAATTGAGCTCGATGAAGATTTGACTTATGAAGAAGTCCCAGTGCGTATTCTCGACACTAAGGAACGAGTAACGATGAACAAAACCGTCAAAATGATCAAGGTTCTTTGGTCGAACCACGAAAGTGAGACGGCAACTTGGGAAGTAGAATCCGACATGAGAGAACGCTACCCGACATTGTTCCAAATCGATACCGACACAGTTATGGGGACATAACTGCAATCTTAAGGGGAAGAGGATGTCACACCACCTACTTTTCGTGCATTTTGTAAACTTTTGAACTACGTTATGGCTTGATCCCTTCACAGGGTACGTAGGCAGCTTAGAAGTTTTAATTCTAAGTTCAGTCACAACATAATAAAACAAACAACAGACCTTAGCACGAGAAAAGCCGAAACACAACTTCGAGGACCAAGTTGATTCTTAAGGAGGGTAGACAGTAATACCCGAGAATTTTCCAACATAAAATAAAACAATAAATTAAATAAATAAACAATAAATACAATAAATACCATAAATAAATAAATCCTAAATCCAGCAAATAAATAAATAAATAAAGATAAGGAAATGAGAAATGAGATTTAACTTAAAAATAAATTAAATGAATTTAATAAAAAGAATTGATTAAGGATAAGCAAATTTTACACCGAAACCCGACCCCAATGAACTCGAGGATTCGAGTTCAAACGACCAATTAGACCTGAGTAAAAATTTAGAGAGAAAGTAGAAACCCGAAGATACCCCGGAAAATCAGAATTCGGGAGCATAGAGGGATAGAAGTCCGAAAGAGAGGAGGAAAAGGACGACGGATCGCACGACCCGCCCGGACCGAAGTCCAGGCGAGTTCGGCGTGGTGGCCGCGCGGTCAAAGAGGGAAGGGCGCGCCACGACCGCGCCGTCGGACAGATTCGCCCGTGCGAGATTTTCTCACCCGAATCCGGATTTTCCGACTTCGGTTGAACACCTTTCGGCTCAAGACTCCTAGGGCAGACCTTGGGCGTCCCTAGGGCTTGTTTAACTATAAATAAGACCTCTTAAAAGCTCCGAATACTTTTCCAAAACCCTACAACTCTCTATACGTCCGAAAACCCTAATTCCGGAGTCGTCGGAGGCACGAGACCAAGGCGAGACTGATTTGGACGAAAATCAGAGTCTCCTAGATGTCGTGGTAAGTTCCGATCCATTCGTCTCTTATGTTTTGATTCGAAAACGAATCCTAATCTTCTTATTTTTCTTTCTACGCCCCGAATCGGATCTAGAACGTAGAACCCGACGAACGGAGAGGATAGACGGAGGACTGGAAGCCACGCCTTCGAAATAGATGATCCCGGATATCTACAAATCTGTAAGTTAATACTTACATGGTTTTGGGAGTAATTAAAATACGAAACCTAAAAGCTTAATCGAATCTTGCGAAAATCTGTCAATGTATGTTTTCTACCGACGCAACAGTTTTGACGAATTTTTCCGAACCTTAAAACGACTTCAAACGGAAAAACTTAAAACACGAAAAACGTTTCTAAGGCTTAGATCTATCTACTGTAAAATTTTCAGAATTTTTAGAGACGATTTGATGTGTGAAAACCAACCAAAACCGAACTGCTTGAAATTGGATCTTGAAATTCTTGACAGAACTTAGGTCCGATCTTGATCACGTTTTTGACATAGGTTCTAGACCGATTTAGATCTTTGGCCGAACATAAAAGTTGTAGATAAATGTCTTAAGATAATATCTGTAAAATTTCATTAAATTTGGAGTTGATTTGCTATGTTAGATCTTGATAATCTTGAACTGATGTATACGAATTTCGGACAGATTTAGGTTCTGACGAAAATTGATGATTTTGACCTATTTCGGTAACTCGGATTGAAAAAGTTAAAACACGAAAGTTGTTCATCTCGACGTTTCTGAGTCAGTGTTGAAATTTCAGAATTTTTGGAGTTAAACTCGATTTTTACTGAATTTTAGAGTAAACTGTGGTTGACCGAGTCAAATCTTGAAATCTTGTTGAAACGGTGAAACTAGCCTTTAAGGTTTAAACGAGTAGAAGACTCTTTGAAATAATGATATGAAATCTGTAAATTAGGAAAATCCCCTTTACGAACTTGATCGTTAAAATTAGGGGGTGAGTGCTCTGCAGGGTGCCCTCCTAACGATTCACTTCGTGCCTATATGGACGATGGTGACCCCGCGCGAAATATTTGAGATATGTTGCCAAAACGGCATGAGATATATGGCCTACACTCTCGTGAATATCCTGATGGGTTTCTCGAGGCTCCGGAGTGGTACTGGGTATGGCAGATACGGCTGCGGCCGCCGGTTTCCGGCTAAATTGACGAGATTGCGATGCAATCGTGAAATACTTGCTATATTATCTTGGGAGTAATGGGGATAGTTAAATATTTTTAATTGTTGTTCTTAAATTATTAAATGCTTTATTTAAATTACTTATGGCTTCATCTAAATTATTTATGAATATTATCATGCTTTTATGTAAATATTAAATTAATGGCTTTTAAACCCTACGATCATGCATGTGTTAACTTACTCAGCAAGTTGTGCTGGCCAAACCATTTTATTTTCTTTTTTCCTTACAGAGTATGTGGATGATCATGAGCACGTTCATGCATGGGGGAACCATAATTTTTGCGAACTTTATTATTTAAATTCCTGCATTAGACATTAGAATAAACGGGCCTGTTTAACCCGAGTTTTGACCATGTTGGTCGTATTTACATTTCCGCTGCAGTATTATACTTAAATACTTTTTCCGCTGCGCTATGATATTATTATTTTCGAGATTACATTGTATGGGCTGTTTGCAAATGGTTTCAAAGCTTTTAAACACTGAAATACCTAGCCTTGCATCTCTTTAGTAAGCCGGAGAAACCGTGTCTTACTAGGGAGGTGTGGCGGTGACATCCCGACCTGGGTGACTAAAAATCGGGGTGTTACATTATTTATCATTTTCTGTTCTTTATAATATTCATTATTCTACTCTCGGTTCCTATGTTGTGGATGTTGGTGATTTCTTCTAACATTGTTTGTTGATGTTGTAATCAAAGTCGACTCAAGAGTTTGGAAAAGCCTCGTGGGAGTCTGGGCTCTTCGAATGGCAATCCAAGTGTGATCAATGTGTTGGATAGGGTTCAAATGGGTTTGATGTACCCTCGGGAGTGAGATAGGATACTGAGAAAGTTTCCCTAGTGCGATGACCACCTGGGGATGGTACAGACATTTGCAGTCCGTCTGCATGCGAATGATAGTAGAAACCTATTTCTAGGCTATGCTAGTGATGGTATGGTTGGGCTAGAGAGAATAGAGATGCATCGGGGCATAGAATTGACAGTGGGCCAGTCAAAAGGACATGAAATCTGTTCTTCGAGACGTTAGATGTCTGTCGCGTGAGTTGAGGCAGGGCGACTGTCCTGCATGTCGAGATCGGTGACGTGAGGGAACCGAGTTCGCTTGCGATGAGCGGCCGACTTAGGAAGGCTTGTCAAGCGTGTTGTCTCTATGTTATGGAAATTTTATGTTGGTTGATAATGTTTTGGCGTGGGTATAATTCTTGTACCGTGGGTGTTTCCTCTTAACTCTCTGGTTGAGAGACAAACTCGTTTTTCCCGTTATGGGAATTATTCGTGTCGCATTTTGTGTTGCGGTTCTTGAGTTTAACTCTGGAGTCTCATGTTCCCTCAGGACTCTGAATTTCATTTGTAAGCATGGATTAGGTGCTACTACTGTTTCGAATCCTTCTGCCTTAGTACTGTGCGATGCGGAAGCCTCGTGTTCTTTCATGGCTTCGCGATTTCTGCAGGAACACTGAGTAGGACCGTTGGTGCCCTACCAGTCAGTTTCTTTACCTTCGGGTAATATTATTCGAAGTGATCATTTATGGAAAGATGGTGCGTTAAGCATCGAGAGTCGTGAATTCAGGGCTGACCTGGTGGTCTTTAGCCTGGCTGATTTTGACGTACTATTGGGCATGGATTGGTTGTTTTTCCATCATACTGTGATTGATTGTGGTGTTCCACGAATATCCTTTTAGGATTCTTTGGGTCAGTGTGTTCCTTACCGACATTCTTTGATTTCACCTGTTAGTGGTGTGGTTTCTATTGCTTTGTTGTTTGACTTGATGAACATGGGTTGTTTTCTTTCCCTGTGGCTAATTAGGGATCTTTGAGCAGAGGTTCCAGCTGCCTCGAGCATTTCGGTTATATCTGAGTTCGGGGATGTATTTCCCGACGAATTTCCTGGTCTCCCACCTGCTTGGAAGATTGATTTTATCATTGAGTTGATGCTTGTTGTAGCTCCTATTTCTAATGCTCCTTACCGTGTGGCTCCTGCTGAACTGAAAGAGTTGAAGGATCAGTTGAATGAGCTTACCGGTAAGGGGTATATTCAACCGAGTAGCTCTCCTTGGGGAGTTCTCGTATTGTTTGTTAAGAAGAAAGATGGATCGATGAGGATGTGCATCGACTACAGTGGGTTTGAACCGAATCACGATGAAGAATAAGTATCCTCTACCTCGGTTGAGGATCTGCTTGATCAGTTGAGAGGGGCCGTCTATTCAGTAAGAGTGATTTGATATCAGGCTACCATCAGATAAGGTTGGCGGCGGCTTATAGGCCTAATACAGCTTTCAGGACTCATTATGGACACTTTGAATTCACGGTCATGCCTTTTGGTTTGACTAATGCACTAGCGATCTTCATGGATCTTATACATAGGGTATTTCGTCCCCTGCTGGATGTGTGCGTGGTTGTGTTCATAGACGATATTCTAGTCTATTCGCCGACTTGTGAGGTACATGTGGGTCACCTGAGGACAGTGTTGAATACATTGCGAGAGCATAAGTTCTATGCTAAACTCTCTAAATGTGAATTCTGGTTAGAGAAGGTGTCTTTGTTGGGACACATCGTTTCTGGTGAGGGTATAGCAGTTGACCCTGCCAAAGTGGAAGCGGTATTGAAATGGCAAGCCCCGAAGAATGTGAGGGAGATCCGAAGTTTCCTGGGTCTTGTTGGCTACTACTGCAAATTCATTGAGGGGCTTTTTAGTATTGCTAGACCTCTGACAAGATTGTTGAGAAAAGATGTCTGATTTAGATGGGATGATGATTGTGAGCAGACATTTCAACTGTTGAAGAAGAAAGTGACAGAGGCACCTGTTTTGGTACTACCTGACGATTCAGGTGTGTGTGAGGTTTATATGGATGTATCTCTTAAAGGTTTAGGTTGCGTGTTGATGCAAAATGGGAAGGTGATTGCTTATGTATCTCGACAGCTTAAGCCACATGAGCAGAACTACCCGGCTCATGATTTGGAGATGGAGCGGTAGTGCATGCTCTGAAAATCTCGAGACACTATCTTTATGGGGCGAAGTGTAGGATTTATTCGGATCATAAGAATATGAAGTGTTTGTACACCTCAGACCGCATGAGTGGCAGATAGAGGAGGTGGATGGAGTTGTTGCAGGACTATGACACGGATATTCAGTACATTGAGGGAAAGGCGAACCGGGTGGCAGATGCTTTGAGCAGGAAGGAGCATCATTCAGTGGCATGTTTGGGGGGTGATGCCTGAATGGCGCAAGGAACTACTCAGACTTGAGGTTCAGGTAGTTTATGTTGGCTCTATTCAGCACACTTTAAAACATGGTAGTTACTACATCATCTTTGATTGATGAGATATTCGCTAGTCAGAATGATAGCGGGGAGATGACAGTATTGAGATAGAAGATTCAGGATGGTAAGGCTCCGGGTTTCAGAATTGATGATAAGGGCATGGTGAGATATAGTGATAAATGGTGCATTCCGGAGTGTTGTGACGACTTGAAGAGAAAGGTCGTGGATGGGGCTCACACGACTCCTTATTCTGTTCACCCAGGGGTCACAAAGATGTATAAAGACACTCGACAGACTTATTGGTGGAACAACATGAAGAGGGAGATAGTTGATTATGTGGTTAAGTGTGCCATATGCCAGCTAGTGAAGGTTGAGCACATGAGGCCAATGGGTTTGCATAGCCTTTAGCAGTAACCGAATGGAAGTGGGAATCCATTTCCATAGATTTTGTGACCGGATTGCCACAGACTGTGAGGAAGATGGACACTATCTGGGTAGTGGTGGATCGACTGACAAAGAGTGCAGTGTTCATACCTATGAGACTGACATGGAGTATGAGCCAGCTTACCCAGGCTTATATTCAGCATGTTGTTAAGAGATTTGGGATTCCCAAGGAGATTGTGTCTGATCGGGATTCCAGATTCCTATCCAAGTTTTGGAAGGATGTAAAGGCAGCATTTGACACGCAGATTATCATGAGTATTGCATGGCATCCTCAGTCAGATGGTCAGACAGAGAGGACCATTAGAACATTAGAGGATATATTGCGAGCTTGTGCACGGGACTTTCAGGGTATTTGGAAGAATCACCCCAGTTTGGTAGAGTTCAGTTACAACAACAGTTATCATGCGATATCGGTATGGCTCCTTTCGAGGCACTGTATGGGAGGAAGTGCAGGAGCCCTTTAGGTGTGAATGATCCAACAGATAAGGTGAATGTGGGTCCTGAAATGATTGAGCAGACAATTGAGTTAGTAAGGATCATTAGGGACCGTATGAAAGAGGCTCGAGTTAGACAGAAGAGCTATGCTGATTTAGCTCGTCGAGTTATGGAGTTTCAGGTTGGTGATAGGGTATTACTGCGGGTATCGCCTATGAAAGGAGTACGCCGGTTCGGTAAGAAGGGCAAGCTGAGCCCGAGATACATCGGACCCTATGAGATCGTGGAGAGAGTTGGTAAAGTGGCTTATAGGTTGGCTTTGCCAGCTGAAGTGGGTCGAGCTCATGATGTTTTATGTTTCTCAACTCCGGAAGTTCGTATATGACCCATCTAAGATTATCCAGCCTGTCAAGATTGAATTGGATGCAAGTCTTGAGTATGATGAGTACCCAATTCCGATAATTGATGCTAAGGAAAGGAGTTATGAGGCACAAGACCATTCCGATGGTTAAGGTTCTGTGGTCTAGGCACGGAGCTGAAGATGCTACTTGGGAAACCGATGAGCATATGAAGCTGAAGTAACCAGACTTGTACTTGACTCCGTCGTTAGAAGGTAACACTGTTCCTTTACTTATTGTTTTGATCATGTCCTTGAATGTACATTTCGGGAACGAAATGATCGTAAGGGGGGAGGAATGAAATGGCCCGACTTATTTAAATTGGACTGTATAATTATTCCGGTAATTGGCTAAATTTCACCCGAGTTCGGATGGGGTCCAATTGAGTCAAATGTAAGTGAGAAGGGGCTATTTGTAAATATCTAGGAATTGGAATTAAAAGGGGGTCAATTTATAATTTGGCCAAAATTGTGAAGAAACGGGAGAAGGAAAGAGAGGAGACCGACGTGTTGGAGGATTTGGGAATGATCTTGGACTCGCTCAAATCATCGTGTTTCTTGAGCGATTGTTCGATTGGTTGGTGATAAGTGCTTCTCCTCGTTGTCTTCTTCGTATGGATTTTTACTTCGCTCGTTTTGTTGGTGATTTGGCGATGTTTTGAAATGGTAGGATTTGGGAATTTTGGTTTGATCGATCGAGTGCGAATCGAACATCCCCAAAGTGTTCTTGATTGCCCAAAATACCAAGGCAAGAGTCATATGGCTTAAATTACGTGTTTGGGGGGTATTACGGGTGAATTCCGGCAAAATCGCCGGACATGGCGTGACCGCGCGGGACAGCCGCAGACGGCACGCCCGCGGCGTGGTCTGGACAGGAACCGTGCCACCACCGCGAGATTCCAGGCAGGGCTGCAGCCCTACTGCCGTCTCGCGCGTGCGACGTATTCGTGCTTTGGTTTTTGCTCCAATGTTGGTTTAGAATTCTCCTAGAATTATTCGAGGGTTATGGATTGCATAATTAACCAGTGGAAATTGTTGAATGGCTTGATGGAATTGTCGAAACATGTTATGATGATTACTTTTCGTGTTTGATGAATTGTGAAGTTGTGCTTAAGCCTAGGGGGCTTCGTCCAGACATCTAATGCATTGAAGAGCATGCGAACCTAGAGTTAGGTGTTAAATCATCTTTTTATACTTATATATGCATGACATTGCATTGGTATTGATAAACATGGATCCGCTGGGTTGTTATGATGATGTGATTTGATCGGGCAGCTTTCACCAGTGTTTTTGAGTCCCGATGGCCCTGCGGGGTGGATATTGACTGTTACACCTGGATATTGGCTATTATGCCTGGATATTGGCTGTTATGCCTTGTGATATAATTGATCAGGTAGCCTTCACAGGTGTTGTTGAATCCCGATGAGCTTGCGGGGTGTATGATATGGCTGTTATTGCCTGTAACTTGGCTGTGATGCCTGTGATTTGGCTGTTACGCCTGTGATTTGGCTTTGATGCTTCTGATCCCTGCGGGGATGGTGTATGTTACCCTGTAACGGATTGGGGTTGATGATATCCTCACCCGTGGGTTTATACCGCCCGGGTTTTTTGGTGCAGGCTAGGCATGTTCATTGCATTTGCATATAGGGTAGATAGGCATATGTTAGGTCATGCATCACATGCATAAATTGTATGATTGTGGTTGAAGCACCGATATGGGACGGTGTGATGTTTATTTGCTTTATTTATATTCTGCCATGTTATTCATATTATTATTATGTACTCCCTCCGTCCCATCTATTGTGTCTTGTTTGACTTTTTGATAATGTTCATTGTTGAGCTTTGACTTAATTTTATTGCAATGATATATTTGGAAAAAATAGTTGAGTTGGGTCTTGTTAGAATCGTGTAATCATGTAGTTTTAGAATATATAATTTACATAATTTTTCATTGTATATATTCTGAGATATTAACGATTGAAAAAGTGAATTGAATTATGTGCAAAAGTCAAACAAGACAAGTTAAATGAGATGGAGGGAGTATTATTCATTATTACTATTTAATGCTGCACTGATTTCCCTTACTCCCCGGCACGTAGCCTTGCTCAGTACGTTGTACTGACTCCCTTTACTTTTGTCTGTTTTATAGATCCTGCTGAAGGCGCTGGAGCATGATTGGGTATGAGGATGAGAGATCACATAGATAGGATTTGCCTGTTCATCTTTTACATGCGTTTATGTGTTACTTTGTTGTTGTTTTATCTGTGGCACTTGGATCATTGCTAGTTGAGGCCTGTGAGCCTATGATTTATTTTATCTCGGCATGTGGCCTTGTTTTGAGTACGTGCTTTACTGTTTTGGGCTGGTAGCCCTCTTTGATATATTGTCAGGTTGCCGGATGTTGAATTGTGAGGTTGGTAGCCTAGATGATTTTATTGAATTATCATTTAGTTGTTATGTGAGAATTTTTATGTGCCTATGTGTCTTTAATTTATGTTAACTTCTGCATTAAACTGGACTAATCAGATGATTACTTTAGGTTTACTCAGCCTTGTACTAGCTGTTTTAAATTAGCTGGCCACTAGTTTAGGATAGTTAGTACGGCGGTAATGCTTGCGAAAATCAGATTTGAATTTTCGGGGCTTTACAGACTTTCATCATATCACATCAATAAATAAATATATTAAAATTTCATAAACACAACTATCACATCACACATAAGTAAATCAATAAAAAATTCAAACACATTCCAATACATCACATAAATTCCTAATTTACCATCACTTTAAACACTAATCTATCATTACATTAAATATTAACTATCACTACATAAAAAATCGTGCCCAAAAGAAATGAGACACTATTAGTGGGACGGAGGAAGTAAAAGAAAAATTATTGATTACATTTTTTAGGTGAATACTAGGGCGTCCCCAGGCCTCATTGGACCCAAGACTAATCCAATGAGGTCTTTGCTTAAGCTGTCAGAGCCTCATACCACTCCACCGAATACTTTGATTACATTTTGAAAGTGAATTAAATTATGTAGTACTTCCTCCGTTTTTTAAAGATAGCTACTGACCAACCCAGCACGTAGTCCAATGCACAATTTAAACCATTAATAACTCAAATTCGGTAGAAGTAAAAATTCTAAAACTTCGGTATTTAAAAACTACAAGATGAGACGAATCTAATAAGATCTCACTTGGCTATATTTTAACTTGTATATCTATGATAAAACTTCAAATTAAAGTGTTTAGGTGAATAGTGTCAATTTTACCAATATAGGTATATTTTCTAAACGGAGGGAGTATATAATTTTAGCATATTGAATTATTATTTTTGACGCATAGTAGGTATCCAACAAACTGATGCTTTCTATTTATAAAAATTGAAAATGACCTATCAGTCCATCACTCATCTGTGTAATTAAACATCAGATTCCTCTACGGCTGGTTGGCGTTTCACGAACTTGTACCTCCAATCTGCGTCATTTATAAATATCCAATTTCGCCTATCAACGTACAACTCTTTGCAGCGTCTTGGCATATCCCTAACAATTTGTTGAGTATCCGTCTGTTGAAGCTCTCGAGGGTCGCCGTGCACTAACCTTTCAAAGTCTTCGCTTGAGAACAGAAAAGTACCACTTTTCTCATTCCAAACATTCTCGCATCCGAATTCGTCTCCGAAATCAAGCCGAACAGGTTGATTTAGGTTGATTTCTCTCTTTTCATGTTTTAATTTATTTTCTTTATTTCAATTTTCAAACGCGTATTTTGTTTGAAGATCTGCTGCTTTGCGTTTCTTTTGCACGCTTTTATTGTGTGCATATGTGGATTTGGTAATTTGCATCCCTTTAGGTTTTGATTTTTCTTTTTTTTTTTGGTCGGGGTGCGTTGTTTTTATATAATGAAACTAGTGGCGAATGATCCGATCTTAGAGATGGGGTTTTTTGATTTTGATGTTTCGGTACCTTTTTGGTTCTGTTTTTGCAAATCCGATTTTCTGTTTCTGGTTTTTCATCTGTTATGTTTTGATGTTAAATCAGGGAGTAGTAAAGTAAGGAAGATATGTTGGGGATTTTAACACGAGCAGTGGCCAGGAGAGGCAACCTTGCATCGGTAGAATTTTGCATTTTGTTTGATTGTTATCTGTTCTTAGTTTGAAGGTTTAGTTTTTAATTTCTTTTAATTGTAAAAGGGTTTGGATCAAGGAATTCGAGTACTTTCATCCAGGAGTTTCTCTGCATCAAAGGAGGTATTGCTAATTATATTCATGTTTCTGGATATTGTGTTTGATGTATCCATTTTGTTTGGCTGGTGGACAATCAGTGAATTCTGAAATTTAGCGAAAATTAAGGTTGTAATGATCAATGTTCTCGTTTGTTCCCTTTTCTGGGGAATTGCTAACAAAAATATCCTAGATGTATGCCAAGTTCTCACTTGGTGTCATCCTTTCTTTACAGTACTGATAGCAGCCAACTATATTGATTTTCAGAATTGAGTTGTTCTGAGATTTAAATTCTGCAATTGTTGATTGTGAATAGTCATTTATTGCAGATAACAGTGCGTGAAGCTTTAAATTCAGCACTTGATGAAGAGATGTCAGCTGATCCTAAAGTATTTATAATGGGCGAAGAGGTACCACGGAAGTTGTTGGGTTTATGGGTGGACAATATGATAATTTTCTACTCATTGTGTATTTGCTTTTATGAAAATCCATCTGACCTTTTTGGAACATTCATGCAGGTTGGTGAGTATCAGGGTGCATATAAGGTGTGTTCCAGTCTAATTATGATTCCACTTCTCCAATGAAACTTACTTTTTAACTACATATCGCTAACTTGGCCTGATTATCCTGAACTAGATCTCTAAAGGGCTTCTGGAGAAGTATGGTCCAGATAGGGTGCTTGATACACCCATTACTGAGGTAGGCTTTTGTTATGCTTATGCCTACATAACCATAATAATCACCAGTTGATGTCTCATTCTCAACCATGCAATGTTTTAGGCTGGATTTGCTGGAATTGGAGTTGGTGCTGCATATCATGGCCTAAGGCCTGTAATTGAGTTCATGACTTTCAACTTCTCAATGCAGGTTAGAATTCTTTCCTGAAATGTATTTGCTTCAAGAAAAATTCATTTTGGAACTTATCTCATTTGGCACAATCACTTATAAGTTCAATCTTTGAAACTGGATACTGCATATTTATTCTTAATTGTCCAGAAATAGAATCCGTAGGTGAACCAATTTAAAGGGATGAAATTATGTGATGTTTTTGATCCGTTTGATGGATATATGTATCTTTTCAGTAACTGTGCTACTACGTGAGGTCCGAATATCATGGAAAAGTTACATAAAGTTTTCCATTTTCTGAAATGGTAAACTGATAGGTGAATATGAATGCATTTTATTTTCTGTAGTTTTGGAGACTGGAGTGTCTGTATGATTGCTGTACATTTCTTACATTTTTCTCAGTGCATTTTATGAGGTCCATTTTGGAGAAGCATAAATTAGAGCCTATGAAGCCAGATTGCACTGCTTTACATCCTTTTAATTAGCAAGAATTAAGAATCTGTAGTGTTTGGTATTGGAGTTGGTCTGCTACTTTTTTTGTTGAGACGTTGCATTCAGTGTATTGTTTCAAATTCTGTTCTGAAGTTGTACGCTTGTGTTTTATCATTTATTTGATGCTTCTTGGTACTGAGAAGAAACCAGGGCAAGGGATGCAAGGATGTGTGCTAATAGTAGAACATAACAAATGCTATAGCGTGAAAAGTTTAAATAGATACAATAATACAATCAGACACAGTTAAGACTTAAGAGGATTATATCAAGATAACTGATGCCTTTTTTAATTTTTACAGGCAATTGATCACATCATTAATTCAGCTGCAAAATCAAATTACATGTCAGCTGGTCAAATTAATGTGCCTATTGTTTTCAGAGGTCCAAATGGTGCTGCTGCGGGTGTTGGTGCTCAACATTCACAGGTGTGTTCATTGTAAATCTGATACACTTTTTGAGATCCTTTTTGCTTTATGAAATTTTAAGATGTGGAGATCAGAAATATTGCTGGGGAACATTACTTTCTAAACTGAAGAAACAAGTTAATCTTTCATCAACTTTTCCTATCCTATTTCCTTGTTATCAATCAATGCTGGCCCTTCCTCCTTAAATTCTTTGTTTCTCCAAATGGAAAATATTGAGTATTTTTCTTCACATACCCCATTTTTCTCCGCTTTCTTGTATGAATATAAATACCCCATTTCTCAATTTTTCTCAAGTCAAATCCAATTCATGATTCTCCTATGTATTGCTTTAAAAAAATCAGAGGTAGTGTGTATTTTGATGAATCACATGTTGAGTTATATAATTATGAAGTCAAGAGTTGAACATGTTGTGTAAGTATTAGGTATATGTGTAAGTAATGATTTAAAACGAAAACAGAGGAACTCTTGCAATTTTGATATGCAAACAAACTCCCCCTACCCCTCCTGGTTCAGAGTTCAGACACAGCCACACATGGCATCAGCTAGCCGAGTCTGACATGAGTTTAACTGATGATTGCAATGCCCTTTGGTAGCCTTAAAGTGATGTAAAAGACCGTGTCCTACTTCTGGTAATTTGACTGTAATACCAATTGTAGCTAGCCCAAAGAATTTTCATATGAAATGATGAATCGATGATGAATTAGTTGCCGAATGCCTTCTGACTTCCCTGATCTGTGAGAAAGAAACTCTTCAACAATATGATAGTGTTTTTTTGTTTTAGTGTTATGCAGCATGGTATGGCGCCATTCCAGGATTAAAGGTTCTGGCTCCATATTCTTCAGAAGATGCTCGTGGCCTGCTTAAAGCTGCTATAAGAGATCCTGATCCTGTTGTATTTCTTGAAAATGAATTGCTGTGAGTAGTACTTTCTCTGTACTTGTTGCTTTGATTTGAATATGGACCTTAGTTATACTTTCTGTGGGGTTCTACTTTTTTCAAACAGGTATGGTGAATCTTTCCCTGTCTCGGATGAAGTTCTTGATTCCAACTTTTGTGTTCCTATCGGGAAAGCCAAGGTATATCATTCCTCTCTGTGGTATGCGGCGCTTTATCTTTCTGTTTAAATGTTTATTAATTTCTTTCTCCTTTTTTCAACAGATAGAACTTGAAGGAAAGGATGTAACCATCACTGCCTTCTCAAAGATGGTTGGATATGCCCTCAAGGTATTTTCTTTTATTTTTGAAGGAGTAGAAGTTATATGGTTACAATACAACTTTCTCTATATGCACACTTTTGATAGTTTGCTACAAGGCCGCAGAAAATAGGTTGAATGCTGACCTTTTACTGAAGTGGCTGTGTCTTATTTTCCGAATAAGTTTGTATAATTCGCAGAAAGCACTAAAAACACACTAAAGTAATAGCATTCATTACTTTCGTTGGTTATTGTTTAAAGCGTTTACAGTTCTCACTTTTCTGTGCTTTAACTTTTTCTTGAGGTCTGTCAAAGCTTTTAAGCTTCCACTGTTTTGCAATTGCCATGAAGTCTAAAGCGCAGCCCTTTTTTATTCTTTATTTATTTATTTCCTGATGTATTTATAATCTAATATGTATACAGGCTGCTGAAATTCTTGCAAAAGACGGAATCAGTGCTGAGGTAAGCTAGGATTGATTCATGTCTCTACACTTTATAGACAGAATGTAAATGGCTCTCTGAATACTAGTTTGGTTGGGCGTGGGTTGCTTAAACAGGTGATAAATCTTCGTTCAATCCGCCCTCTTGATCGGTCAACAATAAATGCCTCTGTCAGGAAAACGAATAGGCTTGTGACTGTTGAAGAAGGATTCCCTCAACATGGTGTTGGGGCTGAGATATGGTCTTGCCTCTCTCTCTCTCTCTCTCTCTCTCTCTCTCTGTGTGTGTGTGTGTGTGTGTGTGTCACATTACGGATTCGGTACTCATATGTTATTATGTATCCTTATTTTACAAATTTTCTTTTCTGGATGTTTCAGTGCTTCTGTTGTTGAAGATAGCTTTGAGTATCTTGATGCGGCTGTTGAGAGGATTTCAGGGGCTGATGTACCTATGCCATATGCTGCAAATCTTGAGAGAATAGCTGTTCCACAAGTCCGTCCTTGAACCTTTTGCTTGTTCTTTATGAGTTAGTTATTCTGATCGGTACTGCATGACTATAATTGCTCTGGTATACTTTTGGCATTAACTAGAGTATTGCACGGAAACATAAACGTAATTAAAAAAAAAATCATGTTCCAGGAAATAAAATGTTGAACCATCTGTTCCTTCACATTTTAAGCTTGAATTTGCTCAGCACGATGGCATTATGATGTTTATTTTGCTAAACTGGGTCCGTCTCTTTTCAATTTCATATTCTTCAGTCTTATATTTGGACTCTCATTCTATCTTTTTACCCTCTGGTCAATATCCTAGCTTTAGCCATTGGCCATCTTGTGTATTGAACCTCACATAAGTCCCATCTGCCACATTTATAACAATGACAAAGTGTAAGCATGATGGTGTGCTATGGTCTGATTTTTGAACTGATACATGTCTCATCTTAGTGATATCTGACTTGTTTATATTCTTTCGGAAAGCTTATTTCACTATCTCATTGCAAATTCCCTTTTTTAGGTTGATGATATTGTTCGTGCAGCAAAGAGGGCCTGTTACAGATCAACTGCACTGGCCGCAACTGCCTAAGAGAGTTCCCTAGGAAAAAAGCTTGCGCTGTTCCTACTTATTGTTGTGTGAAAAACTGCATTCATTTGTAACCCCATATGGGTTTTAGTTCTCACCCATTTTCCTGGAAATAGAATGCAAGGTTTAATTATCAAGCTACTCAACTTTTTGGCTAAATTTGCCACAATTAAGAGGAGGAAATCCAAAAAGAAAAGAGAGGAGGGTAGATTGAGATACAGAATAATGTTTTGACGCACTGGTTTCTTATTGTGGCCATTTTGAATAACGAACTCTGGAGGAGTGATGATTCATTCCTTAGGAGGTGAAAGTGGCGATGCTAACATTGCACGCTCTTTGTTTTATCTTGTGTCGGGATACGAGTTTTAACTTGCTGAGCTATTTGCAAATGCATTTGCATTTGGTTGATTCGCGCGCCTTGAGTTTGACGAGTTATGTTTAATTTGATTTTATTCGATTCTTTTCACCAACAATTGGAGTTGGAATATTCATATTTTCAAGAAGGTGCTAAACAGTACTACATATACCTACAACATAACTAATTATTAGCCGGTGGAGATCAAGGAATGAGAATATCCAATTCGTTCACAAAAAATGAGCAACTGCTAAATTCATCTATAGACACAGTTCTATTTTGTAAGAAAAGTAATTATATAACCCTTTTCTCAAATTACTAGCAATTGTAGTATGTTCCTTCCCTCTTAACTGTGCAACAACATATGCATGGGACCAATGCTTGCTGTAAAATAAAAGTTTCACCTATGTTTTGACACAAGAAGTTTAACTGATTTTCAGAATATCACAAAAATATTAGCAACTTTATGAGAAAACATTTGGACAAGAAGTGTTTTTATCCTCTAAATAATTCACTTTCAAATAAGAGAATAACAATGATCCTTTCACTTCTTTTTACTGTCCCTGTTATATAAAAATAATTATGAGCCTATTAGCTAATATGTAAATTGTATAGAAATAATAGATGGAGTAGTGGAGACGGAAATGTAAAGAGAATTGAGACAAGTATGTAATTGAGTGAGTAATTTCATTACTGAAGCATTAGTATTTATAGGTACAAAGGATGATGACTAATGCTCTCAATTGCTACGTGTCCGACATTCACAAAGGCTTAGTGTCAAGCCGTATAACACTCCCCCTTGAATGTCGTTTATACAAAGAATATGTCTCGTTAAAACCTTACTAGGAAAAAACCCAGTGGGAAAAAATCCTAGTGAAGGAAAAAGAGTACAATATTCTTGTATTTATTTCCCCCCCTGATTTGGACATCACTTTATATCTCGAAGCCGCCGCATTCCAATTTTCTTCACGAGCTTCTCAAATGTCGCAGTCGGCAATGCCTTGGTCAATAGATCTGCTAAGTTCTCATCTGATCGAATTTGTTGCACATCAATTTCACCATTCTTTTGAAGATCATGGGTATAGAAAAATTTTGTTGAAATGTGTTTAGTCCTATCTCCTTTAATATAACCCCCTTTCAATTGGGCTATACAAGCCGAATTATCTTCAAATAAAATTTTTGGGGGAACTTTTGGTTCAATGACCAAACCACAATTTTTTAATATATGATAAGTCATTGACCTCAACCAAATACATTCTCGACTAGCCTCATGGATTGCTAATATTTCGGCATGATTTGATGAAGTAGCCGTTAATGTTTGTTTCATGGATCTCCATGAGATAGCAGTTCCACCACACATAAAAATATAGCCTGTCTGAGATTTGGCTTTGTGTGGATCTGATAAATATCCTGCATCGGCATATCCGATCAACTCATGTCGAGAATCTTTTGGGTAAAATAACCCAAGGTCAACTGTTCCCTGGAGATAGCGAAAGATGTGCTTTATGCCTTTCCAATGTCGTTGAATAGGGCAAGAACTAAATCTTGCGAGTAAATTAACAGCAAACGCGATATCAGGTCGCGTGCTATTTGCCAGATACATTAACGCGCCAATTGCGCTTAAATATGGCACTTCTGGGCCAAGTTGTTCTTCATCATCTTCCTTTGGCCTAAATGGATCCTTTGCAGGATCAAGTGTCCGAACGACCATTGGACTACTTAACGGATGAGCATAATCCATTCTAAATTGCTTCAATACCTTTTGGGTATAAGCTGATTGATGAATAAAAATACCCTTATCCAAATGCTCAATTTGCAAGCCAAGGCAGAATTTTGTTTTTTCCAAAATCCTTTATTTCAAACTCCTTTTTAAGATATTCAACAGCCTTTTCTAGCTCTTCAGGAGTTCCAATTAAATTTAAATCATCAACATAGACTGCAACGATTACAAATTCTGACCCATTTTTCTTTATAAAAACACATGGGCATATTGGATCATTTATATAACCTTCATTAATTAAACTTTTGCTGAGGCGATTGTACCACATTCGGCCCGATTGCTTAAGTCCATAAAGTGATTTTTGTAATTTGATGGAATAAACTTCTCTGGGCTTTGAGTTATAAGATTCAGGCAATGTAAATCCTTCAGGTATTTTCATATAAATATCATTCTCCAATGAGCCATATAAGTAAGCAGTAACAACATCCATCAGCCTCATTTCGAGTTTTTCTTGTACTGCTAGGCTCATGAGATACCTGAAAGTTATTCCATCCATAACCGGGGAATATGTTTCCTCAAAATCAATTCCCGGTCTTTGGGAAAATCCTTGGGTTACAAGCCTTGCTTTGTATCTTGCAATTTCATTATTTTCATTTCTTTTTCTCACAAACACCCACCTGTAGCCAACTGGTTTTACATTTTCAGGTGTTTGGACTATAGGGCCGAATACTTTTCTTTTGTTCAGTGAATCCAATTCTGATTTAATTGCATCTTTCCATTTTGGCCAATCATCCCTTTGCCGACATTCATCAACTGATTTTGGTTCAGGATCCTCGTCATCTTTCATCATCTCAAGTGCTACATTATATGCAAATGCTTGATCAACTTTGATTTCTTTCCGGTTCCAATACTTTCCAGAAGTGATATAATTGAAAGCAGTTTCAATAGTTTCACTTTCTTCTGGATTAGCATTTTCAGCATCACTTCTTCAAAAGTTGAGTTTATTACCTCTTCAGGTTTTTCATCATCCACTTGCATAATTCTTTTCTTTCATGGATTTTTATCTTTGGAACCCAATGGTCTACCACGCTTTTGTCGTGGATTAGATTCATTAGCACTTGGAATTCGCCCTTCGGGTATATCCATTTTAGCTGATGCATTTGCTGCTTCAATGTAAGATTTTGTAACTCTTGCAGCATCATTGAAAGCATCAGGCAATTGATTTGCAATCCTTTGCAAATGCACAATTCTTTGGACTTCTAATTTACATTTTGTTTTGTACGAGGACCACATATATCAAGTGGGATTTTCCACGAAATTTCCTTTTTCAGTTGATTACTTCCTCCCCCTAATGTCGGGAAATGTGATTCGTCAAAATGACAATCTGTAAATCTTGCAGTAAATAAATCACCCGTTGTTGGTTCAAGATATTTAATAATCGAGGGTGATTCATACCCGACATAGATGCCCATCCTTCTTTGAGGTCCCATTTTTGTCCTTTGAGGTGGTGCTATTGGTACATATACAGCACACCCAAAAATTCTTAAATGGGAAATATCAGGTTCTTTTCCCGTTATAATTTGAGTAGGGGAGTAGCTATGATAGCTTGTCGGCCTGATTTTTACTAATGCTGCTGCATGCAATATAGCATGTCCCCAAGCAGAAACAGGGAGTTTTGATTTCATCAATAAAGGTCGTGCAATTAATTGCAACCTTTTGATTAATGATTCAGCCAGACCATTTTGGGTATGCACATACGGAACTGGATGTTCTACAGTGATACCAACAGATGTGCAAAAATCATCAAAAGCATTTGATGTGTATTCTCCAGCATTATCAAGGCGTATTTTCTTTATTGGATAATCAGGAAATTGTGCTCGCAATTTAATAATTCGTGCAAGTAGTCTAGCAAAGGCTAGGTTGCGAGTTGACAATAAACAGACATGGGACCATCTTGTTGATGCATCAATTAGTACCATAAAGTACTTGAATGGTCCACAAGGTGGATCTATTGGCCCACATATATCGCCTTGAATTCTTTCAAAAAATGCAGGGGATTCAATTCCCACTTTTGCTGGAGATGGCCTGGTAATTAATTTTCCTTGATAGCAAGCAACACATGTAAACTCATTTGGATTCAAAACCATTTTATGGTTTAATTTATGGCCACTGGAATTTTCAATTATTCGCCTCAACATCACGCTGCCCGGATGTCCAAGCCTTTCATGCCATGTTATAAATTCACTAGTAGCCATTAGGCCTACTAGGTTATGTACTTCTCCGGCATAAATTTTTGTATAATATAATCCGGATGTCAAACATGGCAGCTTTTCATGAACAAACTTTTCACCATTAATGGTTTGAGTAATTAAAACATACTCATTTCCTGCCTCATTTAAAGTTTCAATGTGATAGCCATTTTTTCGAATATCACCAAAACTTAGCAAGTTCCTCCGAGCCTTGCTTGAAAATAGGGCATTTTCAAATGCCAATTTTGTCCCTTTAGGGAGAAATATAACGGCTCTTCCAGATCCTTCAATACAATTTTCATTACCGCTTATAGTTTTCACTGCGGTCTTTCCCAATTTTAATTGGGAGAAAAAGCTTTTGCTTTTTAAGATACTGTGCGTTGTAGCACTATCAATGAGACAGATTTCATTTTCAACTTGGCCATCCATTTCTTTTCAGAAGGTAATAAAAACAACATCAGTAATATAATATAATCACTGCAAAATACATTATAACTTGGGGGATACAAAACAGGGAGTCAAACACTAAAATACAAAATATCATAAGGCAAAATATATCATACGCAAAATACAAAATGTAAAGCCGATCTTTTCACTTTTCTTTTTCAGTTTGTGCCACCAATAAAGTCATCAGTGTCCAAGTGGGTAATGTCATCATTCAGAACATCATCAAAGGTATCATCGTGGGTGGCATGATGTGTCTCGGGATCAGATCTTTCTTACCTTTTCGAGGCCTGGTACAGCTCAGCTAAATGACTAGCTGTTCGACAAACTCGGGCCCAGTGACCCTTGATTCCGCAGCGATCACATGGTTGATCATTATTTCTATCTCTTTTAGGCTTTGGCTGCGATTTATAGGGCCTCATGTTGTCACTTATGCGGTTGGATTCATATCGAGGTTTATTTCGATATTTGTTTCTCCCAGATGATTCAGGCCTCCCACGACCGCGATCCCGATTTCTGTCACGATTAAAATTTTGATTTCTTTGATTCCCACGATCCCGCACTTGGTTTTCTGCTTCTGTGGCATTTGCTTCAGGAAATGGGGCAGCACCTGTTGGCCTGGATTCATGATTTTTCAGCAATAATTCTTTATTCTGCTCGGCCAGAAGTAGACAGATGATAAGCTCAGAGTATTTTTGAAAACCCCGCTCACGGTACTGCTGCTGTAAAACCAGATTTGTGGCATGGAATGTGGAGAATGTTTTTTCCAGCATATCAGAATCAGTTATTTTTTCTCCACAAAGTGTCAGTTGCGATGTAATACGAAACATCGCTGAATTATATTCACGGACTGATTTGAAGTCCTGGAGCCTCAGATTATGCCATTCGCTTCGAGCCTTTGGCAGCACCGTCATTTTGAGATGATCATATCTCTCTTTCAATTTCAGCCACAGTTCAAGTGGTGATTCCAGCGTCACATATTGAAGTTTCAGAGATTCATCAATATGGTGGCACAGAAAGATCATGGCTTTTGCCTTATCCTGGCTGGATGGTTTTTTTGTCAGGGGCGATAGTATCTTCCAACCCCATAGATGTCAGGTGCATCTTTACGTCCCGTGCCCAGGACATGTAATTATCTCCAGAAACCCATAACGGGAGAAATTCCTGCTTTGAGAGATTAGCCATAATTATATTGAAAAGTAACGATATAAAATTATACCTAAAACAGAACTCCGATAGAACTCCGGTAGAGATCCCTCGTGCTGATAACGTGTTATATAAAAATAATTATGAGCCTATTAGCTAATATGTAAATGTATAGAAATAATAGATGGAGTAGTGGAGACGGAAATGTAAAGAGAATTGAGACAAGTATGTAGGTACAAAGGATGGTGACTAATGCTCTCAATTGCTACGTGTCCGACATTCACAAAGGCTTAGTGTCAAGCCGTATAACAGTCCCTTATTTCTTAAATTTTCTTTTTTTTTTTGAATAATGCCATCAGCCATGGTAAAATTCATGGCCCAATTAGACGATGGCCCAATGATTTATCTTCCATACGAAACAGAGTGAGCTCAAGAATTTCACTGCAAAAATTTCCATCTGCTTGCGCTCAAAACAAACCATAAAATTGTATGTTTAAAAAAGCTAAGAAACAAAGTATTGAAATTTGTTTGACCTATTGTCTGTATAGCTTCTTACAGTAGGTACTAAGCTTGGTGGCATGTACTTCTATGGCAAGTTTTCATCCTTTCCAGCAATATCCAAAGTAGTCATACGTCCCAGCCAAAAGCTTCATCTGCGCCCGTCAATCTGAAAATACAGGTCTAATATTCAATGGTGTTGTCAAACATACGTAGAAGCCTAACAGGCCATTGCAGAGGCAGTAGAGAATCAAACAGTAACTATAAAGAAATGCATAGACTATAAAAAATTTAATGACTTATATTAAAATGTAAGGTACTCTTTGACTGGTAGATATGAACCATATTCGCTGGTTAAATAATACTAATACTTATAAATGCAAACAGTTGGAAAGTATTTGTTGTGACAACAAAGAAAATGTTGAGGATGTTCCAAACCTTTTGTCCTCAGGAAGATGATGGCATAGCAAACTTTTTTGTCCAGTCACGAGCTGTTTCAAGAAAGGCAGCGTGATCTGAACCGAACTGTGGTGTGCAGGATCAGTTAGTAATCAAAAGAGAAAAAAAAAAAAAGAATTGACAAACTTGGAAAAAAAAACTATTCTAGATTTCTAGTCACGAAATAGATTGTGTTAGAGCACAAAGAATACTAAGGGTAGTCACAGGGATACTACCTGATTCGCCACAACAGCATCCTGGGGATCATCCGGTTCGGGAGTAGAGAGTAAGGATTGAAGCGAAATTAGTACCGACATCATAGTTTGGGCAGGGCTCCAGCGCTCTTGCAAGATATCAACACATATCGCTCCAGTTTGACTGCTTATATTAGGATGCCTTTCAATTTAAAGCATAAAAAGCAATCAGAGTGAAGATGGATTTCTCATAGCATTATTTTTTTCCTTTTTCAAAATTTTTTTTCAAATGGCGATCCCAGATCCAAGTCTTGGTAATTCGAAAAAATCCAAATTGGCATAAGTGATTTGTAGGGAAGTAAAGTATTGAATAACTCACAAATGACAAATGTTAATCACAAATCCACATTAAATTCTCCCTAATCCAAATTCAATTATATTCAGACGCAAATCAAATGCCCTGTTAATTCCCTTAATAAAATCATCACAAATGACGGACATCAACCGCTATAAAAATACAGAGGAAAAATATGGTACAAGACAGCATACCACACTTTAGTTACGAAGCGCATTTCGGGAGGCATGAAAGGGTAATCATCTGCAAGATAAAAGCCGGAAATTATGTACACGACAAGAAACCACGTCGCAACTCGCAAGTATATATCACATTACCGTATACACTATAAACTATACACATCCTTCGTTCACATATCATAAGTTCGTAACGAAACTAAACTGAAAATTTCCCAAACGTACGGCATATACGGAGGTCAAGAATGAACATAATTAATTATCAACCAATCACAGATCAATGGATCAATTAAAACGAAGTAAGTTTCTTCCTCACGATGCGAAACAAAAGAATTTATTGATGAATTGCGCCGAACAATCACATTGTGTCCCCAATAAAATAACTTCCAAGAAAACCTAACTAACAGGTAATCAATCGAAGAGGAAATTGCAAAAGAAGAAAGATAAGAAAAGCAGTAGAGAAAATGGAGAAAGCAGGAGGGAGGGAAGGAGAATGACCAGGCAAATTGATGTTGATGGTGAAGGTACCGCCATGGTAGGGAGAATCAGGAGGACCGGTGAGAGTGCCAGTGAGGCGATTGAGACGGTGATGATCGGGCAAAGAGAGGGTGATGCCGGAATCCTTGAAACGGTTGGCGTAATCACGGAGCTCCTGATGCACTCGGCGCTGGAGAACGGTTGTTCCGTTGTTGATTGTAGCTTCCATTGTTGATTGTAGCAGCTGTGCTGCTCTGCTCTGCTCAACCCCCAATTTAAAGCGGTGGGGATTAATATGTTATTCACTCATTTCTCCGAGGGCTTTACGGTCAAATTACATCGTTTCCGAACAGTCCTCAGTCCTCTCCCGCCAAAGGAGTCTTTACATTTACAATATGCATGGGGTCAAACTCCACAACGAACCGAGGATTGGGGGGTTTTCTTATACTCTTTCACATATATATTTTTTAAAAAATAAAAATAAAAATAAAATGAATGCAAATGCTACATGTAAGTGTAACATGTGAATTATTTTTCAGCATTTTAAAAACGGAAGATTACCATACTCCATTACGAGAAGTCACACTAACCCCCAACAACAATTTTGGAAGAGTTTATTATTATTATTATTATTTTTCAGCATTTTAAAAACGGAAGATTACCATACTCCATTACGAGAAGTCACACTAACCCCCAACAACAATTTTGGAAGAGTTTATTATTATTATTATTATTATTATTATTATTATTATTATAAATATTAATAAGTGAGACTGAACTCAAGATGAGATGAACTTTTGATTAGAGCTGTAAACGAGCCGAGCCGAACCGAGCTAAAAGTGTTTGAGCTCTGTTCGTTAAGCTTAACGAACGAACACGAACCGAGCCAAAAATCTTAACGAGCCAATTTTCATGTTTGAGCTCTGTTCGTTTAACCTTACGAACGAGCTAATAACGAACGAACACGAGCCTAGTCGAGCTTAGTTAACGAACTATTTATTTTATTAATAAATTTATTTGTTTTAGAATGAAATTAGGTATGAAAATGTAATATATATTGTAATATAATTTATTAGAGAAATGTGAAATTAATAAAAATGAAAAATAGAAAGAACAACTAGATGAAATTTTTATTTTTTATAATATATATTCAATTAAAAAAGAATTCCGAACTGTTCGCGAACTTAACGAACGAACACACAAACAAAATTATGTGTTTGAGCTCGGTTCGTTTAATTTACCGAACGAGCTGTTAACGAACGAACACGTGTCGAACCGAGCTCAGCTCACGAACTGTTTGTTCTATTTACAGCTCTACTTTTGATACTTATAATTCTTTGATTTCTTAATCAATGAATAAACTCTAAATCAATATAGGGAATGAGACTTAACCCAAATGGTCATGTAGCTGACTTCCAATCACGGGTTGGGGGTTCGATTCCCACCCAACCCCCTATCCCTCTCCTTTACCCTCTTGGGTTCCCACACACCTTTGCCGACACATAAAATTGATATATTTGGAGTAGCGTCTGGAGTTTGGAGTTTGAAATAAATGGTGAAAATAATTTTAAATTTGAATAATGATGTTTGGTAATGTAATTTTAAACTAGAGTTTAGAGTTTGGAGTTTGAAAAACTAAAAGTTGGGGAGATGAGCCTTCAAAGTTTAGAGATTAAAAATTAAAATTTGGCGGTTACTGGGTGTTTACTATATATTGGATTTTAGAATATTTTTAGTATGTATTTTAAAAATTAAACGTTAATCGCTAGCGTTTGTTCCCAAACGCAGCCACTATCAAAATACCATATACTCTGCAATATTTTATTATTTATACATATGCTACTGTTTATAATAGGAAAAAAATTGCCAATTCATTTTCTTGTTAGTTTTGCGCAATACACACCCTTCGAATTTTTCGCCCCTATTTGTCCGCTTCATTTGTTAGTTAAGATGTTTTCTTGGTTTGCCATCATTTTTATTCTGAAGAAAGACGCCGATAGAATATTTAATTTCGAACACAATGTTTGATGTTTTTGATGTTATTTTAATGAGAATATGTAATCAATTTAATTAGGTTTCTTTATGTTTGACTTGAGAATATGATATGCATTTAAAACAACTTACTTGTAATTGTGATAGTATAAATTATATTGTATAAAAAAAAGAAGAAAATAATGCACATAAGTAGAATATTTAATGCAATAGTCACAATAGTTGGAGCCAATATTTGCAAGGGTTGTAAAGTGCAGATTAGGACAAAACGACAGGAAATGGACATCTTTGGCAAGTTTTTGGATTAAATCTTTAATTGACTTGGATTAATGGGTTTAAGATGGATTTGGTTTTAATAGCAAACGAAGCTGATTAATATGGGCCAAAAATTCGAACGGTACGAATCATGCAAAAATGATAAGAAAATAGATGTTTTTGACAATTTTTTTCTTATAGTAGTATAGTATCAAATTTTAGGATTTGGTTTGGAAGCTGATTTTTTTTTTTTTGATAAGCCGAAGCCAGAAAAAAGAAAAAAAAAAGGGTAAGAAACTAGGTCCAAAACATGGAAGTCCAAACCATATAGATATAAATATAAGAAAGCGAATTAGATAAACCTAACCACTAGGAGCTTAGAGCATTCACAAACCAATTCCTCTCGATTGCTGAATGAGTGTTTTATATGTTCTAAAAAAATGCTTTGTATGTACTGAATATTTTTATACCGTCCAGAAATCATTAAATACTCAACAGATACCTTATCAGCACTCATCGAGTCAGCACGCCTGCTACGACTGAACTTGAACAGTTCAATAGACTATCCAAACTCCGTGCTGTATTATTATTATCTGAAATTGGGGTATCAAAGTCACTGTCTTGCCCCAGGGAAGAAACCAGGGCTTACATAAAATATGTAACTTAATATCTCACTTCACTTAACGACCTAGTATTTCTTAGCCAAAAAACTTTAACTACTTATTTTAACAACCCAATAATGACTCCCAACTTACCCCAATTGTTTATTAATGACTCCTGCTATATTTATTTATTGCTGACGATTAGGCAGATAAAAAAATTGAACAGCTAGGCTGGGGAGTATGGTCCACACCAGACAACCACCATCCTCACATAACACCCACATTTATAAAAACATAATTGCCATATTCAATAATAGGACCATCAAATTAAATTCCACTTTCAAACCCAACTATTCCATTTTGGATTCTTTTTACCTAAACAACATATATATGGAATATCATTATATATCAACAATCCAATGGGATCAAATAAAACCATATATATACACTAGTGATTATGCTTCCACCAGATCAAAGAAATGAATGGTTCAATTAAAGTTTGCCACAAATTATGAGACATTGAAGTTCACCATGTTCAAGACTTTCTTCCTTATTACTCCTTAGCATACCACAATAATATTCATATTTTTCTAGAGCATTGTACATAGATATAAATAGAAGGCAAAAGTTTATTTGCTCACATAGTCACATGTTCCTTGCTGGTTTGAGTATACTTAAAATTATTGTTAAAAAAGTTCTACATCATTATGATCATGGCACCACAAGTGAATGAAGTCGCAACACATGAGTAATTTGGTGTTGGTTTTTCAAAGAAACATTACTCATTCAATATAAAGAGAGCAAAGGTTTGGCTCAAGCCAAATATAACTAAACATAATTTATTATAATGAGAAAGCACAAATCCCTAATTTATGTGTGAATTAGGTCACAAAACAAAGAAAACAATACAACTCTATAAATTCTACCCACACCCCTTTTCATCACTAATTCATTCACTTCTCCCACCACTGAATATGAAAATTGTCAAGAAACTAACAATGATACAAGAATCAACAAGAAGCTAAGTGATTATAACAATTCACAGACAACACATAATTCACAAAATCACTATACAAAATCAGAGGTTAAAAAAACACCATCCAAATCCCAAATCATCTGTTCAAAACTATGAAACAATCAATGCTTAATGCTTACCAAACACTCCCCATAGTCCGCCGCCATCAAGAATACTTAGGATCCTCTTTGCACCCTCAACATTTGACTCCACAAGCTTCTGCAAGTGCGCCTGCGCACCGGCTGCCACCATTCGTTTCTTACACTTCTTCGAGTGGACAAGTAATCCTAGTATTGCCAAAGGGTACTCCTTGTTCAAATTCTTTACCAATGGATCCAAGAGTTGGACCACAGATACGATCCCCTTCTCTTCCTTCTTCAAAATTTTTCTATTTCCGACATAATTTAGAAGCACCGACAGTGCCTTGGCTGCAGCCTCCCTCTCCTCGACTGCCTTTCCATTCAACATCATCACCAACAAATGGATGCAGCCGGTTTCGCCTAATTCCTTTCGTATCTTGCTACTGTATGCCAAATTGCACAAAGCTTTTGCAGCTGCTATTCTTACGCCTAAAACACCACAGTTTAAGACACCTACGATCCTATCAAGGAAAGCGTTTGCCACGAGGAATTCAGCAATGTTTGGGCAGGAGGACAATTGGCCTACCATACGAACAACCACCTCAAGAGCTTGAACAGAGGGAGCAGAGTCCCAAAAATTTGTCAAGCTCTCAATGCCGCCTTCCCTTGCGACAATCAGCTTGAGTTCGTCGTTCCCCGATAGCAAATTGCTCAAACATCCGAAAGCATTCTCCTGCGCCAAGAAAGTGCCGGAATTGCACAACCCTAGCAAAGTGGATACCGCATTTTCTTCGATCATGCTATCCTTGGTTTCTTCGAACACAGTTAGGTTGCGAAGAACACCGGCAGCCAACGCCTGTGAATTTGGCGTGCCCTGCTGGCAAATTTCGAGCAGCGAAGAAATCCCGCCGCGGGAAACAATGGCCCTCGCGTTTTCCCTCGAATTGGTTAGCAATCGGAGGGTTATGCACGATTTTTCCTTCGCAAAGATGCTGCCTGATTCGAGCACGCGGAGGAGGTTGTTGAGCAGGAGCAAACCCTCCGCGGAGAAGACGAGGTTGGTGGAATCGACGGTGGAGATTTTCGCGAGGGCGGTAACGGTTTTCTCCTTGATTTCGGAAGAGGAGGTGGAGTCAAGAAGATTGACGAGAATGGGAACGACCCCCAGTCCAACGGCTATAAACACGTTGTGGTCATCTTCCTGGAGGAGACCGAGAAGAGAATCGAGAACAGAGCTCTTGGAGTAATTGGAGCCCATTTGAAGCCTGGTGATGAGGTTTCGGGCCTCGGCGCGCACAGATTCCCTTTCCCTCACTGTTTCCCTTGCATCGAGGGGGCCATTGTTGAGGAGAACGTGGAGGTCGTTGATGTGGGCGTCTAGGTTGGCGGAGAGGGAATAAAGGAGGTTCTGGGTTTGGAGCTTGCCGGCGGGGGGATTGGGGGAGCGGCAGGCGAGGGCAAGGGAGGCGGCGGAGGAGCAGGTGGCGGAGATGGAGCAGAGGAGATCGGAGATGAGGGGGTTAGGGGTATCTGGGAGGTCGGGGAGGGAGGAGAGGAGGGTGGAGAGCTTGGCGGAGAGGAGAGACCATTTGGGCTTGAGGAATTGGACATGGGAGGAGGAATCGACAAGGGATTGGAGTAATTGGAGGAGTGGAGGAGAAGGAGGAGGAGGAGGAGGGGTGGTGGTGGGTTCATGATCTGCAGGTGGGGCAGAAGATGGTTCTTCTTTCATGGCGATTGGAATGAATATAATTAGGGTTTGAAGAATGAGAAATTGGGGAATTTGGAGTTAGGTTGGAAGGAGGAGGCAAAGAGCAGTGGAGGAGCAAGTGGCAACAGCAACAGCAACAGCAACAGCAACAGCAACAGCGACGACTGAGGGAACAAGTGACGACTGGTCTACTCTACTCTTTAGTGGAGTATGATGATGAGTATGAAGAAACGGGGAGACTTCGACTTCATTCAGCAGAGTTGAGAGTACAGACAGACTGGAAAATGGATGAAATATTGAAAATGGGGAACTCAACAACAACGTACGCGTGGACTTCAACTCTCGGAATTAGGGACAATTTAATGAATTAAATCCACCTATTCCTTGTATAGACCGGGAATAATAGTAGTATTAGGACTCCAATTAGGAATCCCTCTTTTCCATTAAAAGTTTTTATCCGCACCCGGCCAAAACATGATCTACCCGACCCCATAAAATGGATGAAAACCCGACAAAATATGAATTCTTATAGAGCGATGGATGGATTGGGTGACGAATCGAGTCAGAGATGGATTTAGGTTTATCCAACCCAAACCCAATCAATCAGGCAACCCACAATCCAAACCATCCATCATCCGTTGTATTTTGTTAAATATATATATACATATATACACTCAATATGTTATAGAAAAAAAAATCTAACATAGTTTTCCTCTATTTTTTCTTCCATCAGTCCCTTCCGTCGTTCCAACATTTCCCAATTCCCCCCGTAATTCGTTCCCTCATTTCTAAGGGATTGTTTATCTTCTAATATTCCTAATGTCAAGACTCCTCAATATGTTTTATAATTATACCGTTTGACCCTTTCATTCTCTGCATTCGATTCTTCCAATTTCGGGGTCTTAGTATCTCGTTTACGCTTCGCTTCCATATATATATATATATCGCCAATCATATATAGGTTTCCAGACTTGATATTCAAGCATGAATTAACTTTTTTTTTTTGGGGGAACATGAATTAACGTTAAGTATAAATGATTGCAAGTTTATGCATGTTTTAAGTCCATTACTCACTTGATCCACCTGTTTCACCCGTAATTAATGATTGCAAGTTTATGCATGCTTTATAATAGTAATTTAAGAAAAAATTACTCCGTTCATCCCATTAATTATGTCTACTTTCCTTTTGGTCCGTCCAACTATAATTGCCACATTTCCCATTTTAGAAAATTTTTACCCCATTAACATCAACTAAAACATCACATCATCTAATTATTCGGGAAATGTAAAGAAAAGGCCAGGTCTGGAAAATACTCCCAATACAAGACCACCATACCAAAATACTTCCTATTGAGTACCACCCTATGTATTTAGATTTAGTTTTGAATATAGAATTTGCGAAATGACCAAGCTACCTGATAATGGCCAGAAATGACCATTATTTTCAATCCATTTCCGTATCTGAAACGGGCATTTGATCGCATTCCGGTCTTATATTAAATAAGAAAGCAGTAAAATTGGACTGATTTATGCATAATTGCAAAAATATTGAGCTGGTGTGAAAAATACATAAATATGTAATTTTATTACACATTTATGTTAGAAAAATCCAAAAATATGAGAAAAAGAAAAGAAAAGAAGAAGGAAGTGAAAAGATGGGAAAAGAAATGAAAAACCCACAAAAGTTGATTTTACAGGATATTACGACGCTAAACACAACTACGACGCTATGCATGGATAGCGCCGTAGCTTGGTCTAGCGCCGTAGGAGGAAATCAAAGCTGACATCTGAAGAAGAGTGAACGACGCTAAGCATGGATAGCGCCGTAATGATGGATAGCGTCGTAGGCTGTTCACTGAGAGACAGAGAGAGTCTTCGAAGTGGAAGACTACGACGCTATACCTATAGCGCCGTAGCAAGGATAGCGCCGTAAGCCACCTATAGCGTCGTAAGCCTTGCCAGAATTCAAATTTCAAGGCCTGGGGGCCCATGGGCCTAGGGTTTCTCGCCTATATAGAGTGTTGACTCCCTGGTCTTGTCACTTCACCACATTCCACTTGAAGGCAAGGAGCAGTTCTTGAGAATAGTGTAGGTTAGTTAGAGTAGTTAGTTTTAGTTTTATGTATTATTTAATTTCTGCACCTAGTTTAGTTTAAAATAATGCATAGATTAGTGTTACTTTGGAGCTTCCAGTAGGATAGCCACTGTCTTCCTCTATTTTTAGTTTTGTTAAACTCTTATTTAGGTTTGAAATACCCAAATGATGGGTATTATCGAACCATTTTATGAAAAATGGGAAGTTAATCATGAAAGTGTCCCAAAAACATGAAATGGAAATGATTCCATGGATTTTCTTGCTTTATTTTTGGTGTAATGACCATTTGGTCACTTTATTTTCTCTTACAATGTGGGTTTTCTGTTTTCTTCTTCTTTTTGGGTTCCTATGCATGTTCTTATGGTTGAAAACCCTCATTTGGGTTTGTGGTTCATGGGTGTATGCTTTTAGCTTGCTTTGCTATGTTTTTATGCATTTTGGTTTACTGTTTTCATCTTATTTTACTATTGTCATTGCATTGATGAACCATGAACTTGAAAATAGGGCTTGCAATCGCAGAGATTGCATTACCCGAACAACAACATGTTTCTGAGCTAGCTACGACGCTAATCGCCCTACGACGCTATCCTTGGATAGCGTCGTAGGTGAGATTTAGCGCCGTAGTTGCCCAGAACTTAAACAAAATTTTGCCCTACGGCACTAAACCAACGACGCTATCCTCAGATAGCGTCGTAATTTTTGTTTAGAGTCGAAGGTCCCCAAAATTCTTCTTTCTCACAGAACCCACCTACGGCACTATCCTTACGACGCTATCCTAGGATAGCGTCGTCATTTAACGTTTAGCGCCGTAATATCTCCTCTTTTTCCAAAAACTTCTTATTTCTCAAACCACCTACGACGCTATCCTAGTATAGCGCCGTAGCGTAATGTATAGCGTCGTACATACCCCCTTTAATCCAAAATTTATTCTCTCTTGCACCAACCCATGACGACGCTACCCTCACGGCGCTATCCTAGGATAGCGTCGTAACATCTGTTTAGCGTCGTAATCAGCAACCTATGCAGATTTTTTTTCCATTCTCCATCTTCATCATTAATTAATTGAACCCTCTGGTCATTAATGATTAATGATTATAATTAGCAATGATTAAATCACTAATCGTTGTGATTAAAGGATCTTTGTTCAATTACCATTAAAACAATTTTCTATAAACAAAATCATGATGTCTTAAACAGATAATCCGGACTGTAATTAATTATGGTAGGAGGGATTATTTAAGCCATCAAGTATGGATTGATTCCATAACCTTGCACGAGAAACCAATGTCTCTCATGCAAGTTCTTCTCTTTATTTCATTTTATTTTGTCTTTTGTGTATTGTGTGTAACAATTAGTAAAGAATACATCAGACTAATGTTGGCGGGTATTCCCTCACGGATAACTAGCTCGTATTCTGGGTATTAGTTACTAAGTGTTATTTTGCATGGTCTGGATGGCAGTCAGTGGAAGTCTTGGCGGTTCGTCCATCCGGGACTATAATAGCTGCTCAACTAACTTCCATCCGGATACAGTTTTATTTTATTTATCTTAATTTCCAAACCCAAATTCCAGTCTGTATTGTAACTCTGCTAATGTCTGTCAACATTAGCTGATATACACTGCAGAAAGGAAGCATGTAGGTTTTTATCTGAACTCACAGACAGTAGGGGCCCAACTGGTAGCGACACTGCCATTTTAGGGCTTCACCTGTCTAAATTCACTTCATCCGAGTAATTGGGAAATTGGACAGTAGATGTTTACAGTCCACCCGATTATTCTGCCATAACTCTGGTCCTCTGACCACTTCATAATTGTGTCCCACCTTCTGTCTAGACCCGCCTCTATATTTTGGGTTAATTAATTTTACACTTCCATATATCCGTATGCATGCTATTATTATGTATTGTTGTGGTCTAAAATATTTTGGGATCCCTCCCTTGGACAATAGAAGCATAGATTTAAAACAGATATTGCATATTAAATTTCCGACAAAAATTCCTTTATAAAATCCGGATCTGAGTAAGGGATAAATTCTTCAGTTATGACTAATTCATATTCTATCAATGGTTGATTTTGGGAAATTAGGAGCAGAGTCAGCGATTAGGTCTCATCTAGACTGAAAGGATCTGTGTTTTAATTGAGAGTCTAGTACTTGTTTAGGGAATGATTTTCAAACTCATTATTTTCCAAAATTGCTGTTTGTTGGGAATCTAAGATTAAATATTACACCGAGGTGGGGCCCACTTGGACTCAAATACAGTGTAGTAAATAATCTTAGAGGAACATCATCCATGCCTTGGTTATTTTCTAAGATAGGGTTGAGTTTTCTTTCAACTGCTATCCTCTTATGCCAAAGCCTATTTTTGAGTCCTGAGTGAGTGCATCCGGAACGAACTAATTTATTAGTTCGTTTCATTAGTTTGTATCTCATAACCACCCGGAAGGAAGTGAACACACGAGTAGTTCACCAAGAGCCGGGAATTCTTGATCCATACCCCTTCATTCTGATGGGGAGCTATCTATTACTACCAGGGTCAGACCTTCAAAACCTCCGAGTGATAGGTTTTAAATGCTTTCTTTACTGCTTTCTTTAAATGCTTTCGTTAGAGGTCACTCGGTTGTATTGAGAGTTGCGTAACTGTTACTAGGATTGATAGTTAAGGGATAGTTCAGGCTTAATTAGAATCTTTGGGTGTGACATGGGAGAATGATAGTAGTATTTGGTATTTCAATAAATGATTTGTCAGGTGTTGCTCAACCACCACAGATGAAATAACATACCCTGGCCGGGGCAGTTACAAATCTGTGGTATCTTAGAATCTGCGGTCTTAAGAACATGTAAACTCACGCTGTAAGTACCGTCTGTTAAAGGGAACGCTGTACTGAGAGTATGAGAATTAGCTATCTGATAGGATTTTCCCAAACAAAGATCTGTGTATAAAAATGGAAGTTTAATACTGCCTTATCTAAATCTTGCCCAATTTTTATTCTTTTCTTCCTGTCCCTTCTGTCTATATTGTGATTCAGCTTCATAGTGTAAATTTTCACTACTTTCATAGATAGTATTTATCGCATTTTTAGAGTAAGTTTACCCGCTTTCTAGAATAGAACTTATTGGCTTTGTAGAATAGATTTAAGTGCTTTCGTAATCTAGTTTAAATTCAGTCAGTAGATGATTAATCACTTTTCAAACCAATTGGAGAAATACGAATGGAAAATCTAGTAAAACGACGTGGGCCCTGCTTCTATCGCACATCCTCCAGTGAACGATCCGGTCTTACTATAAATTACTGCAATTTTTGACACCGTGCGCTTTCGGGCCACAGTTTCTTAACACGAGTAATAAAAACGTGACAACCTATAAATATATCCCTAATCCCAACTCCGCCATCATAAATTGGTTTCATTAAATAAAATCGAAAACCAGGATTATGATTTTTCAGAAAATACTCATGAAGTGGGAACTTGTCAAAAGTTTCATGGCAAGGATCTTCAAGGCATAAAATTGTCAGAAATTTCATGCCGGGAAGGTTTGTGATGCCACTTGAACTCAAAGTTTACTCTCATGAGTAATAAAAAGTGGAATATATCCTTAAACCCCGTTCCCACGACTCATAACTCTTTTCTTTTAATAAATTTAACCTGGGATATTTTAGAAATACTCGTGTGGGAAATTGTCAAAAGTTTCATGGCGCCGTTGCCGGGGAGAATGCAGCGCCGTTTTATTAGAGAATTACATTCCTCATTGCTCTTAGTTAGTTTATACCTATAAATATAAATATTCACCCCGAAACCCATTCTAACCTGGGCAATATGCAGGTACCGTCATTATTGAAGCCGTTGTTCTATGCAAAGGAGGAAGCAGACGCCAGCCGAAATCCCGTATAACGCAGAAATAGAAAAGACAGCTCGATGTCTTAGGGCGGAGACTAAACGAAGACGGGAGCGGGAAAGACAGGCACTACTTTCACCAAGCACCAGTGGCGACATCTCTGATATGGCCAACCCTGACCTTCCCCCAATCATTCCACCCAATCCACCACTTCACAACATCGAGGAAGACCCCGAGGATGCTGATAACGATGATTTGGATGATCCCCCTCCTCAGATCATACAAGGAGGCGGGAACCCACCAAACATTGAACAGCAACACTTCGAGGCACCTCCTCCCAACCCGAACCCCCAAAACCCACCAAATAACCAAAACCACCAAAACTTCCAAAATCAACAAAATCAGCAGTACCTGAATCCTCATCAGAATCCCCCAAATCCTAATGACTTCAATGATCCGAGGAACTACTATATGCATCAGAACTACTACCCACAGCAGTATCAAGGAGGGGTTGAGAACAATCAACAAGCAGCAGCCGCTGATTACATGCAGCCAATCTTGGAGCCATACTTGAACATTCCTGGACAAGCTCCATTCTTGGCCAGAAATTTCGAATTGAAGCCGGCCCTCATCAATCTTGTTCAGAGCAACCAGTTCGCAGGAGCAAGTCATGAAGATCCCCATGATCATTTGCAGACTTTCCTAGAATTGTGTGATACGATCAAGAACCAGAATGTATCTGCTAACACCATTCGATTAAGGCTGTTTCCTTTTCCTCTGACTAGCGGAGCAAGAACATGGTACAAATCATTGCCCGTGAATCAGAAGTCTACATGGGAGGACGTGATCAGAAACTTCCCGACAAAGTACTTCCCGGAATCCAAGGTGGATGAATGCCGCTCTAAGATTGCGGAATTCAAGATGAAGCCAGACGAGTCCCTGTATGATGCAAAGGAACGGTTCTTCAACTTGCTCAGGAAATGCCCCCAGCATGGTTTCCATGATTGGGAGAAATTGAGAAAGTTTTATAGCGGTTTGACCCCAGCATGGAAGAACATGCTTGATGCTGCCGGCGGTCAACACCTGCCATACATTCCCATGGATCAAGCTTGGGCCAAGATTGAAGCAATGAGTGTAAACAGATCTGTTCTTACTGATGATGTTAATTCCCCTCCCCCTCGTGGTTTGTGTGCTGTAGGTACAACAGAGAGATCAGATATTGAAAAGCTGCAAGAGCAGGTGGCAGCATTGTCTGTTAATCAGGGAGCTGGGAGCTCCACTCAAGGGCAGCAAACAGATGTAATCTGTGGACTATGTCAAGGTGCTCACGCAACTGACACATGCGAACAGATTACAGCTGAAAGCTGCAACTTTGCAGGGGCTTTCCCAAACAGGCACCCAAACTTGTCATACTCAAACAACAATGTCCTTAATTCCCACCTCTTGAACAAGCCACAACAGCAGCAATTCAATCCTCAGCAGAACCAAGGATTCAATCAGAACAGGGGACAGAACTTTCAGAACCCAGGTTTCCAACCTCAGATCCAACAGAGGCCCCCTCAAAATTTTCAACAGCCCACCCAGAACTTCCAAAATTTTCAGCCCCAAAACTTCCAGCCTCAATTCATCCCGAACCAAGGCCAATGGAACCAAAACCAGAATCAGAATCAAAATCAAAAGCCCCCTTCAAGGCTGGAAAATTTGATGACTGATTTTATTACTAGCCAGAAGGAGATTAACACTCAGCTGCAGGCTTCCATCAGGAATGTGGAGACCCAAGTTACTCAAATGGCTAATGAAATGCAGAAAAGGGATAAAGGAACGTTGCCGAGCACTGCGGAAAAGAACCCGCAATGCAAAGCAATAACCTTGAAATCTGGGAAGACACTGGCTGGACCAAGGGGAGTGGATGCTGGAAACACTCATGAGGAAGATGATGATCCTGTTGACAATGCTGATGAGGAAGCAATGGATGAACAAAAGGAAGCCGAAAAAGAAACAGCCAATCAGCAGACTGACGCTGCACCTGAAACGGCTGAAACAGATAAGGGTACAGGTGGAGGTACAACTTCCTTCCCTTTACCACAGAAACAATTTGATAATAAAAAGTTCATGCCAAGGGTGCCATACCCGGCCCGACTTAAAAATCAAGAACAGGACCTTAAATTTGAAAAATTTCTGAAAAGGCTGCAAAAAGTAGAAATAACCATTCCTCTCATCGAAATGATAGCTGAGATGCCAGAATACGCTAAATTTCTGAAAGAATTAGTTTCAGGAAAAAGGAGAATTGAGCAGGAAGAACTAGTAGTTCTTAACAATACATGCAGTGCTATCATCCAGCGCAAGCTTCCGGAAAAGCAAGAAGATCCAGGCTGCTGCATGTTGCCGATTCAAATTGGGAAAATCAAAGCAGGAAAAGGCCTCTGTGATCTTGGCTCTAGCATCAATGTCATGCCTTTGGCAATGGTGCAACGCCTCAAGCTGGGACACATCGAGCCAATCAAGATAAGACTCCAATTGGCAGACAGATCCATCACGAAGCCTGTCGGCATCCTCAAGGACATCATAGTGAAGACTGGAAATATCTTATTCCCAGTTGATTTTGTGATACTAGACATAGAGGAGGATCTGGACATGCCATTGATCTTGGGGAGACCATTCCTTGCAACAGGCGGAGCACTGATAGATGCAAAAGCTGGACGAGTAACACTGCGAGTCGATGAGGAAGAAGTTACATTTGACATGACACAGTTACAGAAATACCCAGATGACGGGTTCTGTTCATCAAAATCTGTAATAGCTAGGAGTGAGGAGAGAGAGCTTGACTCTGAATTTGATCATGAAATGATGCTAGATGAAATTTCAAAGCAGGTACTGAAGCCTGCTGGCGTGGAGCACAAAGGATGCAAAGCCGTTCACTTTGCCGATCCCGGAACAGGGGATTTGGAGGAGTTTGACGGCACAGACTTCCATGACGACGCCGACCAAGAGGAGGCGGATCCTGTACTGATGCAGGATCCGGAAGGTAAAACTGATCTTCTCCCATCTAATTCTCGCAAATTACTCCCTTCAGTGGAATGCCCACCAGAGCTTGAACTAAAAATCTTACCGGAACATCTTAAGTATGTGTTTCTCGCAGAACATAAAAAATTACCGGTAATTGTGTCAGCCAAGTTGACACAAGCTCAAGAAAACGCCTTGGTGGGAGTGCTTAAAAATTATGTGCGTGCAATCGGTTGGACCATTTCTGATATCAAAGGAATAAGCCCTTCTGTTTGTATGCACAGGATTTTAATGGAGGAGAATTTCAAGGCCTCTCGCCAGCCCCAACGAAGATTGAACCCACCCATGCAAGAAGTGGTCAGAAAGGAAGTGATCAAGCTGTTAGACGCCGGTATTATATACCCGATTTCTGATAGCAAATGGGTCAGTCCTGTGCAGGTTGTTCCGAAGCGGGGTGGGATGTGCATTACGCAGAATGAACAAGGGGAGGAAATTGCCACGCGCCCAGTCACCGGATGGAGAGTCTGCATAGACTACCGGAAGTTGAACGAGGCAACTCGCAAGGACCATTTCCCTTTACCTTTCATCGATCAAATGTTGGAACGATTGGCGGGAAGGGCGTTTTATTGTTTTTTAGATGGTTATTCTGGATACAATCAAATAGTGATCGCCAGTGAGGATCACGAAAAAACTACCTTTACATGCCCCTATGGCACTTTTGCCTATAGGCGCATGCCTTTTGGATTATGCAATGCACCAGCTACTTTTCAAAGATGCATGATGTCTATATTCTCTGAATTTATCGAAAAATGCATTGAGGTCTTCATCGATGACTTCTCTGTATATGGAGATACGTTTGATGAATGTTTGACTAATCTTGCTAAGATTTTAAAGAGGTGTGAGGACACTAACTTGGTTTTAAATTGGGAAAAGTGCCATTTTATGGTCACTGAGGGCATAGTGTTAGGTCATCGCATTTCTCGTGCAGGTATCGAGGTTGATCCAGCCAAAGTTTCCGTCATTTCCAATCTCCCTCTCCCTAACTCGATCAAATCAGTTAGGAGCTTCTTAGGGCATGCCGGTTTCTACCGGCGATTCATTAAGGATTTCTCTAAAATTGCCAAGCCGCTCACTAACCTACTTTGTAAAGAAATCCTTTCTTAATAAATGAAGCGTGTGTCCAAGCCTTTGACACGCTCAAGAAGATGTTGGTTTCCGCACCGATAGTGCAACCACCCGATTGGTCAATACCTTTCGAGGTAATGTGCGATGCTAGTGGTCTCGCCGTAGGTGCAGTACTCGGACAACATAAGGATGGGAGACATTGCGTAATTCACTACGCAAGTCATGCCCTGAATGAGGCCCAAGTCAATTACACCACAACGGAGAAAGAAATGTATGCTGTAGTCTTCGCGTTTGACAAGTTCAGACAGTATCTGATAGGTACGAAGACCATAGTATACACCGATCATACAGCATTGAGATACTTGTTTAGCAAACAAGATGCCAAACCTCGATTAATCAGGTGGGTACTTCTGTTGCAAGAATTCGACATCATAATAAAAGATAGGCGAGGTCGAGATAATGGTGCTGCTGACCATTTATCTCGATTAGATAATGATAAAAAGGAAAAAGCCGTTAATGAAGAGTTCCCGGACGAACAACTGTTCGCATTGCATTTGCACAATCAAGCTTGTCCATGGTTTTCCGATATCGCTAACTTCTTGGCATGCGGAATAACCCCACAGTTTTCGAACTATCACCGGAAGAATAAGTTCAACTGAGATGTATTAAGTTACTTCTGGGAAGAACCTTATCTCTTCAAACACTGCGCCGAGTCAATAATCAGGCGATGTGTGACCGAGCATGAAGCCTATCAAATTGTCAGAAAATGTCATGAATCAGAATATGGAGGTCACCATGGTCCCGCTCGAACGGCCCACAAGGTCCTCGAATGTGGATTTTATTGGCCTCACATCTATGAAGATTGCAGGATGATAATGGCCAGAAGTGACCATTATTTTCAATCCATTTCCGTGTCTTAAACGGGCATTTGATCGCATTCCGGTCTTACATTAAGTAAGAAAGCAGTCGAATTGGACTGATTTATGCATAATTGTAAAAATAATAAGCTGGTGTGAAAAAGACATAAATATGTAATTTTATTACATATTTATATTAGAAAAATCCAAAAACATGAGAAAAAGAAAAGGAAACAAAAAGATGGGAAAAAGATAGAAAAGCCCACAAAAAGAATATTTTCGGCCCATCTGGCCCAATCCAGCAGGCCCAGGAAGACCTTTGTCGCGGAAGCCCCTTGGCGCGATGCAGTGTTCCGCGACAAAGGAGGGGTTCCGCGACCAAGTGGCCCAGATGAAGAGGAGACCATCCAAGCCCTTTGTCGCGATGACCTTTGTCGCGATGGCATGCTCCGCGACAAAGGCATGTTCCGCGACCAAGATGCACAATTAGAGACACAAGACCCAGTCGAGAAGCCTTGCCACATGCAGTGTGTTCCGCGACCAACTTGATGCTCCGAGACAAAGCTGTGATGTGTGTGATGTCTTAAGACACAATGGGCTAGAATCAAGGCCCATGGGCTTAGGGTTACACTTCTATAAATATGAGGTGCCTCCCATGAGCTAAGAGTTGGCTAGTTGGAGAGATTGAAATCTTTGTAGAGCTCTTGAAGGCAAGCTTAGGAGTTCTTCCTTAGGTAGAGTAGTTTAGGTTTATTTTCATGTATTATTTAATTTTTGCTCTTAGTTTAGCTTAGTTTAGTATTTTTACTGTTCACAGTTGCTTAGATAGCCATTTTTATACCATGTTTTGGTTTCTAAACTCTTGTTTTAGGGTTTGTAATACCCAAATCATGGGTATTAACAATACCTCTTCAATAATATGGGAAAACATTCATCATTTGTGTCCCAAATCATGAAATGGGTCTCACACCCCATGGATTTATGCTTTCTTTTTCGTTTTGGGGTCTCTTGACCCCCATTATGCCTATTTATGTTTACTGTTAGCATTTTATGGATAATGTTGTGTGGATGTGTGATCAAACCCTAGATTAGGACTGCTGCTTTATTTTAATATTCTGCCCATCCTTGTTATTTTTGTTTAGGCATGTTCTTCTTTATTTTGAATGTTTCTTGCTTATTTTTAGCTTAGAATAGCTTTTTGATCTGAAATAGGGTGAGATCACGCTGTTTGCATGCCACTGTTGATTTCTGCTTTTTCTGACTTTTGTCCTGAACCACCTTGGGCGCCAACCGCCTTCTGCGCGCGGAACCACGTTCCGCGACAAAATGGCTGTTCCGCGACCAAGGTGTTTCAAGACACTTGTCTCCATAATTTCAAACCCTTTGTCGCGGAATACCTTGTCGCGGAGCCACGTTCCGCGACAAAACTGTCCATGCATAGCGATAAAGGAGCCAAACTCTTGCATTTTGTCTTCATGGCTTTTTGTCGCGGAATCATCTTGTCGCGGAGCCACGTTCCGCGACAAAATCCCATTCTGAGACAGAAAAATTATGCCTTGTTCCTTGATCTTTGAACACTTTGTCGCGGAACACCTTGTCGCGGAACCACGTTCCGCGACAAAATTTCCATGCATAGCGACAAAGGTTCAAATGCTTTAGGAATTTTCTGAAAACACTTTGTCGCGATGTCACTCTTGTCGCGGAACCACGTTCCGCGACAAAATCTTGCATAGCGACAAAGAGGTGTTATGCTGCCAAAAATTCTAAAAACTTGTCGGGATGTCCATGTCGCGGACCTCGGTCCGCAACAAAATTTATGATATCGCGACAAGGGTTCCTCTCCCTCTATTTAATCTCAAACAACCTTCATTCTCTTCCTATTTTATATTGCAACACTCACATCATAACCCCACGGGTTAGGATGTAACATTCTGGAATTGCAATATAGGGTGTTATGCTGCCCAAATTTTGATTCTCCATTTGCATCACTTAATTAATTGAACCCTTGACTCATTAATGATTAAGGATTGAGATTAGTAATAATCAAACATCGACAATCATCATGATTAAAGGACCTTTGTTCAATTGCCATTAAAACACTCTTGTATAAACAAAATCTTGATGGCTTAAACAGATAATCTGGACTGTAATTAATTATGGTAGGAAGGATTATTTAAGACCATCACATGTGGACCCAATCCACAACCTTGCATGAGAAACCAATGTCTCTCATACAAGGGATCTTCTTTTATTTCTTATTTATTTTGTCTTTGTGTGTTGTGTGGAACCATTAGTAAAGAATACATCAGACTAATGTTGGCGGGTACTCCCTCATGGATAACTAGCTCGTATTCTGGGTATTAGTTACTAATTGTTATTTTGCATGGTCTGGACGATTGTCAGTGGAAGCCTTGGCGGTTCGCCCATCCGGGGTTATGATAGCTGCTCGGCTGACTCCCATCCAGATACAGTTTTATTTTTATTATTATCTTAATTTCCAAACCTAAATTCCAATCCGTACTGGGAGTCAGTTGGCATCAGTCAATGCCAACTGATGATCATTATAGAAGGGAAGCATGTAGGTTTTTATCCGAATTCACAGACAGTGGAGGCCCAACTGGTGTTGACACCACCATTATAGGGTCTAAGCTGTCTAAATTCGCTCCATCCGAGTAATTGGGAAATTGGACAGTAGATGTTTACAGTCCACCTGATTATTCTGCCATTACTTTGGTCCCTTGACTACTTCATGTCTGTGTTTCACCTTCTGTCTAGACCCGCATTTATATTTTGGGTCAATTAATTTTACACTTCCATATATCTTTATGCATGATAATATTATATACTATTGTGGTCTGTAATTATTTTGGGATCCTTCCCTTGGACAATAGAAGTCTAGATCTTAAACAGATATTGCTTTATAAATTTCCAACAAAAACCTCTTTAAAAAATCCGGATCTGAGTAAGGGATAAATTCTTCAGTTATGACTAATTCATATCCTGTCAAGGGTTGTATTTTGGGAAATTAGAAGCAGATTCAGCGATTAGGTCTCGCCTAGACTGAAAGGGTCTGTGTTTTAACTGAGAGTCTAGTACCTGACAGGGAATGATTTTCAAATCCATTATTTTCCAAAATTGCTGGTTGATGGAAATGTAAGATTAAGTGCTACACCGAGATGGGGTCCACTTGGATTCAAATACAGTGTAGTAAATAATCTTAGAGGAACATCATCCAGGCCTTGGTTATTTTCCAAGATAGGGTTGAGTTTTCTTTCAACTGCTATCCTCTTCTGCCAAAGCCTACTTTTGAGCCCTGAGTGAGTGCATCCGGAACGAACTAATTTATTAGTTCGTTTCATTAGTTTGTATCTCATAATCACCCGGAAGGAAGTGAACACAATAGTGGTTCACTGAGAGCCGGGAATTCTTGATCCGTACTCCTTCATCCTGATGGGGAGCTGTCTTTTACTACCAGGGTCAGATTTTCAAAACCTCCGAGTGATAGGTTTTAAATGCTTTCTTTACCGCTTTCTTTTAACCGCTTTCATTAGAGGTCACTCGGTTGTATTGAGAGTTGTGTAACTGCTACTAGGATTGACAGTTAAGGGATAGTTTAGGGCTTAATTCAAATCTTTGGGTGTGACATGGGAGAATGATAGTGGTACTTGACATTTCCATAAATGATGTGTCGGGTGTTGCTTTTCCACCACAGATGAAGTAACACACCCAGGCCAGGGCAGTTACAAATCTGTGGTATCTTAGAATTTGCGGTCTTAAGAACATGTAAACTCATATTGCAAGTACCTGTCTGTTAAAGGGAAAGCATTATTGAGAGCATGAGAATCAGCTATCTGATAGAATTATCCCAAACAAAGATCTGCGTATAAAAATGGAAGTTTAATATTGCTGTATCTCACTCTTGTCCAATTTTCATTCTTTTCTTCCTGTCCTTTCTGTCTACATTGTGATTCAGCTTCACGGTTGGCACAATGCACCTTTTCCCTGCTTTCATAGATAATGTTTACTGCATTCTTAGAATAATTTTTATCCGCTTTCTAGAATAGATTTATTTGCTTTGTAGATTAATTTAACTGCTTTCAAGATCTAGTTTAAATTCATGTCAGTAGATATTAATCATCTTTCAAACCTATTGAGCAATACGAATGGAAAATCTAGTAAAACGACGTGGGACCTGCTTCTATCGCACATCCTCCAGTGAACGATCCGGTCTTACTATAAATTACTGCAATTTTTGACACCGTGCGCTTTCGGGGGCACAGTTTCTTAAACACGAGCAATAAAAACATGACTACTTATAAATATATCCCTAATCACAACCCCGCCATCATAAATTGATTTCATTAAATAAAATCTAAACCAGGATCATGATTTTTCGGAAAATACTCATGTAGTGGGAATCAGTCAAAAGTTTCAGGGCAGGAAATCTTATGACAAGGATTGATGAGAAGTATCATGGCATATTTGCCGGGGATCCTCAGTGTGACAGGCTGAAGGTCAATTTATCCCGGCTGTGCCATGAGATTTGTCAACATTTCATGACAGAGAGGACCACAGCGCCATTCGAAACCAAAGCACCATACTTGAGTAATAAAAAGACTATTAAGCTTAATATATATATCCCTAAACCCCTTCCCGTAAATCATAACTCTTTTCATGTAATAAATCTAACCTGGTATATTTTAGAAAATGCTCGTGGGACGGAAATTGTCAAAAGTTTCATGGCGCCGTTGCCGGGGAGGATGCAGCGCCGTTTTATTTAGAGAATTACATTCCTCATTGCTCCTAGATTAGCCTATACATATAATTATAAATATTCACCTTCAGAACCACTTCTAACCTGGGGATTGTACAGGTACTGTCATTATTGAAGCCGTTGTTCTATGCAAAGGAGGAAGCAGACGCCAGCCGAGATCCCGTTTAATTCAGAGATAGAAAAGACAGCTCGACGTCTTAGGGCGGAGACTAAACGAAGAAGGGAATGGGAACGACAGGCATTACTTTCGCCAAGCACCAGCAGCGATATCTCCGAAATGGCAAACCCTGACATCCCACCAATCATTCAACCCAATCCCCCACTTCACAACATTGAGGAAGACCCCGAAGATGCTGATCATGATGATTTGGATGACCCCCCTCCCCAGATCATACAAGGAGGTGGGAATCCACCAAACATGGAGCAGCAGCACTTCGAGCCACCCCCTCCCAACCCGAACCAAAACCCACCAAACAACCAAAACCAACCAAATCAGCAAAATTTCCCAAACCAACAGAATCAGCAATACCATAACCCCCATCAGAATCCCCAGAATCCGAATGATTTCAATGATCCGAGGAACTATTTCATGCCTCAGAACTACTACCCACAGCAGTACCAAGGCGGGCCTGAGAACAATCATCAAGCAGCAGCTGCTGCTGATTACATGCAGCCGATTTTAGAGCCATATCTGAACATTCCTGGACAAGCTCCATTCCTGGCCAGGAACTTCGAACTGAAACCGGCCCTAATCAATCTAGTCCAGAGCAACCAGTTTGCCGGAGCAAGTCATGAAGATCCCCATGATCACCTGCAAACCTTCCTAGAATTGTGTGACACGATCAAGAATCGTGATGTACCCGCAAACACTATTCGACTAAGGCTATTCCCCTTCTCTCTGACAAGCGGAGCACGAACATGGTACAAGTCACTGCCCGTAAATCAGAAGTCTACATGGGAAGATGTGATCAGAAACTTCCTAGCAAAATACTTCCCGGAGTCCAAGGTGGATGAATGCCGCTCCAAAATTGCGGAATTCAAGATGAAACCAGACGAGTCCTTGTATGATGCAAAGGAAAGATTCTTCAACCTACTCAGAAAGTGTCCTCAACATGGCTTCCATGACTGGGAGAGATTAAGAAAGTTCTACAGTGGTCTGACTCCAGCATGGAAATCCATGCTTGATGCTGCTGGTGGTCAACATTTGCTTTACATACCGATGGACCAAGCCTGGGCAAAGATTGAAGCCATGAGTGTAAACCGTTCTGTTCTAACTGATGATGGTAATCTCACTCCCCCTCGTAGTTTATGTGCTGTAGGTACAGTAGAGAAGTCAGACATTGAAAAGCTTCAAGAGCAAGTGGCAGCGTTGTCTGTAAATCAAGGAGTTGGAAGTTCTGCGCAGGGACAGCAAACTGATGTGATCTGTGGACTGTGTCAAGGCGCTCATGCAACTGACACATGCGAGCAAGTCACAGCTGAGAGCTGTAACTATGCAGGAGCTTTTCCAAATAGACACCCGAATTTGTCCTACTCAAACAACAACGCCTTGAACTCACATCTCTTGAATAAGCCACAGCAGCAATTCAATCCTCAGCAGAACCAAGGATTCAATCAGAACAGGGGCCAACATTTTCAGAATCCAGGTTTCCAACCTCAGATCCAGCAGAGGCCGCCTCAGAATTTCCAGAACTTTCAGCCCAATCAGAGTTTCCAGCCTCAGTTTGTCCCAAACCAAGGCCAGTGGAATCAGAATCAGCATCAAAATCAGAATCAGAATCAAAAGCCTCCTTCAAGGCTTGAGAATCTGATGACTGATTTCATCACTAGTCAGAAAGAGATCAACAATCAACTGCAAGCCTCCATCAGAAATGTGGAGACCCAAGTTACACAGATGGCTAATGAGATGCAGAAAAGGGACAAAGGAACATTGCCTAGTACTGCGGAAAAGAACCCGCAATGCAAGGCAATAACCTTGAAATCTGGAAGAGTACTAGCTGGACCAAAGGGAGCAGATACTGGAGCGGAATATGAAGAAGATGATATTGTTGACAATGCTGGTAAGGAAGCTGATAATGGGAACGAAGCGGAAAAAGAGACAGCCGAATTGCAGACTGAAGCTGCGCCTGAAACGGCTGAAACAGATAAGGGTACAGCTGAAGGTACAACTTCCTTCCCTTCACCACCAAAAATTGCTAATAACAAGTACATGCCCAGGATTCCTTATCCTGCGCGGCTTAAAAATAAAGAACATGATCTTAAATTCAAGAAATTTCTGCAACGATTAAAGTCTGTAGAGATAACCATTCCTCTCACAGAAATGATTTCCGAAATACCCATCTATGCTAAGTTCTTGGAAGAATTGATTTCAGGAAAAAGGCAGGTTGAGCAGGAAGAGGTAATTATTCTCAACAGCACATGCAGTGCCATCGTTCAGAGGAGAATGCCTGAAAAGAAAGAGGACCCCGGATGTTGCACACTTCCAGTACAATTCGGAAAGGCCAAAGTGAGTATGGGGCTTTGTGATTTAGGATCAAGCATCAATGTGATGCCACTAGCTATGGCTGTTCGCCTTAAGCTTGGAGAAATTCAACCGGTCAAGATGAGACTGCAACTTGCAGACAGATCGATCACTCAGCCCGTAGGAATCCTCAAGGATGTTGTGGTCAAAACCGGGCAGGTTCTTTTCCCGGTCGACTTCATCGTCCTCGACATTGAAGAGGATTCTGAAATGCCGCTTATCCTTGGACGCCCATTTCTAGCCACTGGTGGTGCACTGATTGACGCTAAATCCGGAAAAGTCACCTTAAGGGTCGATGGCGAGGAGATCATCTTTGATATGGAGAAATTGCAGAAATTTCCGAATGACAGTTCTTGTTTTTCATTTGAAAATGTAATAGTTAGGGAAGAGCCAGACTCTGAACTTGATTGTGAAATGATGCTGGATGAACTATCAAAGCAGGTACTGAAGCCTGCTGGCGTGGAGCACAAAGGATGCAAAGCCGTTCACTTTGCCGATCCCGAAACAGGGGATTTGGAGGAATTTAACGGCATCGAATTCCATGATGACGCCAACCAAGAGGAGGAAGAGGATCCTGTACTGATGCAGGATCCCGAAGGTAAATCTGTTCTCCCACTACCCAATTCTCGCAAACTACTCCCTTCCGTTGAATGTCCACCAGAGCTTGAACTTAAAACACTACCCGATCATCTCAAGTACGCGTTTCTCGCAGAACATAAAAAGTTACCCGTGATTGTTTCGGCTAAGCTCTCCCAAGAGCAAGAAAATGCTCTGGTGGTCGTTCTTAAGAAACATGTACATGCAATAGGTTGGACCATTTCTGATATAAAAGGAATAAGCCCTTCTATTTGCATGCACAGGATTCTAATGGAAGAAGAGTTTAAACCCTTCCGTCAACCTCAGAGGCGATTGAACCCCCTTATGCAGGAAGTGGTAAGGAAAGAAGTTATCAAGCTCTTAGATGCTGGTATAATCTATCCTATCTCTGACAGCAAATGGGTTAGCCCAGTGCAGGTCGTACCCAAACGAGGAGGGATGTGCATAACCAAGAATGAGCAAGGAGAAGAGGTTGCAACCAGACCAGTGACCGGATGGAGAGTTTGTATCGATTACCGGAAGCTGAACGAGGCCACACGCAAGGACCATTTTCCATTGCCATTCATTGATCAGATGCTTGAGAGGTTGGCAGGGAGAGAGTTTTATTGCTTTTTGGATGGTTATTCTGGTTATAATCAGATTGTTATTTCCAGTGAAGACCATGATAAAACCACTTTTACTTGCCCGTACGGCACTTTTGCCTATCGACGGATGCCTTTTGGTTTGTGCAATGCACCTGCTACTTTTCCAAGATGCATGATGTCTATTTTCTCTGAATTTATCGAAAAATGCATTGAGGTCTTTATGGATGACTTCTCTGTGTATGGAGATACATTCGAAGATTGCTTGGCCAATCTTGCCAAGATTTTAAAGAGGTGTGAGGACACTAACTTGGTTTTAAATTGGGAAAAGTGCCATTTTATGGTCACTGAGGGCATAGTGTTAGGTCATCGCATTTCTCGTGCAGGAATTGAAGTTGACCCAGCCAAAGTTTCCATCATTTCCAATCTCCCTCTTCCTAACTCGATCAAATCAGTTAGGAGCTTCTTAGGGCATGCCGGTTTTTACCGGCGATTCATTAAGGATTTCTCTAAAATTGCCAAGCCGCTCACTAATCTGCTTTGTAAAGAAAATCCTTTCTTAATAAACGAAGCGTGTGTCCAAGCCTTTGACACGCTCAAGAAGATGTTGGTTTCTGCACCGATAGTGCAACCACCCGATTGGTCACTGCCTTTCGAGGTAATGTGCGATGCTAGTGGTCTCGCCGTGGGCGCAGTTCTTGGACAACATAAGGATGGGAGACACTGCGTAATTCATTACGCAAGTCATGCCCTGAATGAAGCCCAAGTTAACTACACCACAACGGAGAAAGAGATGTATGCTGTAGTCTTCGCGTTTGACAAGTTCAGACAGTACCTGATAGGTACAAAGACCATAGTATACACCGATCATACAGCATTGAGATACTTGTTTAGCAAACAAGATGCAAAACCTCGATTAATCAGGTGGGTACTTCTGTTGCAAGAATTCGACATCATAATAAAAGATAGGCGAGGTCGAGATAACGGTGCTGCTGACCACTTATCTCGATTAGATAATGATAAAAAAGAAAAAGCCGTCAATGAAGATTTCCCGGACGAACAGTTGTTCGCGTTGCATCTGCATAATCAAGCTTGTCCATGGTTTTCCGACATCGCTAACTTCTTGGCGTGTGGAGTAACCCCACAGTTTTCGAACTATCATCAGAGGAATAGGTTCAAACGAGATGTATTAAGTTACTTCTGGGAAGAACCTTATCTCTTCAAACACTGCCCTGATTCAATAATCAGGCGATGTGTGACTGAGCATGAAGCTTATCAAATTGTCAGAAAATGCCATGAATCAGAATATGGAGGTCACCATGGTCCCGCTCGAACGGCCCACAAGGTCCTCGAATGTGGATTTTATTGGGCTCAAATCTATGAGGATTGCAGGACATTTGTTAAGGGCTGTGACAGATGCCAAAGATTAGGAAACATCTCCAAGAGGGATGAGATGCCTCAAAAGGGGATTCTCACACTTGAGATCTTTGATGTATGGGGCATTGACTTCATGGGACCGTTTCCACCATCTGGTGGAAACTACTATATCTTGGTAGCTGTCGATTACGTATCCAAATGGGTCGAGGCTGTCGCATTACCGACCAATGATGGTAGCCAAGTCATCAAGTTCCTCAAGAACAACATTTTCAGTCGGTTTGGCGTACCTAGGGTGGTGATATCTGATGGAGGAACACACTTTATTAATAAAGGTTTTGAAACTTTAATGAGTAAAAATGGGATCCTCCATAAGATAGGCACGCCTTACCATCCTCAGACTAGTGGTCAAGTCGAAGTATCCAATCGCGAAATCAAACACATACTCGAAGCCACTGTCGGGATAACCCGTAAGGATTGGGCACGTAAGCTCAATGATGCTCTATGGGCATACCGCACAGCATATAAGACTCCCATCGGGATGTCTCCATATAGGCTGGTCTTCGGAAAAGCCTGTCATTTGCCCGTAGAGCTAGAGCATAAAGCTTACTGGGCCGTTAAAACGCTTAACTTCGATCCGAAAGTTGCTCAGAGCAAACGTAAGTTGGACCTCAATGAAATTGAGGAAATACGAGCGCAAGCTTATGAAAGCTCTCGAATTTACAAGGAGCGGACCCAGAAGTTGCACGATCGCCGGATTAAACCTAAGTATTTTTATGTTGGCCAACATGTGTTATTGTTCAATACTAGGTTGAAGCTGTTCCCCGGAAAGCTCAAATCTAGATGGGAAGGACCACATGAAGTACTAGAGGTGTTCAAAAACGGAGCTGTCAGGATCCGAACTGATAGGGGCGATATAGTGGTGAATGGACAACGATTGAAAGAGTACCTCGGACAGTTCGATCCGGAGAAAGAAAGCCAAGCAGTGGCAGACCCGGCTTACACTCAATAAGAAACAGCATTTAAAAACACAAAAATTTTAGTTTATATATATATATATAGTATATATTTACAGTACTTATTTCATGACGAGCAAGTACCCAAAGATCAATTAAACATTTAGAGTACTAAGACTCTAAATGTGAGGATGTTGATATTTGGAGAAAATCTAATGCATTTCAATTATCTGCCTTGCAGAAGTTCGGAACCACCAAAAAGAGGAGCAGAAAAGAGTAACACGGAAAAACCAAGTTCTTGGTTGGATTAGTTCCATAAGTCTGAGAAAACGCTTTCGGAAATTAAAGAAATTTAATACCCGAAATAAAATTCACAGATAAATGGAACTGACCCAACCTAATTTCATGCAAGTGGATCATTTAAATTTTAGCCCAGCATTTTGAATTTACTTGGATTTACTTGGATTGAATTTATTCAACCCAAATCAAATAAAATGGACTCTGGCCCAACATCACACTCGGGCCCAGTCCAAGAAATTTGAAAATGCAAAATTCTTTGTCGCGGAAGGTCCTTTGTCGCGATGTCATGCATCGCGACCAGGCCCTGTTCCGCAACAAACCCTCTTTTGTTCCTAACCTTCCTCTGTTGATTGTCGCGATGCACCTTGTTGCGGAGCATGACTTCGCGACCAAGCCCTGCTCCGCGACATGATCTGCGTTGACCTTGTCTCCATACTGAGCTTTGTCGCGGTAGCCTTGTCGCGGAGCATGACTCCGCGACCAACCCTCAACTCCGCGACCTCTCTGATGTCGCCGTGCCTTGTCGCGGAACCTTGTTCCGCGACAAAGTCTCGGATTCCGCGACAAAAGTTCAAGTATTTATACCCCCCCCACCCCCTCCAGTTTCTTTTCACTTTCTCTTGTCATTTCAACTTCCTCCAACTTCTTCACCTTCTCTCCCCCATTTTTCTTTCATCCGAACGAACACCACGTGTTCTTCGCACTCTTGCACTCCATTTCCAAGGGGAAACTATGGACCGATTTCATGGACTCCTCCCAAACCTTGGACCCGTGCCTAGACCCGAGCCAAGGAGGGCAGGGTAAACCCTGTTTTCGCCATGTTTATAGCACCCATTCGGACTCCTTTGTTTTGTCTTTATTTTGTTGTGTTCTTGGTGTGCTGTGGTGAATGTGGGGTGGGATGTGCATTACGCAGAATGAACAAGGGGAGGAAATTGCCACGCGCCCAGTCACCGGATGGAGAGTCTGCATAGACTACCGGAAGTTGAACGAGGCAACTCGCAAGGACCATTTCCCTTTACCTTTCATCGATCAAATGTTGGAACGATTGGCGGGAAGGGCGTTTTATTGTTTTTTAGATGGTTATTCTGGATACAATCAAATAGTGATCGCCAGTGAGGATCACGAAAAAACTACCTTTACATGCCCCTATGGCACTTTTGCCTATAGGCGCATGCCTTTTGGATTATGCAATGCACCAGCTACTTTTCAAAGATGCATGATGTCTATATTCTCTGAATTTATCGAAAAATGCATTGAGGTCTTCATCGATGACTTCTCTGTATATGGAGATACGTTTGATGAATGTTTGACTAATCTTGCTAAGATTTTAAAGAGGTGTGAGGACACTAACTTGGTTTTAAATTGGGAAAAGTGCCATTTTATGGTCACTGAGGGCATAGTGTTAGGTCATCGCATTTCTCGTGCAGGTATCGAGGTTGATCCAGCCAAAGTTTCCGTCATTTCCAATCTCCCTCTCCCTAACTCGATCAAATCAGTTAGGAGCTTCTTAGGGCATGCCGGTTTCTACCGGCGATTCATTAAGGATTTCTCTAAAATTGCCAAGCCGCTCACTAACCTACTTTGTAAAGAAAATCCTTTCTTAATAAATGAAGCGTGTGTCCAAGCCTTTGACACGCTCAAGAAGATGTTGGTTTCCGCACCGATAGTGCAACCACCCGATTGGTCAATACCTTTCGAGGTAATGTGCGATGCTAGTGGTCTCGCCGTAGGTGCAGTACTCGGACAACATAAGGATGGGAGACATTGCGTAATTCACTACGCAATTCATGCCCTGAATGAGGCCCAAGTCAATTACACCACAACGGAGAAAGAAATGTATGCTGTAGTCTTCGCGTTTGACAAGTTCAGACAGTATCTGATAGGTACGAAGACCATAGTATACACCGATCATACAGCATTGAGATACTTGTTTAGCAAACAAGATGCCAAACCTCGATTAATCAGGTGGGTACTTCTGTTGCAAGAATTCGACATCATAATAAAAGATAGGCGAGGTCGAGATAATGGTGTTGCTGACCATTTATCTCGATTAGATAATGATAAAAAGGAAAAAGTCGTTAATGAAGAGTTCCCGGACGAACAACTGTTCGCATTGCATTTGCACAATCAAGCTTGTCCATGGTTTTCCGATATCGCTAACTTCTTGGCATGCGGAATAACCCCACAGTTTTCGAACTATCACCAGAAGAATAAGTTCAACCGAGATGTATTAAGTTACTTCTGGGAAGAACCTTATCTCTTCAAACACTGCGCCGATTCAATAATCAGGCGATGTGTGACCGAGCATGAAGCCTATCAAATTGTCAGAAAATGTCATGAATCAGAATATGGAGGTCACCATGGTCCTGCTCGAACGGCCCACAAGGTCCTCGAATGTGGATTTTATTGGCCTCACATCTATGAAGATTGCAGGATGATAATGGCCAGAAGTGACCATTATTTTCAATCCATTTCCGTGTCTTAAACGGGCATTTGATCGCATTCCGGTCTTACATTAAGTAAGAAAGCAGTCGAATTGGACTGATTTATGCATAATTGTAAAAATAATAAGCTGGTGTGAAAAAGACATAAATATGTAATTTTATTACATATTTATGTTAGAAAAATCCAAAAACATGAGAAAAAGAAAAGGAAACAAAAAGATGGGAAAAAGATAGAAAAGCCCACAAAAAGAATATTTTCGGCCCATCTGGCCCAATCCAGCAGGCCCAGGAAGACCTTTGTCGCGGAAGCCCCTTGGCGCGATGCAGTGTTCTGCGACAAAGGAGGGGTTCCGCGACCAAGTGGCCCAGATGAAGAGGAGACCAGCCAAGCCCTTTGTCGCGATGACCTTTGTCGCGATGGCATGCTCCGCGACAAAGGCATGTTCCGCGACCAAGATGCACAATTAGAGACACAAGACCCAGTCGAGAAGCCTTGCCACATGCAGTGTGTTCCGCGACCAACTTGATGCTCCGAGACAAAGCTGTGATGTGTGTGATGTCTTAAGACACAATGGGCTAGAATCAAGGCCCATGGGCTTAGGGTTACACTTCTATAAATATGAGGTGCCTCCCATGAGCTAAGAGTTGGCTAGTTGGAGAGATTGAAATCTTTGTAGAGCTCTTGAAGGCAAGCTTAGGAGTTCTTCCTTAGGTAGAGTAGTTTAGGTTTATTTTCATGTATTATTTAATTTTTGCTCTTAGTTTAGCTTAGTTTAGTATTTTTACTGTTCGCAGTTGCTTAGATAGCCATTTTTATACCATGTTTTGGTTTCTAAACTCTTGTTTTAGGGTTTGTAATACCCAAATCATGGGTATTAACAATACCTCTTCAATAATATGGGAAAACATTCATCATTTGTGTCCCAAATCATGAAATGGGTCTCACACCCCATGGATTTATGCTTTCTTTTTCGTTTTGGGGTCTCTTGACCCCCATTATGCCTATTTATGTTTACTGTTAGCATTTTATGGATAATGTTGTGTGGATGTGTGATCAAACCCTAGATTAGGACTCCTGCTTTATTTTAATATTCTGCCCATCCTTGTTATTTTTGTTTAGGCATGTTCTTCTTTATTTTGAATGTTTCTTGCTTATTTTTAGCTTAGAATAGCTTTTTGATCTGAAATAGGGTGAGATCACGCTGTTTGCATGCCACTGTTCATTTCTGCTTTTTCTGACTTTTGTCCTGAACCACCTTGGGCGCCAACCGCCTTCTGGCGCGGAACCACGTTCCGCGACAAAATGGCTGTTCCGCGACCAAGGTGTTTCAAGACACTTGTCTCCATAATTTAAAACCCTTTGTCGCGGAATACCTTGTCGCGGAGCCACGTTCCGCGACAAAACTGTCCATGCATAGCGACAAAGGAGCCAAACTCTTGCATTTTGTCTTCATGGCTTTTTGTCGCGGAATCATCTTGTCGCGGAGCCACGTTCCGCGACAAAATCCCATTCTGAGACAGAAAAATTATGCCATGTTCCTTGATCTTTGAACACTTTGTCGCGGAACACCTTGTCGCGGAACCACGTTCCGCGACAAAATTTCCATGCATAGCGACAAAGGTTCAAATGCTTTAGGAATTTTCTGAAAACACTTTGTCGCGATGTCACTCTTGTCGCGGAACCACGTTCCGCGACAAAATCTTGCATAGCGACAAAGAGGCGTTATGCTGCCAAAAATTCTAAAAACTTGTCGGGATGTCCATGTCGCGGACCTCGGTCCGCGACAAAATTTATGATATCGCGACAAGGGTTCCTCTCCCTCTATTTAATCTCAAACAACCTTCATTCTCTTCCTATTTTATATTGCAACACTCACATCATAACCCCACGGGTTAGGATGTAACATTCTGGAATTGCAATATAGGGTGTTATGCTGCCCAAATTTTGATTCTCCATTTGCATCACTTAATTAATTGAACCCTTGACTCATTAATGATTAAGGATTGAGATTAGTAATAATCAAACATCGACAATCATCATGATTAAAGGACCTTTGTTCAATTGCCATTAAAACACTCTTGTATAAACAAAATCTTGATGGCTTAAACAGATAATCTGGACTGTAATTAATTATGGTAGGAAGGATTATTTAAGACCATCACATGTGGACCCAATCCACAACCTTGCATGAGAAACCAATGTCTCTCATACAAGGGATCTTCTTTTATTTCTTATTTATTTTGTCTTTGTGTGTTGTGTGGAACCATTAGTAAAGAATACATCAGACTAATGTTGGCGGGTACTCCCTCATGGATAACTAGCTCGTATTCTGGGTATTAGTTACTAATTGTTATTTTGCATGGTCTGGACGATTGTCAGTGGAAGCCTTGGCGGTTCGCCCATCCGGGGTTATGATAGCTGCTCGGCTGACTCCCATCCAGATACAGTTTTATTTTTATTATTATCTTAATTTCCAAACCTAAATTCCAATCCGTACTGGGAGTCAGTTGGCATCAGTCAATGCCAACTGATGATCATTATAGAAGGGAAGCATGTAGGTTTTTATCCGAATTCACAGACAGTGGAGGCCCAACTTGTGTTGACACCACCATTATAGGGTCTAAGCTGTCTAAATTCGCTCCATCCGAGTAATTGGGAAATTGGACAGTAGATGTTTACAGTCCACCTGATTATTCTGCCATTACTTTGGTCCCTTGACTACTTCATGTCTGTGTTTCACCTTCTGTCTAGACCCGCATTTATATTTTGGGTCAATTAATTTTACACTTCCATATATCTTTATGCATGATAATATTATATACTATTGTGGTCTGTAATTATTTTGGGATCCTTCCCTTGGACAATAGAAGTCTAGATCTTAAACAGATATTGCTTTATAAATTTCCAACAAAAACCTCTTTAAAAAATCCGGGTCTGAGTAAGGGATAAATTCTTCAGTTATGACTAATTCATATCCTGTCAAGGGTTGTATTTTGGGAAATTAGAAGCAGATTCAGCGATTAGGTCTCGCCTAGACTGAAAGGGTCTGTGTTTTAACTGAGAGTCTAGTACCTGACAGGGAATGATTTTCAAATCCATTATTTTCCAAAATTGCTGGTTGATGGAAATGTAAGATTAAGTGCTACACCGAGATGGGGTCCACTTGGATTCAAATACAGTGTAGTAAATAATCTTAGAGGAACATCATCCAGGCCTTGGTTATTTTCCAAGATAGGGTTGAGTTTTCTTTCAACTGCTATCCTCTTCTGCCAAAGCCTACTTTTGAGCCCTGAGTGAGTGCATCCGGAACGAACTAATTTATTAGTTCGTTTCATTAGTTTGTATCTCATAATCACCCGGAAGGAAGTGAACACACTAGTGGTTCACTGAGAGCCGGGAATTCTTGATCCGTACTCCTTCATCCTGATGGGGAGCTGTCTTTTACTACCAGGGTCAGATTTTCAAAACCTCCGAGTGATAGGTTTTAAATGCTTTCTTTACCGATTTCTTTTAACCGCTTTCATTAGAGGTCACTCGGTTGTATTGAGAGTTGTGTAACTGCTACTAGGATTGACAGTTAAGGGATAGTTTAGGGCTTAATTCAAATCTTTGGGTGTGACATGGGAGAATGATAGTGGTACTTGACATTTCCATAAATGATGTGTCGGGTGTTGCTTTTCCACCACAGATGAAGTAACACACCCAGGCCAGGGCAGTTACAAATCTGTGGTATCTTAGAATTTGCGGTCTTAAGAACATGTAAACTCATATTGCAAGTACCTGTCTGTTAAAGGGAAAGCATTATTGAGAGCATGAGAATTAGCTATCTGATAGAATTATCCCAAACAAAGATCTGCGTATAAAAATGGAAGTTTAATATTGCTGTATCTCACTCTTGTCCAATTTTCATTCTTTTCTTCCTGTCCTTTCTGTCTACATTGTGATTCAGCTTCGCGGTTGGCACAATGCACCTTTTCCCTGCTTTCATAGATAATGTTTACTGCATTCTTAGAATAATTTTTATTCGCTTTCTAGAATAGATTTATTTGCTTTGTAGATTAATTTAACTGCTTTCAAGATCTAGTTTAAATTCATGTCAGTAGATATTAATCATCTTTCAAACCTATTGAGCAATACGAATGGAAAATCTAGTAAAACGACGTGGGACCTGCTTCTATCGCACATCCTCCAGTGAACGATCCGGTCTTACTATAAATTACTGCAATTTTTGACACCGTGCGCTTTCGGGGGCACAGTTTCTTAAACACGAGCAATAAAAACATGACTACTTATAAATATATCCCTAATCACAACCCCGCCATCATAAATTGATTTCATTAAATAAAATCTAAACCAGGATCATGATTTTTCGGAAAATACTCATGTAGTGGGAATCAGTCAAAAGTTTCAGGGCAGGAAATCTTATGACAAGGATTGATGAGAAGTATCATGGCATATTTGCCGGGGATCCTCAGTGTGACAGGCTGAAGGTCAATTTATCCCGGCTGTGCCATGAGATTTGTCAACATTTAATGACAGAGAGGACCACAGCGCCATTCGAAACCAAAGCACCATACTTGAGTAATAAAAAGACTATTAAGCTTAATATATATATCCCTAAACCCCTTCCCGTAAATCATAACTCTTTTCATGTAATAAATCTAACCTGGTATATTTTAGAAAATGCTCGTGGGATGGAAATTGTCAAAAGTTTCACTGGACATTTGTGAAAGGTTGCGACAAATGCCAAAGATTAGGAAACCTCTCCAAGAGGGATGAGATGCCTCAAAAGGGAATTCTCACACTTGAGATTTTCGATGTATGGGGCATTGACTTCATGGGACCGTTTCCGCCATCTGGTGGAAACTACTATATCTTGGTAGCTGTCGATTACGTGTCCAAATGGGTTGAGGCTGTCGCATTACCAACCAATGATGGTAGCCAAGTCATCAAGTTCCTCAAGAACAACATTTTCAGTCGATTTGGCATACCTAGGGTGGTGATATCTGATGGAGGAACACACTTTATCAATAAAGCCTTTGAAACTTTAATGAGTAAAAATGGAATCCTCCATAAGATAGACACGCCTTATCATCCTCAGACTAGTGGTCAAGTCGAAGTATCCAATCGCGAAATCAAACATATACTCGAAGCCACAGTCGGGATAACCCGTAAGGATTGGGCACGTAAGCTCAATGACGCTCTATGGGCATACCGCACAGCATTTAAGACTCCCATTGGGATGTCCCCTTACAGACTTGTCTTCGGAAAAGCCTGTCACTTGCCCGTAGAGTTAGAGCATAAAGCTTACTGGGCCATTAAAACGCTTAACTCGATCCGAAAGTTGCTCAAAGCAAACGCAAGTTGGACCTCAATGAAATTGAGGAAATACGAGCATTAGCTTATGAAAGCTCTCGAATTTATAAGGAGCGGACCCAGAAGTTGCACGATCGCAGGATTAAGCCTAAGCATTTCTATGTTGGTCAAAATGTATTATTATTCAATTCTAGGTTGAAGCTGTTCCCTGGGAAGCTTAAATCCAGATGGGAAGGACCACATGAAGTGCTGGAAGTGTTTCAAAATGGAGCCGTCAGGATCCGAACTGACAAGGGCAACATAGTGGTGAATGGACATCGATTGAAGGAGTACCTCAGACAGATCGATCCGGAGAAAGAAAGCCAAACAGTGGCAGACCCGGCTTACATTCAATAAGAAACAGCATTTAAATCATAAAAATTTCATTTCATATTACCTATTTATATATGTGTTATTTTGTCAGAGAATATCCAAAAATCAATTAAACATTTAGAGCACTAAGACTCTAAATGTGAGGATGTTGATATTTGGAGAAAACTTAACCTATTGGGTATTTATCTGACTTGCAGGAAATTCGAACCAACAAAAGAAGGAGCAGAAAATCAAGAAGAAAACCAGGTTCCCGGTTGGATTAAGTCCATGAATTCAAGAAAATGATTTCGAAAATTAAAGCAATTTAAAATCCAAAATAATTCTTGCAACCAAATGGAATTAATCCAACATGTTTTATGCAAGTTTAATTTAATTTAGATAGCCCATTAACACACAAAAATGTTTTGGACTAAAATCTCCCAAGTCCAAAACAAATAAAACCAGCTGAGGCCCAATTTCATCTATTCAGGCCCAGTTCGCATGAAAATTTTGAAAATTTTCAAATCCGAAGTTCAACTACGACGCTATCTTCAACTACGACGCTATCCAAGAACAGCGCCGTAGTAATGGGATAGCGCCGTAGGGATCTTCCCCCTCTTTTAGTCTACCTACGACGCAGTCCTTTAGAACGACGCTATCCATGGATAGCGCCGTACTAAAGGCATAGCGCCGTAGCACCCCTTTCCCCTTATTTCCATCTACGACGCTGAACAAGGCTACGGCGCTAGTCTAGCGCCGTAGGCTAAGTATAGCATCGTAAAACCCTTTTTCTTCACCTATAAATACCCCGACAGTCTTCTCCTTAATTCCCATACTGTCGCACTTCCATTCCCAAATCCACTCTCAAAAATACATACGCAGAACGCAGAGTTCTCGTAAAACATTTCTCTCCACAAATCCAAGGAGACACCATGGACAGAATGTACAGGCTCCTTCCAAACTTAGGACCTTTGCCCAGACCCGAGCCATGGAGGGCAGGGTAAAACCCATGCTTTCCATCCCTGTTCGTGGCCTCCATCGAAGTCTTTGTTTCTTTTTCTTACTTTTTGGCAGAAAATGGCACAATGGGGGTTGTGTTCACTTTTATTTTGTTCCATTTCGAGTTGTGAATGCTCTCGGTTTTGAGAAACCCTTTTGAAACCCTTTAAAACCTGTTTGAAAAATCTGTTTTAAAACTGTCAAGAGTCAAAAAATTTTTGAAAGCCTCAAACTGGAAAAGAAGAACCAATGAGCATTAGGATGTTGTTTCAAGCATCATGGTGTTATTGGCATTCTTGTTCTTGAATAAATGGGGTTGAATGCGTGATGTTCCTGTTTAGGATTTTGTTTTGATCTTGAAATGTTTTCACAGTGTTGGTTTTGAACATTAATTAGGGTGACCTTTTGGTATTTTTGCATCTGCATGACAGAAATCTTTTGGAATAAGTGTCATCTTATTTTTGGAAACATGGTACAAGCACCCAATAGGAGCCTACCACTTTTTCAAAGGAAAGTGACCTGATGAAAAAGGCAAAAATAGTTGATAGGTTTAATAATTGACTTGTGTTCTTTTTGTTCCCAATGGAACTTTAGTGTGAGTAAATAGCAGTATTTTTGTCACCCAACTGCTATTCTTTTCAAAAATCCAAAATGGGACCACTCACATCCCACTTTCCTTAAATAAAATAAGTCAACCCTTTAAAAATTAAAAATAGTGTTTGCAATTTTTTGGATGTTTTAACTGTCCAAGGCAGTCCAGGCAGTCCAGAAATAGCAGATTCATTGCGCCACGCTTCCACTGCACATTCCAAAACTCGAGCATTTCACCCCATCCACCCATCTCATACCATTTTCAACAAGTGTCTCGGACTTGTTTAATAAAATTGGAAAATCAAACTTTTGGGTCCAATGGCCCATTAAAAATATATAGGGGCCCAATGACCCCTATCTTTTCACAAAAAGTTATTTTACCTATGCTTTATACTCAGTTCAAGCCAGAAACTTAATAATCTCACATTTAGAGCAAGACTCTAAATGTGAGGATGTTGGTTTCTAAACTTGAATAATTTCTGAGAAAATTATAGAAATTGGATTCATCCCTTCTTATCTTTTCAGGGGAAATCTTCCAATTCCAGACCCAGTGCCCGGAGGAACCCATCTGCTGGACCTGCCAAAAGAGCTCCTAGGTGAAATCCTCTCAGAATAGGAGAGGATGAGATAAGGGAAGTGTTTACTGCACAAGAGACATGCCGGAAGCTCAGGAACACAGGAAACCTCGCCATTGTTTACAAGCGATGCGAGTTGGATACGGCCAGGGTGAGGCAGTGGTAGGGGAGAATACGGCGACAGAAAGAGAGATTTCTGAACACGTGCACTGAGGCTGGAAACTTCAACCTCCGAATTGTTCCAGCACTCCTGGCATTCACAGAAGAGGATGAAGAGCAAGCCTGCGAACTGTTGCGGCCAGGCATCGAGGACAATCACAAAGCGTCTATCTTCACCCGTGGATTGATGCTTATGAGCAAAATGGATGAAGGCCATGTCAATCAGGGGATCGTAATGATAGAGAGAATGGTGACCGATCGAGAGGTCTTCAACTACACATCTACCAACACCCTCTCGTGGATGGCAGACAATCATGCCCCCTACTTGTTTGCAGGGCAACCACCCCGAGTCTTCTGCAGAAGGATGCATGAACCCCTGAGAGACCACAACGGCTGGTGCCTGCGCTGTGATCTGACTAGCTACGTCCACTGGCTCAGATACATGTTCTAAGAGAAGGAGGAAGGAGGAATGAATCTTAGTATGCTCTAGTTCTTTTTAAGCCCTAGTGTAGGCATCATATAAGGGATTTCCTCTTTTTGCATGCAGGTTTACGCTAACTTCATAGGAATCCCTTGAAATTATTGTACTTTATCGCTTTCCACAAATTGAACTCAAGGTTGAGATCTGCAACAATTTTTATTTGCTCCTTTGAAAAGATGTCTGACAGTCCAAGATGAATAAGTGACTGTCAGGCCAAAAATATGCTGTTGACATACTCCATATGTCAGCAGTGCCTCTTTACTGCTTTAAATTCAATAACAAGCAAAAATATGCATAAACCTGCTCTGAATTCACATGCTGAATTTAGGCTTGTGATTAAATTTTCAAACTTTTAAATTGGGATAATATAATTGAGAACATGCATGACATGAATTCCTAAGGTTTTGAGCTATAAAAATTTAATGATGCGATCAGCTTATTGGGTAATAAATCTGCATGTTAGAGATTTGGATTGAATAAATTGTTAGAATTAAGCTCTGATTAAATTTGAGAATATTGTATGACATGAATCAACCCAACCTTGTGAGATTTGAGCCATGAGTCACTTTTACTCATTTATTTTCTTTGATGTGTGAATCATTTTGATTAAAGGAAACTAGAACTTGCAATTGGGACCGATTCAAGACCTTGCCATATTCCCGAAATCGAGCATATGATCGAGGCACCTAGAAAACCCAAATTTTTGGCCTTCGTTTGAAATCCAAACCCAAAAATATTTTCCCTTTAGGATTAACCAATTTGAGCCTTAAGCCTAATTTTTCTTTGAAGCCCCCTATATTATTCCTATCCTTACAAAAAGACCAAAAAATTAAAAACCCAAGTGTGCAAGAATAAATTTTATCAAGGCATTACAATTTTTTATCATCAACAAAAATTTCAATCGGTATTCAAGAATCCGATCAAAAAAAAAAATGCAGATGACAAAGCAAATTAGACATAGTCTAATGTCATGCAATAGAAAAAGAAAAGCAAAAGAAAGAAGAAGAAATAATGATGGTCATAAGTTTTAAATAAAAATATGGCATATTATGATAGAATTAATTCTTGCCACTTCCTAGCCCAATTATTTCCCTTTCCTACCAAATGTTACAACCGTATGCCCTGTTATAACCCTTGAATAAGACCTCATGATCTCGATTTGAGGAAATGAGCCGGTGGCGAGTTGGTCTAATTGCAAGCTTATGGGATAATTTAATTAAAATTGATTATGAGTGTTCACTGATTAAACCCCATTGAGAGTGAGTGAACTTTCCGATTCTCTTAATATGTGAGGCTCTATTTCATGAAAAATGTTCATGTCATCCCTTAATTCTCATTTTTAATCTTTGCATCTTTCAAACATGATGTTCATGAAGGATTAATAATAATGTTTGATTTGTAGGCCCGATATAGTGAGCAAGTATCATTTCACTAAACACTGCAATCAAGGGGATTTAAAACTCGTAATTTTTGATTGTCTTATCCCAATTCAAAAAGAATGTGATTTATGAAGCCACGAAAATGGATTGAATATGTAGAGTCCGTGTTCTTAGGAACATTGACTCTGACTGCTCGGGGACGATCAGTATTAAATGTGAGGATGTTGATAATGGCCAGAAATGACCATTATTTTCAATCCATTTCCGTGTCTGAAACAGGCATTTGATCGCATTCCGGTCTTATATTAAATAAGAAAGCAGTAGAATTGGACTGATTTATGCATAATTGCAAAAATATTGAGCTGGTGTGAAAAATACATAAATATGTAATTTTATTACACATTTATGTTAGAAAAATCCAAAAATATGAGAAAAAGAAAAGAAAAGAAGAAGGAAGTGAAAAGATGGGAAAAGAAATGAAAAACCCGCAAAAGTTGATTTTACAGGATATTACGACGCTAAACACAACTACGACGCTATGCATGGGTAGCGCCGTAGCTTGGTCTAGCGTCGTAGGAGGAAATCAAAGCTGACATCTGAAGAAGAGTGAACGACGCTAAGCATGGATAGCGCCGTGATCAAGTATAGCGCCGTAATGATGGATAGCGTCGTAGGCTGTTCACTGAGAGACAGAGAGAGTCTTCGAAGTGGAAGACTACGACGCTATACCTATAGCGCCGTAGCAAGGATAGCGCCGTAAGCCACCTATAGCGTCGTAAGCCTTGCCAGAATTCAAATTTCAAGGCCTGGGGGCCCATGGGCCTAGGGTTTCTCGCCTATATATAGAGTGTTGACTCCCTGGTCTTGTCACTTCACCACATTCCACTTGAAGGCAAGGAGCAGTTCTTGAGAATAGTGTAGGTTAGTTAGAGTAGTTAGTTTTAGTTTTATGCATTATTTAATTTCTGCACCTAGTTTAGTTTAAAATAATGCATAGATTAGTGTTACTTTGGAGCTTCCAGTAGGATAGCCACTGTCTTCCTCTATTTTTAGTTTTGTTAAACTCTTATTTAGGTTTGAATACCCAAATGATGGGTATTATCGAACCATTTTATGAAAAATGGGAAGTTAATCATGAAAGTGTCCCAAAAACATGAAATGGAAATGATTCCATGGATTTTCTTGCTTTATTTTTGGTGTAATGACCATTTGGTCACTTTATTTTCTCTTACAATGTGGGTTTTCTGTTTTCTTCTTCTTTTTGGGTTCCTATGCATGTTCTTATGGTTGAAAACCCTCATTTGGGTTTGTGGTTCATGGGTGTATGCTTTTAGCTTGCTTTGCTATGTTTTTATGCATTTTGGTTTACTGTTTTCATCTTATTTTACTACTGTCATTGCATTGATGAACCATGAACTTGAAAATAGGGCTTGCAATCGCAGAGATTGCATTACCCGAACAACAACATGTTTCTGAGCTAGCTACGACGCTAACCGCCCTACGACGCTATCCTTGGATAGCGTCGTAGGTGAGATTTAGCGCCGTAGTTGCCCAGAACTTAAACAAAATTTTGCCCTACGGCACTAAACCAACGACGCTATCCTCAGATAGCGTCGTAATTTTTGTTTAGAGTCGAAGGTCCCCAAAATTCTTCTTTCTCACAGAACCCACCTACGGCACTATCCTTACGACGCTATCCTAGGATAGCGTCGTCATTTAACGTTTAGCGCCGTAATATCTCCTCTTTTTCCAAAAACTTCTTATTTCTCAAACCACCTACGACGCTACACCTACGACGCTATCCTAGTATAGCGCCGTAGCGTAATGTATAGCGTCGTACATACCCCCTTTAATCCAAAATTTATTCTCTCTTGCACCAACCCATGACGACGCTACCCTCACGGCGCTATCCTAGGATAGCGTCGTAACATCTGTTTAGCGTCGTAATCAGCAACCTATGCAGATTTTTTTCCATTCTCCATCTTCATCATTAATTAATTGAACCCTCTGGTCATTAATGATTAATGATTATAATTAGCAATGATTAAATCACTAATCGTTGTGATTAAAGGATCTTTGTTCAATTACCATTAAAACAATTTTCTATAAACAAAATCATGATGTCTTAAACAGATAATCCGGACTGTAATTAATTATGGTAGGAGGGATTATTTAAGCCATCAAGTATGGATTGATTCCATAACCTTGCACGAGAAACCAATGTCTCTCATGCAAGTTCTTCTCTTTATTTCATTTTATTTTGTCTTTTGTGTATTGTGTGTAACAATTAGTAAAGAATACATCAGACTAATGTTGGCGGGTATTCCCTCATGGATAACTAGCTCGTATTCTGGGTATTAGTTACTAAGTGTTATTTTGCATGGTCTGGATGGCAGTCAGTGGAAGTCTTGGCGGTTCGTCCATCCGGGACTATAATAGCTGCTCAACTAACTTCCATCCGGATACAGTTTTATTTTATTTATCTTAATTTCCAAACCCAAATTCCAGTCTGTATTGTAACTCTGCTAATGTCTGTCAACATTAGCTGATATACACTGCAGAAAGGAAGAATGTAGGTTTTTATCTGAACTCACAGACAGTAGGGGCCCAACTATTAGCGACACTGCCATTTTAGGGCTTCACCTGTCTAAATTCACTTCATCCGAGTAATTGGAAAATTGGACAGTAGATGTTTACAGTCCACCTGATTATTCTGCCATAACTCTGGTCCTCTGACCACTTCATAATTGTGTCCCACCTTCTGTCTAGACCCGCCTCTATATTTTGGGTCAATTAATTTTACACTTCCATATATCCGTATGCATGCTATTATTATGTATTGTTGTGGTCTAAAATATTTTGGGATCCCTCCCTTGGACAATAGAAGCATAGATTTAAAACAGATATTGCATATTAAATTTCCGACAAAAATTCCTTTATAAAATCCGGATCTGAGTAAGGGATAAATTCTTCAGTTATGACTAATTCATATTCTATCAAGGGTTGATTTTGGGAAATTAGGAGCAGAGTCAGCGATTAGGTCTCATCTAGACTGAAAGGATCTGTGTTTTAATTGAGAGTCTAGTACCTGTTTAGGGAATGATTTTCAAACTCATTATTTTCCAAAATTGTTGTTTGTTGGGAATCTAAGATTAAATATTACACCGAGGTGGGGCCCACTTGGACTCAAATACAGTGTAGTAAATAATCTTAGAGGAACATCATCCAGGCCTTGGTTATTTTCTAAGATAGGGTTGAGTTTTCTTTCAACTGCTATCCTCTTATGCCAAAGCCTATTTTTGAGTCCTGAGTGAGTGCATCCGGAACGAACTAATTTATTAGTTCGTTTCATTAGTTTGTATCTCATAACCACCCGGAAGGAAGTGAACACACGAGTAGTTCACCAAGAGCCGGGAATTCTTGATCCATACCCCTTCATTCTGATGGGGAGCTATCTTTTACTACCAGGGTCAGACCTTCAAAACCTCCGAGTGATAGGTTTTAAATGCTTTCTTTACTGCTTTCTTTAAATGCTTTCGTTAGAGGTCACTCGGTTGTATTGAGAGTTGCGTAACTGTTACTAGGATTGATAGTTAAGGGATAGTTCAGGCTTAATTAGAATCTTTGGGTGTGACATGGGAGAATGATAGTAGTATTTGGTATTTCAATAAATGATTTGTCAGGTGTTGCTCAACCACCACAGATGAAATAACATACCCTGGCCGGGGCAGTTACAAATCTGTGGTATCTTAGAATCTGCGGTCTTAAGAACATGTAAACTCACGCTGTAAGTACCGTCTGTTAAAGGGAACGCTGTACTGAGAGTATGAGAATTAGCTATCTGATAGGATTTTCCCAAACAAAGATCTGTGTATAAAAATGGAAGTTTAATACTGCCTTATCTAAATCTTGCCCAATTTTTATTCTTTTCTTCCTGTCCCTTCTGTCTATATTGTGATTCAGCTTCGTAGCTTGCATAGTGTAAATTTTCACTGCTTTCATAGATAGTATTTATCACATTTTTAGAGTAAGTTTACCCGCTTTCTAGAATAGAACTTATTGGCTTTGTAGAATAGATTTAAGTGCTTTCGTAATCTAGTTTAAATTCAGTCAGTAGATGATTAATCACTTTTCAAACCAATTGGAGCAATACGAATGGAAAATCTAGTAAAACGACGTGGGCCCTGCTTCTATCGCACATCCTCCAGTGAACGATCCGGTCTTACTATAAATTACTGCAATTTTTGACACCGTGCGCTTTCGGGCCATAGTTTCTTAACACGAGTAATAAAAACGTGACAACCTATAAATATATCCCTAATCCCAACTCCGCCATCATAAATTGGTTTCATTAAATAAAATCGAAAACCAGGATTATGATTTTTCAGAAAATACTCATGAAGTGGGAACTTGTCAAAAGTTTCATGGCAAGGATCTTCAAGGCATAAAATTGTCAGAAATTTCATGCCGGGAAGGTTTATGATGCCACTTGAACTCAAAGTTTACTCTCATGAGTAATAAAAAGTGGAATATATCCCTTAAACCCCATTCCCACGACTCATAACTCTTTTCTTTTAATAAATTTAACCTGGGATATTTTAGAAATACTCGTGTGGGAAATTGTCAAAAGTTTCACTACCCCTGTTAAAAAATATAATGAAGTTTTGGGATGGAGGGTAAAATAGGGAATTCACCCATTGGTCTTGTCATGGGGAGAATCGATGTCTGAAAAGCTGCCCACAATTAATGCTCCCGGCGACGCCCTTCCCCACTCCCCCACTTCTTCCTTGTAACCGGCGACTCCACCATTCATCTTCTTCCCAAAATTGAAGGCAGCGGTTCCACTCCCCCACTCGCCGTTCACCACTCCCCAACTTCCTTCTCTTTTAACCGTCGACACTCCAAAAATGGGCTCTCCATTTCCCCACTTCCCCATTTGAAGTTTGCCGCTGCACACAGGGGAATCGGGAGCAATTTGTTCACCACCACCATTCGCCGGCTCTTTGAACGGTAAAATGAAAAAAACGATCATCATATTTAAATGGAGCGATACCGTACATGGAGGCTAGGAAGTTGATGAGTTTTGTTTTCTGCATTATTTTTTATTTGTTTTTTTATGATTTCACGATGTTGAAGGAGGACGATTTAGGGTTTATGGTTTGAGATTTGTTGCTGCAATTGGGTAGTTCTTGGTAACGATTTGTTGCTAACGATTTAGTAGTGTGTGGATCGAAGTGAGATGGGGAAGCTTGGTTCTTGGTTCAATCGGTTTCTTGTTCAGTGCTATGGATTTTGGGTTTTGAAGTATTTTTCAATTTTGATACCAGTGTCATTTTGGGGTTTTGAAATGTTCTTTGTTGATCTGCATTCGGTATACCAGTGCCCCTGTTTCATTCTTGTTATGTGGTTTTTGATTTGGTCTGAAGTGAGATTGGAAAAATCAATTATTGGTTGAAATTGTTCTTTGTTGATGCAATCTACCTGGGGTTTTGATATTTTTTGATTTTGATACCTATGACATATTGAAAATATACCGGTGATGTTTACACTTGCATACTTGTTGAAAAATCCTTGCATGATTTGTGTTTACGACAGTCGTGCATAATCACTAGTCAATGTGTTATGATATGGAGCCATTTCTTTTTCTGTTGCATTATTCCATGGTCTTGCAAAAATTTGCGATTTTGGTGTTGGGCATGTATGTGAGCTGGTACACCTGTATGATTTGCGCATGACATTGGTATAATTGAAATGTGTTGGCAGGTATCCAGAAATGGCACCGAGACGTCGTTCGGAGGAGAAGAGATCGAAGAAGAATGAAAGTGAAGAGACGGAAAAGAAGGAGGACAATGCAAAGATGAGCGGACAGGCAACCATTATTTCACGTTGTAGCATGAGTGTGCTACAAAACGCAATGAGCAGCGTACGAGATAGAATAACTGACGAACAATGGAAGGCGATCAAGTCCACTCCATTCTACCACTTTGCGAAGATCGATACGATCTACAGCAGCAAGGTGAGGCTGCAGTCGTTGGTGGAGTGCTTCAATGCGGACTTGGGAGCCTTTGTTTTCGGAGAAGGATTTACAGTGAAGTTCAAAGCGTGGGAATATTCTGTGGTGCTGGGGCTACAGCACGAGGGCATGCACGTGCACACGAGGTGTGTGCCAAAATCGCCGTTCAGGCAAAAGTATTTCAATGCGAGCGGGGCACTAAAAAGGCAGGAGATACTGGAACTCATGTGTAGCTTGGCTGGCACCGAGAACTGCCTTGATTTCGCAAGGGCGTTCGTATTGGCGGTATTCTGCTGCATCTTCTTCCCGGTGTCGGCATACACCCTTCCTGATTTTCTGGTCCACCACGTGGACAGGTTGAAGATGCTTAGTGAGTACGCCTGGGGCCTTGCGGTGTACGAATTCGTCGTAGACTCGATGCGGCGGATCAATGAGGAAAACAAGACTTATATCGATGGCTGCACCCTCGGCGTGGTGGTAAGTTTTCAATATTTATCTTGTAATACCAGTGTCATGCATACAAAACACCAATATCAACTTCATATTACGCCTCTCCTCATGTGACGCTGAACGATGGTGTTATTTTGTAGGGCTGGTTCTACGAGCGATTCACTCACATGGCTGAACCACTCCTTGAACCAGTGATACCCAGGTTCGTGCGGTGGAAGGAATCATACGGGAAACTGAACGAGTGTCGGGCGGATCTCACACAACTTAGGAAACATCAGTGTCGGCCTCTGAAAATAAGCTCAAGGGAGAGGAAATTTCTGGTCCCTGTGACGACCGTCCCCCAAAAATATGCTGTTGAAGAAGATGATGATGCCGAGGTCGAGGATGAGATTCCCCTCAGGATCAAGAAAAAGAGGAGGAGGCCAAAGAAGAAGGACGAGGAGGAGGAGAACCGGGTTGAGGTAGACGCGGAGGAACAGGTGGAAAAGGAAACAAGGGAGGTAAATACTTAGTTTTATTTGTTAGCATTAATGCTTATGACAGTGCACCCGTATGAAATGCCTTTAACACTGGTATTAATTGACCGTAATGGTTGTATTTTTCTGTTACCCTGGAAGACCGAGAAAGAAGCAGCGGACGAGGAGGTATCAAGCAGCGAGGGGGAGGACGAGGAGTCTGTGTCCGAGGACTTGAGTAATGTGGGGGTGAATAAGAAGGTGGTCGTGAAGAGGAAGCCCGTTGCGAAGGCGGAGGTCAGTGATGAGTCGGAGTACGTTGCGGAGTCTTCTGAGGGCAACAGCGATAGCGTGGATTATGTGACCAAGAAGGTTGCCCAAGCAGTGGCATATGGAAATGACGAGCCCACGGAAAAGGCAGATAAGAAAAAAGGTAAGGTTGAAGAGAGAAATACTAGCAAGGCAATGCAATATTACGAGCCATCTCATGACGAGGTGGCAATCGCAGTGGAGGGAATGTTAATTCTCTCTAATCATAAACCATCACTTGCTGAGCCGCTTACACTTTTTCCGTTGTCCACAGCTACACAACGGAGAAAGCGTAAAGCGGATCCCCCACTTTATTCACCGGAGACTCGCAGTAAGAAAAAGCTTGTCAACAGAAAGTTGGAACTTGATGCCCCTCCTCCTCTTCCCAAAAAATATGCTTCGCGAAGGGACATGGAGGAGGAATTGTGCTATCGGTATTCGCACCGAAGGGGATACGCCGGCGTGAATAGTATCTCGGAGGAAGAAAGAATAATGCTGGAACAGTTCATCGATGCACCTGGCACGAGGTATTTACTTTGTGTAGAACTTGCATTTTTTAACTACCTGAATGGTATTGTTTAGTATGTTGACTAGTATTATTTTGTTGATGGATTGTTTTTCTGGCAGTGGTCACATATGGAGCGAGGGCATCTTCGCCGTCCTACCGTCAAGTATTCTTATGCTTCTGTTTGACGAAGCGGTATGCAACAACCTTGTTTCGGCATACATTTCTCTGTTGTGCAGCGATCGATTTCGCCAAGCCAATGATATACCCACGAAAGTCGGGTTTATCAGTGCGTATACAGCGGTAAACATTAATAATTTTATACAGTCGAACAGAAGCATATTTGTAGATTTAATTCTGAAAATTGAATTATTACACGGACAAGCATACTGGAGTTGTATCAAAAAACGACGAAGGGCGAACTAACGGATGCAGAGTACGAGAACGGGTTTAAATCACATCTTTGGTCAACAGGGCATGATGAGTTTGAGAGGCTGAGCATGTTGATGACGGGAGGGCTGGACTATATCCTGGTGCCCGTGAATACTCAATTCCACTGGCTCTTGGTAGTTCTGGACCCCAAGGTCTTGGAAAATTGTAGTCTACAATTCTCAATGGCATCCAGACTACGTTTCCCCCACAGTCAAAATTGTAAGTAACCGTGTTCATATATCTGGTACATAGAGAAACCACTTCTTGGTAGTATTCGTTTAAATGATTGGTATTATGTTGTAAGGATGATTTGTATGTTTCCTGTAATCTATCTGTATTGAAACATGCAAATTTCCTACGATGGTACATGAAGCAGGCCCATGGAATGGAATTCCAAGAGCGGATTGGGTACAGAAGGGCGTGCCGGCAGCAGGGGGACACGTCCGTGGACTGTGGGGTCCACGTAATGTGGTGGGCAGAGGCGTTCGTTCGGAACGATGATGACTACTGTGGCATGGAGAAAAAAGTTGATATTAAGGCGTACCGGGCTAGGGTCGCGCTTCGCCTCCTGAATGATGCTAAATCGTCCCAGACCATTGTTCAGACCGATGAGGGGCGTATTACGGAGCCGACGGGCATCGATTCGGGACGGACGACGGATCCCATGGTTGAGGAGCAAGATCGGGGAATGGAGGTTGAGCCCACTGACATCGATGAGGGGCGGTCTACATATCCCAATGTCGAGGAGCCGACTGGGGTGGAGGAGACTCATACGACGGAGTAGGAGCCCATTGGCATAGAGCAGGGGACGGATGCCACTAATGAGGAGCATGCTATGACGATGGGGGAGCACGCTGGATTGATGGAGGAGGACCCGAACGTTGAGGAGCATGCACACGCTCCGATGGAGGAGGAGCCTACAGTCCAGGTGCCGCCTAGGACGACGGTTGCGGATATCATTGATCATGCTATGGCAGATCGTGAGAGTGCTCTATCTCCTGTTCCACTAGCTGCATACGCTTCGGCCGTCCTAGCCTTGACCGTACCGTCTAGATTCCCTGCCTGGTCCCGTGCCAAGCGAAAAGTCGTCAAAGAAGTTCCCGCACCCAAGCCGGATGCCCCAGCAGTTCCCGCACCAACGCCGGATGGCCCATCAGTTCCCGCAATCACTCCGGATGCCCCAGCAGTTCCTGCCCCCGCATCGGATGCTCCAGCAGTTCCCGCCCCCAAGCCGGATGCCCCAGCAGTTCCCGCACCCATGCCGGATGCCCCAGCAGTTCCCGCAATCACTCCGGATGCCCCAGCAGTTCCCGCCCCCAAGCCGGATGCCCCAGCAGTTCCTGCACCCACGCCGGATGCCCCAGCAGTTCCCGCACCCAAGCCGGATGCCCCAGCAGTTCCCGCCCCCGCACCGGATGCTCCAGCAGTTCCCGCCCCGCCGCCGGATGCCCCAGCAGTTCCCATCCCTACGCCGGATGCCCCAGCAGTTCCCGCACCCGCGTCCACCACTGATGCCGCCAAGACGAATGACGATGATGCCTCTTCCAGTCATGACCTGAATTGGTTGATCGATTATGATTAGTAGTTGGATTATTTGTTAAGTAATGATACAGTTTTCTGGGTTGATGGATTGATAGTATTGTTTTGCCTTTTGATGGTTGTTGGTATTTTCCTAGCCTTGAGGAATGGTCCATGGTTGTAGCTGAACAATTGTGGTGATGTTGTTCGTTTGTTGGTATTTTCCTAGGTGATGAATGGTATTTTATGTTGAACAATTGTATTCGCCTCTAATGACGTGGTTGATCCTGTAACATTATGTTTGATGTTGAGCTAAACGATGTGTATAATCTTGAAACCAAAGTAATATATTAGACTAAACTAAGTAATCTTGGAACACAATTCACTATGTTCAACAAAGTGATGTTCCTATAATGGTTCATATAAGTGTTGGTATATTGCATAAATTGAGCAAGTAAGAGAGTTGAAAATGGCTAAGTGATGTATATAAGGTCCAATTCACTAATGGTTGGGGGTGGTGCTCTACAAGGGTTGGAAATCGGTAAAATGAAGTAGCTCTCAGTAAATTCGCAACAATAAGCTTCTACAACACCCATAACAACAATATACATTACAACGGTATGAATCGAGAAAGTCAATGATATAGATAGAGACAGACAATGGTACTTGTGTGCCTACATAATGGTATTGGAATCTAAAATTATTGGTATACTTGCTGATCCATATAGATGATCTTATAAAACGCCGAAACAGCGCTCAATTGCATCTTTACGTGGTCCAACATTGTATTTTAATTCGCCTTCAATAATAATAGCGATTTATTGGCATCGAATAATGTAAGATATCATGTGTGAGTGAGTAAGATGCTATAAGTGTGACTCTTCCATTCACATACCTAAGTACCCATCCATTCAAAACATCAGTGCAATAAATATTATTACTTTGTTTGTTTGTTCATGAGTGACCATGCAATTTTTTTCCTGTGACCATTTTGGGTTGATCACTTATGACCATTCGTGTTGAAAAATGACTTGATTAATTTTGACTTCTTGATGTGTTGAACAACATCTGTATTTTCACACAATTGTTGGTATTATTTCTCCATTACATTAGTGTTTTCTTGACCAGTTTACTTGTATTATTTTTTGTTCTGTCCTGTAAAGTGTAAATATGATGTGCGCGACTCTTGTTCGTGAACCACGTCATCGGAAACCAATCATTTCATTGCATTCAAAATGGTATCATATATCGAAACCATCCTCATATAGGATAGATTCAAGTACTGAAACCATGCAAAACCCAAAATAATACTTGTTCGTCAATAAAAATATGCATCAACAACAAAACACCAGTTGACATAAAAAATAACACTAGTCTTGGCTTAATGGAACGACGCAGCTGAATCACCCGGCATATCTGTGCGCTTCCTTGCAGGTGCGCTTGTTGTGACCTGATTTTCCGCACATGTGGCAGGTGTTCTTGCCCGATTGCACCTGCGATGGGATTCGCTTTTTCTTTCTCCGGCCAGGCTGCACCCGAACGTCCGGTGGGAGTATAAAGTCTTCGTCATTCTCATCTACGACGTTATCACCACCCATCATCAAAGGATATATCACTACTTCGTATGTCGCCCTGAAATACTCAGTGGTGTAGTAAACATCGCAGTAGTCATAAATATTGCACTGCACTTTCTCGATCGCAGCACACCCGTGCTTACAGGGCAGCCTGAATAATTGCCAGTAGCCACACGTGCATGTCCACTTTTCCACATCAACGGCGTGTAGGGTGGCCCTCTCCCGGACTTCAAACAAGGAGCCCGTTGCGCGCTGCAGCTCAAGTTCGCCGGATGCCAGGTAATTACCGTTCAATATCTTCTCCGGCACCGTAGCCAATCTTCCTTCCATTCTAGCACCTTCCTCTCTTTTATCGTTCATCATCTTCATAACCTGTCTTCAAATTTCATCGAGCATTGCATACGGACCGTAGCCCCTTGCTTTCACAATCCAACTATTCCAACTCTCGATGAGGTTTGTGTTCATGACACCCCATTTCTTGCCCGTGAACAGCGCATTCGCCCAATTTTCGGGTTCTGAATTTTCAAGGAACGTACCAGCTGAGGGCATTGCTTCAAGGATGGTATTGAGATGCTTGAATATTTCGTCATATGTCGGAGCGTACGCAGCAGCCTTCAGCACCCATGTCCAGTGATCCTTATTCTTGTATGGGTACTTACGAAGCACCTGTAATCGTAGTTCATATATACCAGTCACTGAAAAGGATAGTACCAATTTTATATAAAACCATGTATCATTCTAGATTATAGTTATATGATATAGTACTAGTAAAACTCACATCCTTTTTAAAGTTATCAACGAGGTGTCGTAGGCATACGCCATGGTGACTCCCATTAAAAATGGTTGGGATAGCTTTCATGAGACCCGAGTGCCGGTCAGTGTAAAAAGTGTATTTGGACCAGTTCTCTTCTGTATCACCATCTAGTATAGACCTCAGTCGGAGACAAAACCACTCCCAGTTCTCATCCGTCTCTCCGTCAACAACTGTATAAAAAAAAAAAAAAACCACGGTGAGGAGAGCACAAATCCCAAATGACATCCCTTCTCTTCAAAAACTCCAATATCATGAAATTTACGTACCTGCGAATGCCAGCGTTATGAACCCAGCATTTGCATCCTTACCAATAGCGGCAAGTATTGCGCCTTTCCACTTATTTTTTATATGGGTCCCGTCGAGCTCATAAGCGTACGACAGCCTCTCTTGAACCCTTCAATGCAACCTGCTATTGAAATGAAAACCCTTCGGAACTTTCCGGATTCAGGAAACACCTCCAAGTCAGCCACGCTCCCGGGGTTCGATGTTGTCAAGCGGCTGCAAAATAGCCGGAGCTTGTCAAAGGAATCTTTATCGTCTCCATGTAACTCCTTAATCGCAATCTCACGTGCGTTCCACGCTGTGCGATAGCTAATGTCCACTTTGAATGCGGCGTGAATGTCCGCGATAGCCATGTTCGCATTGTAATTCGGGTTCCGCCGCACTTTATCTTTTATGAAAGCCGCTACCCATGTCGCATTCGCATTTGGGTGAGTCCTCGATTGCAGATTATTAACGCCGCAACGGTGAGTCAGCGTGCATGTGCGGATCGCAAATGAGTTGTCAGACTTGTGTAATGATGCATATATGCGCCAACCGCAACCTTCCGTCGTGCATTTTACGTATATTCTGCTTTTGTTGTTGTAAACGAATTCATATCCACGCCGAAGAGAAATACAATGATTTGCCACCACCTTCCGGAAATGATCCTGATTCCTAAACCTTTGTCCTACTCCCTTTATTGCATTGGCCCAAAAAACCCTCTGATCCTCCTCGTCCTCGGTATCTTCGTCGTCCATGTCATCCTGTGCTAAAGTGTGTTCCCTGAAGTACAAGTTACTTCCAACGTAAAAACTAGTTACATTCAGTAGCCGTGCCAGTGACGTGAAAGTATAACATAAGTCTTATGCGCAAACTATACTAGTGTTGTGTACAGAAAACACCGATGTTGTTAACCACTTCCCTGTTTCAACAATCATGGTCCTATTTCGCAGATTGCCAGATACTATTAAAAGATATAGCTATGATCGCAACTAGGAATCATTAACGAAAATTATATCATTCATGCGCTCGCATACAACCAAATATTAAACGGTAAGGAACTCAATGCAATTTCCTAAAAGACTTACACGATCGTGTTTCTTGCTTCCCGGTCCATCACTGTCATCTTCCCAAATGCCACTCCCTTTGCTCGATTCAAGTTCGACATCCGTCTCACATCGTCATCATTCATTATCTCCATTGTGTAGCCCCCTGAAACTTTTGACGAGCTTCGCCGACACGAGTAATTTTCTGAAAATTCCTTTTACTGGTTTATTGCTTAAGGAGGAAACTGTGATTTCAAATGGTGCCTCAAGAGTCCCCGGTAACGGCCATGAAACTTTTGCACTCAAGCCAAGTTTCATTTTGCTGCTGGGGGGTGAAGAACCGTCTAAATGCAATTTCCAAGTTCGGATTTATTAAATGAAAAGAGTTATGATTTATGGAATGGGTTTAAGGATATATTAAGATTTCCTTTTTTATTACTCCTGTGGGGTTCAAACGGCGCTGTGGTTCTTCCAGCCATGAAACTTTTGACAAGTATCACAGTGCAACCGGGATGGACCTTCAGTCTGTCACCCTGAAAGTTCTAAGTATCTGCACCATGATGCTTCTCTTAATTTCATGTCAAGAAGATACCTGCCATGAAATTCTTGAACATCTTCCCACTGTATGAGTATTTTCCAAAAATGTTATTTTTATTTACTCGTGTCACGAAACTGTGCTCCCGAAAGCGCACGGGTCAAAAATTGCAGTAATTTATAGTAAGTACCGGATCGTTCACTGGAGGATGTGCGATGGAAGCAGGACCCACGTCGTTTACTAAGATTTTCCATTCGGTTACTCGTTTCAAGTTTTGCAAGGGTTTCTAACAACTACTCAACATAATTTAAATCAGATCAATAAAGCAGTAAAAATTATTCCACAAAGCATGGTAAACTAGATCGAGGAAAGCAATTAAATCTATACTACGAAAGCAATTTAAACTTATGCTACACTATCTAGAAAGCAGGTTAAATATGACAGAAGGGACAGGGAGGAAATAATAAAGATTGGACAAGATTCAGATGAAACACAATTAAACTTCCATTTTTAATACACAGATCTTAGCTTGGGATAATCCTCTAGTTAGCTAACTCTCATGCTTTCTACACCATGTTCCCTTTAACAGACAGGTACTTATGGTGAGAATTTACATGCTCTTAAGACAACAATTTCTAAGATACCACAGACTTATAACTCCCTCCACAGGCCTTGTGAAGTTACATTACATATCTGTGGTGGATAAGCAACACCTAACACATCATTAGTTGACATGCCAAGTACTCCTATCATTCCCCCATGTCACACCCAAAGTTTCAAATCAAGCCCCAAACCATTCCATAACTCTCAAACCTTTTAACAGATGGACAGCCCCTAATTCTTCCGAGTGACCTCTACGAAAGCAATTAAAGGAAAGCAGTAAGGAAAGCTGTAAAGAAAGCATTTAAATCTATCACTCGGAATTGTTAAAAACGTCTCTTTCCGTTAGTATAAAAGAGCCCCTGGTCTTGGTGACCAGATGCAGATCAAGAACCCCCGAGTTATCAATAAGCCACGGGGCTTACAACATCTAGGGAGTTATGAGATACAAACTAAATGAAACAGATCCATAAATGAACCTATTCCGGATGTACTCACTCAAGACTCAATTCTAGACTTTGGCAGAAGAAGGTAGTAGTCGAAGGAATACTCGACCTTACCTTAGAAATTCACCAAGGCCTATATGTTGTTCCTCTAGTATTATTTATCACATCTCATCTACACCCAAGTGGATATTGACTTAATGCGATATCTAATATTAGATTTCCAACACACAGCAATTTTGAGAAGCAAATTGATATTTGAAAATCATTCCCTAGACTGGTACTAGACTCTCAATTAAAACACAGATCCTTTCAGTCTAGACGAGACCTAATCGCTGACTCTGCTTCTAAGCTCTCAAAATCAACCCCCAGTGGAATATGAATTAGTCATAACTGTCAAATTTATCCCTTACTCAGATCCGAATTTTATAAAGGAATTTTTGTTGGAAATTTATTATGCAACATCAGATTTATATCAAGGCTTCTATGTCCAAGGGGAAGGATCCCCAAAATAGCAATAAGACCAGAACAACTACATAATAATATCATGCATACAAGTATATGAAAAAGAAAATACAATACCCCAAAATATATGGTGGGGTTAGACAGAATGCGATACACAAAGGTGGATTAGCCTGAGATGAGAAGAAATCGGCTAAAAATAATGCCAGAGATAATTGAGGTTTTCCGGACTGCAAACATCTGCTGTCCGGTCCCCAATTTTCCCAGATGATTGGTTTTAGACAAAAAGAATTCCAAACAACGGTGACCGCCGTCATTTAGTTTTCTTTTGTCTGTGAAGGGAAGAAAAACCTACATATTTCTTGCTGTAATATTTCTCAACTGATGTTGGTCGACATCAGTTGATACTATTGCAACTTGAATTCAGGTGGAGAAATTAAGATAAGGAAAATTAAAACTGTATCTGATTAGGAGTTGGCTGAGTGACTAATCGAAACTCTTAGTGAAGAGAACGCTCGCCGAAGCTTCCACCAACCACTAACCAGATCATGCAAAATAACAGATAATGATTGACACACAGAAGACGGGTTAGTCGATATCCCTGTGAAGGGACCTTTCACCAACATTAATCTGTGGTGTTTCTCATTATCCGTTCATACACACAATGAAAGAGAAAACAAGAAAGTAAGAAAATATTTTTGGTATTGTGTGGGTGTTAAACACACAATAATTGGACACTAATGGGTTGAGATGTGTAATGGATAGAATTCAGATGAATTGGGCCTAGGCCCAATACACCTATGCAACTTACACAACTCATGAAAGAAAATATTTTTGGAGTTTCCAAAATAGAAGGGATGGTTCAATTCGAATTATTGGGGTAATTCGAATTGAAAATGCATGAAGGATGAAATATTACTTACTCAATTGATCATTGCTAGAAATTGGAGCATCACCCAATTCGAATTATTGACCAATTCGAATTAATTCGAATTGGACAATTCGAATTGGCGAAGTTCCTTTCTTTGCTCAAATTGACTAAGGTATTTACCTCAAAGGGAGGGTGAGTTCGAATTATACAGCAATTCGAATTAATTCGAATTGCAACAATTCGAATTGGTAGAGGATGGAAAATAAACTAAGGCATGAATGGGTGGCAATGGATACAATGTGGTTTTTAACCCAATTCGAATTGTAGCAGTTCGAATTAACTCGAATGACATAATTCGAATTGGCTGAGAACCACATGAAGAGAATAGTTTGGATATGCAATTCGAATTTCCCTTAGCAATTCGAATTAATTCGAATTGCCTCAATTCGAATCACATATTTTCAAACACAATTTTTGTTCTCACAAGTATGGGTTAGGTGAACACTGTACTGTAATGATGGGTTTAGATTTACTAAATCCCTCATCTCACATCAGTGTCATTTCACAGCCACCCTAGTGAGATTTTCAAGAAATAAACAACTGCATGTCTAGTGGGTATTGGCCAGATTCAACCCTATTTCTTCAAACAAGAAATCAGAGATCAGAGAGCCTAAAACATCTAGTTATCTAAGAACTACATGAGTAAACTAAGAACACACAAGTTATCTAAGAAAGCACGAAATGAGATTAAGGCAGGAAAAAATACAATTAAAACACAAATTAACACAGACATTAAAAACATCTAAAACCTAAGAACACTTATTTGAAGCTCTAAGGCACTAAATCAAGCCAAAAACCCAACAAGCATGCATTTATTAACTTTGAATGTCAACTAGGACATAATAAATGCAACCTAGTTGAAACAAACAGACACACTAAGCATTAATTTCTAGGGAAAGCATTAAAGAGTGCCAAAACAAATGGATAAAACCATTTCTGGAAATTTTCCTTGTATTGACACTTGAAAGCAAAATAAGAACCCAACACCATCATTAGCTTGAAGGTAGGGTTTATTCTAAATAGAAAGCATGTAAACATATGGAAAATGGCTACTCTAAGGGTTACACAAACTGCTTCTATACTAAACTAAGATTACAGCATGTAAAGATTAAAATACTTGCAAGAAAAATAAACTAAACTAATCTAAACTACCTACCTAACCCTTAAGGGGTGTGGAACCTCCTGTTGTTCTTTTTGTCCCAAGCTGCCTTTTGGTTAAAATTCTTGATCTTTTGATTCTGTTGTGGAAGGTCTGCTTTTATAGACAATCTTCAAAACCCTAGGCCCACCAGTGTTGTGTCCATGCTCCACAGCTTCATTTGAATGAATTGTTGAGTGAAGTTCGAATTATCTCAACCAATTCGAATTAATTCGAATCGTGAGATCTCTTCCTTGAGCTGGGATTTTGGCCTTCAGTAGTCAATTCGAATTGTTGTGAATAATTCGAATTGATCTTTTCTCGAATTGGATGAGGGTTTCTGCTTGGCTCATTGCACTTTGTTGGCAATTCGAATTGTTTGTGCCAATTCGAATTAATTCGAACTTGGACAATTCGAATTGCATCTTCTTCTTGCCTTTGGGTTTCTTCTCTCTTCATTCCCTAATTCGAATTAATTCGAACTTGAATAATTCGAACTAGCCTTCTGCATCCCTTCCAACACTTAACCATTTCTTGCTCTCTTTAGCAATTCGAATTGTTGTGCAATTCGAATTAATTCGAATTGCTCACAATTCGAATTGTGCTTCAATCACTTAACCAAATTTTCAGTTGTGGGATTTTCAATCTTTTTCCCATCTTTTTGGATTTTTGTGGGCTCTTTTATTCTTTTGCCCATCTTTTCATTCCTTTTTCTTTTCTTTTTCCTTTTTTCATGTTTTTGGATTTTTCTAACACAAATACAATTAAAAATTGCATATTTTTGTCTTTTTATTACCGGCTCAATGTTTTTACAAACTCGCATTAATCTGTCAAATTCAACTGCTTTCTTATTGAAATAAGATGGAATCACGATCAAAATGTCCGTCTCAGACACGGAAATGGATTGGAAATAATGGACAATTTTGGCCATTATCAACCGTCGGGTTCATCATAGTGGAGCGTGTGTGTTGTTGCACATACATTAGCCCACTTCTCCGTCACCTTTCCGTACACATCCGCGAGAGCATCGTCATCCCTTATCCGCACGAGATGGGTTTGGCCGTTGTAATGGCAAAATAACATGACATCTCGCCCACCACCTTGCTCCCTCGTTGCCATCTTACTCACCCCTACCCACTTCCAAAAACCCTGTAGAAAACCCTAAATAACAGCCTCCCCAAACCCTAACCTTCTTCCAGCCACCAAACCCTAAATAACAGCCCTAAACCCTCTTAAAGCCTTCTCCTTCCACCCACCAAACACTAATGTACTCCCCCGCTGCTTGACCCCCACTGTGCCCGCTTTCGGCCTCCTAAAAAAGGCTTCTTCAACAAGCTTCCCACCCTGTGCGCCTGGAAAATCGAAGCCGACCCGCTTGCTGCGCTCTTCCGCCAGAGAACGACGACGTCAGGTCGCCGCCGCCGTCCCCACCCTTCCGCCCGTTCTTGCTTCCGGATGCCCCAAGTTTTGGAGCTTCTCACCTCATTAATGGCTTCTTCGACGGGTCCGAGGAAGAAGAAATGAGCCAAATGCTTTGAATCCCCAAACAAAAATTCTTTTTGTCTCACTCTCTCTCCACTCCACATTTCACATCATTTATGCAGAAAAGTCCAAAAAGCAAGGGTAGTTTTGTCTATTCACAACTTAATTTCATTATTCATTTAAAAATAATGGCCAGGTTCTGATTTGGTATGTATTCCGTATATTGGTATTAATACGTAATATATTAGGTATGCTGGTCTTGTATTTGAAGTATTTTGAGCTGCTGGCCTTTTTTAATAAAAACCCCCTAATTATTTCACTTTTTCTCAATTCAAATAAACATTATATCAACTAATTACTCTATTTTGACACAATAACCCATATATCTAAAATATTGTGCCATATGTTTTGAGACGGTATTACCAGGACGGGGGGAGTAGTTAAGTATGATTATGGAAAAATTATTTGGGGGTTTTTATGCTCGCCTTTCTCAGCCAGCATGTGTTGTTTGCATTGATGTGATATTAAGGGTTAATTTGTAATTGGAAGCTATTCCCGTCATCAGAAATTTAAAATTAATTATTTTAATATAATACAATGTTTTTTAAAAGTTTGCCCTTCATCTTTCCACGCAATCCAATATACATTTTTAATGCTTAATATCTTAAATTGTATAAAAAGTAAAAATTATAAAAATTTAATATTCTAAAATCTATGTGATTAAACGAATCCAACAAGATCTCATTTGACTATATTTTATCTTATATAATTGCGTTTAAAATATTGAATTAAATCTACTCAAATGAATAATAATTACTATGTTAATGTAAACTTTATTAAAAAACGTTGGAGTATTTGCGATGAAAATTACAAAATAATAAAATTATAAATTTAATTGTAAAATAATGTAGAGAGAAACGGTAAAATAATTTTAATTACTTCCTTTTTAGGCCCTTTGCCAGGTGTGGACTCAGAAGGATATGTAACTTTTAATCTCACAGTCGGTGACGGTTAATATTGTGACTGCGGGACATGACTGACCAGTGACCCCTCTATGTCTGACGGCTTTCATTGATGTCACTGTAGCTTTTTCAATTTTTCGGGGAAAGCCCCCTGTTAAGAAAAGTGGGGAAAGGGGTGTGTGGAAAGGTTGGCAGTGTAAAGTAAGGGGTAAAAAGTGAGGACGACGGAACATTGGTGGGGCTTATGTGAAAATGTTAAGTGAGAAAGGGACGCAAAGACAAATAGTCATGCAAATGGTCTTGTGGTAATAATACATGAGAAACACAAGTGTAGTACGAAGTAGTAAATTTAATTAAAGCACTAATAATAGCAAGTAAAATTACAGAAAGATTTGATCGCATGGAATGGAAGAAAGATTTGCATAAGGAAATTACATGAACGTAAACAAAGCTTGTAAACAAAGAGAAATTACGGAATGGAAGAACAAACGAAAAAAAATTACAGCAGAAACGAAAAATAATATAAAGTGCGGCTCTCTTTGGAGAAGTTGAGGTTCCCTCCTTGGATGCAGCCTCCAGTATTTATAAGGATTCTACAGCCTTTCCATGTTACCACGATCTTCTCCCTCTGATGACGCTCATTTCTTTAACTCGCGGTCATCATTCTCGGAATACATCTATGGACTGGGCCGGCTACTTGGTTATTGGGCCGGAATGTAATGAGCTTTATATTTTTTGTTTGTTGGGCTAACAAGTACATTCAATTTATTTATTACTATAAGTACGTATTAAAACAATTACGCGTAAGCCGGCTGGGCGGCTTGGATTGTTTAAAAGAAATATAGAAAATATAATTCATTTGTTTTTTATTTTTTAAATTATTTTTCAATTTCATCATTAACTTTTATTTTACTCCATTTGATCATCTAGTTTATTAATTTTTGCCAAATTGATTCCAATCTACCATAATTCCATAAATTAGCACAATTAATAAAACTAACAAATAACCCGTCGAGACTCGACTGGCGTAATTATATATTTATATATAATATATATCATTATATAGTAATAATAAATATTTTGAGTAATAGAAAAATGTGTAATAACTTTATATATTCGAAAGTAAGAGTATATGATAATATAATTAAATTATTTTTAGAGCTAATAGAAAAATCATATTATATTACATTCTTTAGCTTTTGTGGCTTCTCCGGTACAAACATAACAGATCAATAAAAATAAATATTGAAAATAATGTTTTTATTTAATTTGAAATTTCATTTAAAATAAATAACATTTAAATATAAGTATTAAGTATAATATGAAATTTTCCTTCACAATTTGCTGAAAATTTCATTATAAACAACAATTTTTGTTGTATCTTGAGTTAATTTATCTTAATTACATATTATTACTTTGAGTCCCTTCTTGCTAATGACACGAGATATTTCAACATGTAACTGTTCTAAAAACTGGTTTTAGAATATAGATTTCAACCATTTTAAATATTGACAATGACTTTTTGTTTATAATTATAGCAAAACAAATTGCGACTGGAAACTTTATCCTTTGAAACCGAATGAAGAATTTAGTTAAATCAGACGGGCTTATAATTATTATACCAATCATGAATGTTCTACTTTCAAGGTTTTCCAAACTTAGTTTATATTCAACTATATGGTTCCGCATATCGATTAGTATCAACCTACTTCTATTGCATAATTTATTTGATGGGTCTATATTCATGAGAATCATGACTATGCAGGCCCCATTTAACTTTATTTCATGATTCGGTAATCCATAACACTTGATCGTGTTTAGATATTCCGATGAAAATATTTCATCGTCATTATCTATGTTTTTATTCTCTTGACAAATATTGTTAGAACTGAGATATACATCTACATTTGCAGACATACATTTCATGATGTAATCATTCATCGTATCAATCATCTAATTGATAGGGCTGGTGTAGCACTATCTTTAAAAATATTTGGATTTGAAGTGGTGCAGTTTACATTTGTATATGTACTCTCAAAAAATGTTATAGGATCACCGATCGAGTTTGTAAGAATATTATCTGGAAATCTCATATATGATTACACATCTCCAAGATCAATAACTTTACCATCACCAAATATTCATTTTGCCAATTTTCTACACATATAAATTTCATTGTAAACAAAATTTATTATGATATATTGAGTTAATCCATTTTAATTATATATTAATACTTTGATTTCATAGTTACGCGAGATATTACATTTAATTGTTCATGGCTACAAAATGGTTTTGGAAAATAGAGTCCAACCTTATTTAAAGATTGACATTGACTTTTATTTATAATCATAGCAAAACAAACTTCGAGTGAGATTTTTCTCATTTGAAATATAATCGAGAATTTGGTTAAATCAGACGGGCTCATAATTATTTTACCAATAAAGAATTTTCTACTTTCATGGTACTTTGAAATTAGTTTAGCCTCAATTGTATGGTTCCACATCTTGGTTACTATCAACATTCTTCCATTGCATGATCATTTGAATGATCAATACTCTTAAAAAGCATGACTATGCAGCCCTCATTCAACTTTATTTCCTAATTTGGTAATCCAGAATACTCGATCGTGCTTAGATATTCCGGTGAAGATATTTCATCGTCAATATCTATGCTTCACCCTTTTGACACTATTGTTACAACTGAGATATACATTTTTATTTGCAGACATATGTTGATTTATAATTGATCATATCAATCATCTCATTGATTGGGGCTAATATTGTAACGGCCCGAAAATTCAAACCTAATTTTCGCAAGCATTACCGTCGTACTAACTACCCTAAACTAGTGGCAAGCTAACTTAGGGTTGCTAGTACAAGGCTGAGTGCAAAACCTACAGTGATTATCTGCGATAACCAATTATGAGTGGAAACTAGAAATAAAAACAACACATAGCCAAGTAGTGAGCATCAACTAGTCCTTCAACAAGATAGAACGTCTAACAGAAGGCTCCACATTATTCAACACCTGGCAACACGCCCAAATACTCCAAATACAGACTACTAGCCCAAAGCAATAACAAATATGGAGGCTGACAAAATATAAATCAGATGCTCATCGGCTTCAACTAGAAATTAAACAAATAAATGAATAACGATCAAGTATCATAATCAAAGTATCACATAGGGGTAAACAAATGCAACAGATAGTCCTATCTAGGTGATCTCTCAAAACCCAACATCCCAATCATGCTCCAGCGTCTCCAGGGAATCTATAAAACAGATAAAGCAAAGGGAGTCAGTACAACGTACTGAGCAAGGGAGATATGTGCAGGGGAATTAAGGGGGAACAATTAAGAATAAGCAGAACATAAATAAAATAGAATATAACTAAAGCAGAATATAAATAAAAAGGATAGAAATAAAGCAGATGAAACATCACACCGTCCCATACCGGTGCTTCAACCACAAACATACAAATGACATAAATAAAACATCACACCGTACCATACCGGTGCTTCAACCACAAACATACAATTTATGCAAGTGATGCATGGCCTAACATACACCAATCTACCCTATATGCATATGCAAGGAATATGCCTAGCCGACAACCTAAAAAGCCGGGCTGTATGAACCCACGGGTGAGGATATCTTCAACTCCAACCCGTTACAGGGTAACATACACCATCCCCGTAGGGATCCGCAATCGCACCAGCCGTAGCTGAATATCATATCTCGCCACATCGGGCAAACAGGCATAACAGCTAATAATCCACCCCGCAGGGCCAACAGGCATAACAGCCAATGATCCACCCCGTAGGGCCAACGGGACTCAACAACACCTGTGAAAACTGCCCGATCAATCATAAACATCATAATCTCACCCCAAAGGGCTATGCCATCGATACAGAGAGTCCAACATTAGAAGTATAAATCACTTGACACAAGAAATATAGCAATCACTTACTCCCCATAGGATTACCAAATCATTTATCAAACCTCGGAGAAACACTGATTCCAGGCAACATTAATGCATATCATGCTCAAACAGCAATGATATTCAATATAGTTCGTTTATAGTCAAATGAGTGTTACTCGCCCTTACCAAATGTCAAATATGATCACCTCATTAGTTAATTAAATTAACTTAATATTAATGTAGGAAAAATGCCAAACTATGCATATAAATTCATCTCAATTCCCATTTATTCCTTTACAAGTCTCAGTTGAAAATTCATTTAATAAAGAAATGAAAAACCCCTGCAGACTGATATAGCACAGACTTGGCGCCACTTTAAAAATCTATTTTATTAAAAACGTGCACTAAGGGCATGGGTTAAACAAATTTGCCATTACATGTTAAATATAATACTAACACTAATAATCTAATAATCAAGACTAAGCTCTTCATCAAGTCAAGTAAATTGCAGATCCAAATGCTTCTTCCAGAGAAGGACGCTTCTAGACCTAATAATTAATCTAGGAAAAGATGAAAACTATTCATCAACCACAGTAGCATTTCGCAGACATACATACACACTTATTACAATTTTGATAGTTGGAAGAAACTTATAATATGACGATTCAAACTCCACCCAAGCATATGAAATTAGGCTTTGCATCCCAGCATATTTACATAACGTTAATGATCACTATATTTGTGCAAATTAACCCTTCCAAGTTCCAATTAAAATCATCAAGTAAAGCCACAATTACCCATGTACACATAAATCTCCAAACAACTTCCCAATATATATAAACTAACAATCCCATATTACTCAAATTATAAGGATATTTATCCAATTAGTCCCATAGCTTCTCCATCCTCAAGTATCCACCAATTTATCAATTACAAGCAACTATCCGAACAATTTCTCATTTTCATCATCCCCTCACATCATTCATCTGCTAAAAGAAAATCCTTATTCCAACTACTTAAACCAAATGACTCAAATTTCATTCCCACAATTTGTCATTCAAGAGTGATTTTCGAATCCATAAGGATAGGAGGTCTACGTTATCTCTACCAGGAAAATTAGGGATTAAACTTTTAATTAAAAAAAACCATGCTCATTAGCTTATCTATAATCAAGCACTAATTTAAATCCATGTTTCAATTTTAATAAATTCAAGCACTACGGACAAGACAAGGTAGTGACAATTCCTTCGCCTGCTCATCTTCATACTTTACTCAAATCATCTACATACCCATAGATGTGCATCAGTACATACGTAGGTCCACTCATATACATCTCTGCTTTTTTTAATAATACAAGTCTGAACAAGAAAACTGTGCAATTTTCCCGAGAGCAGCGACGGCGTGTGTGTGTGTATATATATATATATATATATCAATTATCTCCAATGAATGGAACATTCAACAAGTACCAATTCCTACACTACCAGTTTAATATACCAAAATCACCATCTTGATATTTCAAGAATACCATGAACAACCAAAATCAATAACTCAAACATATAATCCCTAATACTCAATCTTTAGCAATTACTCATTCTAATTTAAATGTTCAAGCACCAAATTAACTCAAATCACAACAACATTTTTCACACAAGAAGAAAAAAGAGCAATAGACAAGGAAAGGAAAGAACAAGCCAAAATCATCATCATCGGCAGTCACCACCACCACAGCCCTAACACCACCCGGCCGTCGCCGTTGCTAGGTGGCGCAACCACTGCCTCCACCACTACCCGATGCACAACTGTGCGTCGCACAGCTCCACAGCCGCCACCGCGCGCGCTGTGATGAGCTCCACCAATTGGAGACAGCGTCTCCAGCCCCCTACCCTGGCCAGGCCCGCGTTTTGCCACCAGATGCCGACGTGTAAGTGTCGCCACCACCACAACCATCGATTTCAACAAAGAAGAAGAAGGGGAGAGAGAATGGGGGAAGAGGAAAGAAACACTACACAACAAAATACACATAAAATCCCTTGCCTGAATTTGGTGTCCGATTCTCTTGAAGCTCCAACAATGGTCGCCTTCTTCCTCTCTTGTACAAGCTGTGTTCCCCACAACCCTAATCTGCATTCCCATCTCCCCCAAAACTCCCGACACCAACAAGAAAAAAGGGAAATTAGAAGTGCGTGGGCCTCCATTAGTGTTTATTAGGCATTGGACCTATAATTCTTTGGGTTATTACAAATATATCAATATCATTAAAAATGTATGGATTTGAAGTGGTGCAAATTATATTTGTATACGTACTCTCAAGAATTGCTGCTATAAAATCACCCGTAGAGTTTATAAAATGTCACATCAAATTTTACATCTCCAAGATCAATATTAGTTTTACCAATTACCATCACTACATGAAGTATCCATTTTGCAATTTCTGTCATATATATATATATATATATATATATATTTCATTGTAAACAATATTTCTTTTTTGTATATTGAGTTAATCCATATTAAATTATATTAATAATTAGAGTCCTCTCTTGCTAATGACACGAGATATTGCAACATATAACTGTTCATGCGAAAACTGGTTTTGGAATACAGAGTCTCTTCTTCAATGATTGACATTAACTTTTATTTATAGTGATAGCAAAATAAACTGCGAGTTAGAATTTTCTCATTTAAAATCGAATGAATAATTTGGTTAAATCAGGCGGGCTCATAATCATTATATCAATCAAGAATTTTTATTCCAAAAAGTGAGCTTTGTTTTAATGTGAAGAGATGTTAAATAATTTTATGAAGTAATTTTTTTCATGTAGAGTCTTCATCACAATCTAGTGGAATGCCAAATCTAAAATGTGCAGTCTTGCATATTGGAATGAGTATGGATGTTATTAAACTGGATGCTACATGCAACACAATATTACCTCTCCCACGAAGGGCTTAACATAATGTTTTCTAAATAAATGATAAATGTCTGATATTCCAACCATGTAAAGAAAAAGAATCCACCATTCCACTATCAACTGCATACATTATCATATTATAAACATTATGTTGCTCACCAGACAACAAATATAATAAGATATCATGTTTTATTTCATTTCTTATTATTATAGTGTCTCATCTAGTATCAGTAGATTCTCTATTTCCGGCGTCAAAACTTCATCTAGTACCATCACTCCAGATAAAATTTTCAAAGTTATATAATTTGCAGCAATTTGCTTCTCAATTTCCAAGAAAACTATATATTTTTATTTGTTCAGTCAATTGCAAATCTATTAAAACATAGATTAATGATTTATTTCTGTAACATCCCCATTTAATTAACGTATAATTAATTTAATTAATTATGGTTGATTGAGTAAGATAATTTGGTATGGATTATTTTTATAGGTATGATTTTCAATAAAGTGGAAGAATAAGTGGGTTCAAACCCGCAAGTTAATAAGAGCTCAAGTGTTCAAGTGAGTGCATTATAGTGTATATGGCTCAAGACTAGAGGACCAACCCATTTCCGGACCCGACTCGAACATTATGACCCGACCCGGGTCCACTTGAGTGCTACATATCAGATTTTGGACTTGGGGAAATTCATTTCCACCCTTCACACCCCCAAATCCCGTCACCCTCTCTAGGAGGAACTAGGGTTCTTCAAATTGGAGGAGAAATTGTGCTTTCTTTCTCAAATCAAGTGGGTAACCTATCATTCAACTTAAGGTAAGCTTGTTTCTTGATTAATTGCACATTTCCATGGTTTTTGAAGTAAGTTTTGGGGGCTGTTTTAAGGGTGACGAAATTGGTGCTTCTGGGTTGGATTTTTGTAGTTGTGGGTAGATTGGTGGCTTGAATCTTCACCATGGGAGCTTAGAAACGTTTTGGGAAGTTGAGGTAAGGGATTGTTGCTGTGGTGATTAAATATTTTTGGGAAATTCAAGTCTAATCTCTTGCATGTCATGTTTTGAGCTTTAGTTGGGATTGTTGATGGATTTGGGGTTGATTCTTGTAATGCAGCTCATTCTTGGTGTTTGGAAGCTTGGGGAGCTGTTAATTGAAGTATTGGGACACCAAAAATCCAAGGCAAGAGTAGGATTTAGCTCAAAGTGGGGGAAAATAGGAGAAAAATCGAAGGGGAACGCAGAACAGCGTTTGCTGTTCTGTTTGCGCCCAGACGGGGCGCCACCAAGCTTTGGCGGCGCCCAAAAAGGGTCCGAGGCGCCAATTCGGCGCCCCTATTCACTGGGATTCAGACCCCGACGCCACCATGCCTGGGTGGCGCCTAAATGTGGTCTGAGGCGCCACCCTGGCGCCTCCTGTGCACCCCAAAAACCCACAAACTTTAATCGGCTCTAACTTACTCGTTTCTAATCCGATTTTCGCAAACCATATATGAATCTGACCCTACTCGCAACAAGGATTTCAAATATGCAATTGGAATTAAGTGATAATGACTCCTTTAAAAATTTAATTATAGGAGTTTATAACCTCGGGGTGTCCCTTGCGTGCCGATTCGTTGTTTCTTCCATTTTTCGTTTCCTTTCGTATTTTATCATTTCACACTCGTTTCTAGGCTACGAAAACTGTTCTAAATGGTCTAAGCCTTGTTGGTATTAGAGTTATGACAATTGGTATTGACTTTGAGAATCTACCATACCGTAGAAACTAGGGAGACGTGAATGAGCTAGAACTTAACTCTTGTGACAGAGTTGCGAGCCGATATGTGGGGTTGGCTAACCCGGAATCTAAATCTTAGTCATGGGACTTGGAAATTATCTTATTATGCTTCCGAATCTTGAGATTGGGCATGTGAATTATGGTTGTGCGAATTGTTTGACTTATGCTTTCGAGGATACAAATATCATGTATATGCTTTCGAGTGTTAACTGGGCAAGCTTGATTATTTGATTATCTTGGGCATATTATTATGATGATTATGTGTTTATGCTTTTGAGAACTTAGTTCTGGGCATGTAAGCTTTCAAGAGCGAGATGCTCTGGGCTCTACCCGCTGTCTGTGGTTCGATCCTTGGGGATGTCACTCCGTAAGTCCACTTACCCCTTTATGCATGTAGTGTCCGCGGCGGGGGCACTGTAGGCATCTCTTTCGACCATTAAGGAGAGGTGGATCCTTAATGGGAAAGAATGTCGGCCATGGTATTAGGATGCGCGCTAGACATCTTCTGTGCTGCATTTAGGGTAGATAGGCACTTAGGTCATTGCATTTCATTTATCATTCATATTATTTTCTGTTTTGCAGTGTATGATGTGATTGAAGCACCGATATGGGACGATGTGATGCTTTATTTATGTATTCAATTATACAATTATATAAACTGTTATTTAACTGTACTAATCTCGTTCCCCGTTTGCCAGCTGTTCCTACTCTTGCTCAGTACTTATGTACTGACACCTTGCGTTTTGTTTTTCTTATAGATACTCCCGGGGAGGACGCAGAGCCTGAGCATGATATCGGGTTTGGGGATGAGTGATCTACCTAGAGATGCATCATTCATGTTATAGACTTATATGCTTGTCTGGAATCTATGCTCTCTGTAGCATGAACTATCTGTTTTCTTATTTCTGTTATTGGCATTGGTCTGTTAACCATGTTCTATATTACTATTATGTACTTGGTATCGTTGACAGGTTGTGGTGAGACTTTGATGTCGTATTGTTGTGGCTTGTAAGTCGGATATATGTTATGATGTGGGATTTCCTCTTGTTGGACTTACTCTGATGTTATGATTTATTAGTGTATCTGTTTACCAGGCTTCGTGTTATTAATCTTAAATTGATTGGCCAACAGTTTAAGAGAGGTAACACGGCAGTAATGTCGCAAAAATTTGGTTTAAAATTTTTGGGGCGTTACATGTTGGTATCAGAGCCATGTATGCTCTTATGTGCTTAGAATTTTGACACAAGCATGTTGTGAGGTGTGTGGGGGAATGCATATAGTGTAGGATCTGCATTGATTATGCTTATATTCCTGTTGTTTCGCTTTATGTTTTTGGGATGACTGCGTACCTTATGAGCTTGAGTTGTGATTTGTGTCAAACCACGATCAACTCATAGGGATATCCCGGGAGATCTATACTTGCTCATTATTATTCGATATTACTTTATTCTTGGTTACCGAATATTAATGTATATTGTTGTGTGTTTTGAGTACAGGATGCCGCCGCGCAGAGATGGAGAACCCCGACGGAGGGGACGACCTCGCAGAAATCGGGGGCCTGTTATTGGAGGCCGGGGACAGGACAATGATGAGGAGGAGTATGTTCCCTTCGAGGAGCCCATGGATGTGGAGGAGGGCTATGAGGAGGAACCAATGCCACCACCTCCACCAGGGCCTATGCCATTTGATCAGAATCAATTCATGCAGTTCATGCAGACCATGCAAGGGATGTACCAGGGACTAGGAAACCAGTATGCTAACCCACCGCCCCGATCAGTGGACTATGTTCATTTGGCACGACATCATCAACCTCCAGTCTTCAGTGGAGGGTGAGACCCAGTGACTCTAGATGACTGGATCTTTCAGATGGACATCATTTTCGAGAACATTGATTGCCCCGAGGACCGGAAGGTGAGAGTGGGGAGTCAATACCTAAGGGGGCCAGCGTTGCATTGGTGGAGAGCTCGCAGGAATGAGCTCATGGCGAGGACCGATTTCACCTGGGGAGTTTTCTGCAGTGCCCTTCGAGCTCATTTCTATACCCCACAGATGTTGAATGCTAAAAAGAGAGAGTTCCTCACTTTGGAACAAGTGGGGAACATGACAGTTTCAGAGTACTATCAGAGGTTCGTGGAGTTGATGGGTTATGTGCCGGGATTGGTCCCCGATGAGGAAGACAGGGTGTCCAGATTTGTGGATGGCCTGAAGGCAGAGATACGGACCGGATTCAGTGCTCAGCATGCATCCTTATCCACTGCTTATGATCAGGCACTATTTATTGAACGGGCCAGGGCAGATGCTCAGCGCAATTGGGCTGGCAGGCGCAGAGATGCGGCGAGGACGAGTGGACCTCAACGAAGGCAGTCAATGGGAGGCGGTGAGACCTCCAGAGCACAGACTCATGCTCAGCCTCATACCAGGCCGGGTCTTTACTGTTAGCATTGCCAGCAGGAGGGACATTTGAGATATCAGTGCCCTCAGCTGACGGGGCAGGCCAGTGGTTCTTCTTCTGCAGCTCGCGGAGCAGGGGCAGCGCGTGTCCGAGGTACAGACAGGGGACGTGGACCACAGAGGAGCCGAGGAGGCCGCCTCAATGTTATGGAGCGGGCTGAGCTTGACAGGCGAGATGATGTCATGACTGGTAAGTTAAGCTGTTCAATTTCAATTATGACTGATCTAACCATCTGTAACATATTGCTAAGGTAGTGCCTTATATTGTTGAATGTGTAGGTACTATAATAGTTGACAATGTTTCCGCTTATGTTTTGTTTGACTCCGGTGCATCATGCTCATTCACATCTTCGGAGCTTGTGTCCAAGCATGCCATGGGACCGTTGGAGGCCTATCACCTTCACGTGTCGCTACCATCCGGAGATTTTATGTGGAGCAATTGGATTAGGTCCGGTGCACAAATAGTCATTAAGGATCGGGAGTTCAGCGCAGATCTCGCGGTACTAGACTTGGCTGATTTCGACGTGATTTTGGGTATGGACTGGCTGTCAAAGTACCGAGCAAGATTGGACTGCGGAGTACTGAGGATTTCTTTCACCGATGAAGAGGGTGAGCAAGTGAGTTATTATCCTCCTAACATCCGAGTAGTACCTCCTGTGTCTTTTTCTGCTTTAATTAGAAAGGGGTATCCGGTGTATCTTTGTTTCGTGCATGAGATTACACCACCTGCCCCGAGTTCGACGTTAGCACAGATTCCTATCGTCTCTGAATTTCCCGATGTATTTCCTGACGAGATACCCGGCTTTCCGCCTGCCCGGGAGATAGACTTTGCCATTGATTTGGTGCCAGGGGCAGCACCAATTGCCAAGGCCCCTTACCGGATGGCTCCTGCAGAATTGAGAGAGTTGAAAGAACAACTCAAGGATCTACTTGATAAGGGATATATTCAGCCTAGCAGCTCGCCTTGGGGTGCGCCGGTAATATTTGTCAAAAAGAAGGACGGGAGTTTACGGATGTGTATTAATTATCGGGGGCTTAATCAGGTCACAGTCAAGAACCGTTACCCGTTACCTAGGATCGATGACCTATTCGATCAGCTGAAGGGTGCTTCTACATTCTCTAAGATTGACTTGAGGTCAGGGTATCATCAGATTAGAGTGGCGGAAAGAGATCGTGAGAAGACTGCCTTCCGGACACGATATGACCACTTTGAGTTCACGGTGATGCCGTTTGGGCTGAGTAACGCGCCAGCAGTCTTTGTGGATTTAATGCATCACGTTTTCCGGCCTTGGTTAGATGTCTGTGTGGTCATTTTCATTGACGACATCTTGGTTTACTCCCCTGATCTAAAGACACATAAGGAGCATCTCAGAACAGTTTTGCAGGTGCTCAGAGAGCATAAGTTGTACACCAAACTTTCGAAATGTGAATTCTGGCTTGATCAGGTGGCTTTTCTGGGACATATCATATTGGGAGAAGGAATTGTTGTGGACCCCGCGAAGGTGGAAGCCGTTTTGGAGTGGAATCCACCTAGTAATGTCAGTGAGGTGCGTAGTTTCCTTGGATTAGTGGGATACTACCGGAGATTCATTGAGGGGTTTGCAAGCATTGCTCGACCCCTAACTCAGTTGTTAAGGAAGGATGTGCCTTTTCAGTGGAGTGAGGATTGCCAGGGGGCGTTTGAATTGTTGAAAGAGAAGGTGACGGAAGCCCCAGTTCTGGTGTTGCCTGATGAATCGGGTGAGTATGAGGTGTACACTGATGCATCTCACCGCGGGCTTGGATGTGTACTTATGCAGAACGGCAGGGTGATTGCATATCCATCTAGGCAATTGAAGCCTCATGAGCTAAATTACCCGACTCATGACTTGGAGATGGCAGCGGTCGTGCATGTATTGAAGATTTGGAGACATTATCTCTATGGTGCTAAGTGTCAAATCTATTTGGACCACAAGAATCTTAAGTGTCTCTACACTACAGATAAGATGAGTGGGAGACAGCGAAGGTGGTTGGAGTTCTTGCAAGACTACGACACTAGCATTCAGTACATTGAAGGAAGGGCGAATCGAGTGGCTGACGCACTTAGCAGGAAGGGACATACGCTGAACACTATTACCCTCCCATGGCAATTGAGGCAAAAATTGGAAAAGGAGGAAATTGTGGCAATCCCTTATGGTATGAAGACGAGATTAAATGCTATGACAGCGACGCCTTCAATACTCGAGGAGCTCAGATTGAGCCAAGCTGTGAGTAAAGAGATGATGCACTTGAGAGCTAGGATTCGACAAGGCAAGGCAGACGGATTCACGATTGATATCAGAGGTGTGATCCGACTTGGGGACCGTTTGTGTGTACCTTCAGAAGATCAAGTATTGAAGAAAAAGATCTTGGGGGAAGCACATTGCACGCCTTACTCTGTACATCCTGGAGCAGTGAAGATGTACAAGGACTTAAGACACGGTTACTGGTGGAAGGGCATGAAGAAGGAGGTGGCCGAGTTTGTGTCTAAGTGTCCTACTTGTCAGAAAGTTAAGGCAGATCACATGAGACTTTCGGGGTTATTGCAACCTTTGGAGGTTCCCATGTGGAAGTGGGAGTCTATTGCTATGGACTTTGTCATTGGATTGCCTAAAACAAGAAACAGGTTGGATACCATTTGGGTAGTTGTGGACCGATTAACCAAGAGTGCTGTGTTCATACCGATAAGATTGAACTGGAGTATGCAACAATTGACTGGTGCTTATATTCAGCACGTGGTTACACGGTTTGGAGTGCCGAAGGAGATCATTTCAGATAGGGATTCGAGGTTCTTGTCGAGGTTCTGGAGAGAATTACAAGCATCTTTTGGTACCCAGATCAGCATGAGCACGGCGTGGCACCCTCAGACTGATGGGCAGACCGAAAGAACCATCCGAACTTTGGAAGACATGTTGAGGGCTTGTGTGATGGATTTCCAGGGAACGTGGGAGGAACACCTACCTTTGGTGGAGTTCTCCTACAACAACAGTTATCACGCGAGCATTCGAATGGCTCCATTTGAAGCCTTGTATGGAAGGAGGTGTAGGACACCTTTGTGTTGGAATGATCCATCAGAACGAGCAATTATGGGCCCCGATATCATTGAGCAAACCACTAAAATTGTGTGAGTGATCAGAGACAGAATGAAGGAAGCTCAGGATCGCCAGAAGAGCTATGCAGACTTATCGAGGAGGGACATTGAGTTTACCGTGGGCGATTGGGTACTTCTGAGAGCTCGCCGATGAGAGGTGTGAGGCGATTCGGGAAGAAAGGAAAGTTGAGTCCCCGGTTTATAGGTCCCTACGAGATTATCAAAAAGATTGGGAAGGTGGCTTATCGGTTGGATTTACCAGCTGAGGTGGGGAACGTACACAACGTCTTTCATGTGTCACAATTAAGGAAGTACATTTCCGATCCCGATAAAATTATCCAACCAGATGAAGTGGAGTTGGATGAGAGCTTGGAATATGAGGAGTATCCCGTGGCAATTCTGGATACCAAAGATAAAGTACTTCGCAGCAAGGTGATCAAGATGGTGAAAGTACTTTAGTCTAGACACGGAGTTGAAGATGCCACTTGGGAAACCAAAGATAGCATGATGGAGCATTATCCAGAATTGGACCGACCTCCAATTCAATGAGGTAACTTGCTTAAATCCATACTCTTTCATTCAAGGACGAATGATCCTAAGGGGGAGGGATTGTAACATCCCCATTTAATTAACGTATAATTAATTTAATTAATTATGGTTGATTGAGTAAGATAATTTGGTATGGATTATTTTTGTAGGTATGATTTTGAATGAAGTGGAAGAATAAGTGGGTTCAAACCCACAAGTTAATAAGAGCTCAAGTGTTCAAGTGAGTGCATTATAGTGTATATGGCTGAAGACTAGTGGACCAACCCATTTCCGAACCCGACCCGAACATTATGACCCGACCCGGGTCCACTTGAGTGCTACATATCAGATTTTGGACTTGGGAAAATTCATTTCCACCCTTCACACCCCCAAATCCCGTCACCCTCTCTAGGAGGAACTAGGGTTCTTCAAATTGGAGGAGAAATTGCGCTTTCTTGCTCAAATCAAGTGGGTAACCTATCATACAACTTAAGGTAAGCTTGTTTCTTGATTAATTGCACATTTCCATAGTTTTTGAAGTAAGTTTTGGTGGCTGTTTTAAGGGTGACAAAATTGGTGCTTTTGGGTTGGATTTTTGTAGTTGTGGGTTGATTGGTGGCTTGAATCTTCACCATGGGAGCTTAGAAACGTTTTGGGAAGTTAAGGTAAGGGATTGTTGCTGTGGTGATTAAATATTTTTGGAAAATTCAAGTCTAATCTCTTGCATGTCATGTTTTGAGCTTTAGTTGGGATTGTTGATGGATTTGGGGTTGATTCTTGTAATGCATCTCATTCTTGGTGCTTGGAAGCTTGGGGAGCTGTTAATTGAAGTATTGGGACACCAAAAATCCAAGGCAAGAGTAGGATTTAGCTCAAAGTGGGGGAAAAATGGGAGAAAAATCGAAGGGGAACGTAGAACAGCGTTTGCTGTTCTGTTTGCGCCCAGACGGGGCGCCACCAAGCCTTGGTGGCGCCCAAAAAGGGTCCGGGGCGCCAATTCGGCGCCCCTGTTCACTGGGATTCAGACCTCGGCGCCACCATGCCTGGGTGGCGCCTAAATGTGGTCTGAGGCGCCACCCTGGCGCCTCCTGTGCACCCCAAAAACCCACAAACTTGAATCGGCTCTAACTTACTCGTTTCTAATCTGATTTTCGCAAACCATATATGAATCTGACCCTACTCGGAACAAGGATTTCAAATATGCAATTTGAATTAAGAGATAATGACTCCTTCAAAAATTTAATTATAGGAGTTTATAACCTCGGGGTGTCCCTTGCGTGTTGATTCATTGTTTCTTCCATTTTTCGTTTCCTTTCGTATTTTATCATTTCACACTCGTTTCTAGGCTACGAAAACTGTTCTAAATTTTCTAAGCCTTGTTGGTATTAGAGTTATGACAATTGTTATTGACTTTGAAAATCTACCATACCGTAGAAACTAGGGAGACGTGAATGAGCTAGAACTTAACTCTTGTAACAGAGTTGCGAGCCGATATGTGGGGTTGGCTAACCCGGAATCTAAATCTTAGACATGGGACTTGGAAATTATCTTATTATGCTTCCGAATCTTGAGATTGGGCATGTGAATTATGGTTGTGCGAATTGTTTGACTTATGCTTTCGAGGATACAAATATCATGTATATGCTTTCGAGTGTTAACTGGGCAAGCTTGATTATTTGATTATCTTGGGCATATTATTATGATGATTATGTGTTTATGCTTTCGAGAACTTAGTTCTGGGCATGTAAGCTTTCGAGAGCGAGATGCTCTGGGCTCTACCCGCTGTCTGTGGTTCGATCCTTGGGGATGCCACTCCGTAAGTCCACTTACCCCTTTATGCATGTAGTGTCCGCGGCGGGGGCACTGTAGGCATCTCTTTCGACCATTAAGGAGAGGTGGATCCTTAATGGGAAAGAATGACGGCCATGGTATTAGGATGCGCGCTAGACATCTTCTGTGCTGCATTTAGGGTAGATAGGCACTTAGGTCATTGCATTTCATTCATCATTCATATTATTATCTGTTTTGCAGTGTATGATGTGGTTGAAGCACCGATATGGTGAAGCTTTGAGGTAAAACCAGCTGCAATGCCCCCCGACAGCCTTTACACTATAATCCTATAGGGCTGTTAAAAAGCTTGCCTAATTTTTCCTACCGAAAGCACACGGTATCAAGCTGCAATATTTATTTTTATTGTCGGGATCGTTCATTAGAGAATTACACGATAGAAGTGATTTAATAGGATTATTAGTTCTAGAATCTGTTTATGCCCTTGGTTTAAGGATGGTGTAATGATGATTACTAAAAACTTAATGCTGAAATGTAAATGCACAAAGCTGTAAACAATAGTAAAGAAAACAATTGAAATAATGTTGAATGTTGTGATTATGTTCATGAGTTTAAGATAACACGGACCAAATCAAATGAAATTAGAATATGATGAGAATATCATACTTCTACGGTTAAGCAGAATTAGAGTTCATTGAGATAGACAAATCCTCTATACAACTTAATCAAATCTTCATGTCTTAAATCACTTCCCAAGACAGGTACATGTGATTCAGTGTCATGACATTCTAAGCACTAAAATCGTAGGATACTATCATCACAGGATGATCGGTCAGACTCATTCTGTGACAAAAGCTTTTAGAATTGTCACTTAATCTATTTCTTTCGGACTTCAGATTAAGCCTTTGAAAACTCGAGGTCACTTCTAAACCATCTTATATTTATCTGAACTTGAAGTTGTTTTTTTTTATTACTCTGAATCAAATTGGTCTTATGATCCTATGTTGGATGTCCTCTACAAGAAATGAGAAAGCAAGTATTTAAATCTATCATCCAATGTTTTCATAAGACTTGTATCCTCAGAGTAATTCCTTCAAGTATTTGTAAGAAGTAATAGTCCTGTAAGTACATCAAGATGAAATTGCTATTCAAAATCCTTGACTTATCCGGACCACCCAGATTCATATAGATGCTCTAGCTTGAGAAATCTCTGTAAACAATTCCAAATACCCATGATTTAACTCAGGATCAATAGATTGTAGGAAGAATATTTTAATCTCCTACCCATAGCATATAGTAGAAACTATAAAGTTATGAACCCTGGAAATTAATCTTCCTAAAACCCTACTAATTATTAAAACAAAAGATGATTTTTGAAACATCTTTCCCTTTTAAACGACAGGTACTAAATGTCCAACTAAAGAACAAGTTTGTTCTCCATTAACCTGAGTAAATAATGATTGAGAAAACTTATATCATCATCTTTCTCATTGTACTATTGAAAATAGTAATATGAATTACAGATGTGAATTATGAGTATGTAATTATGAAGTAAGATTACTCATCATAGACTGGGAAATATCCCAAAATATTATATGTATAGGTAGTATTATATGTATAAAGAAACGATGAGGGTTCTGAGTCCTCTTAATCAAAATGCTAGGGTGTTTCCAAAATATACGCTGGAAACTAGACAGAATTAGGAAATAACTTTCCTATGAAAAAGATTTGAGAGATAATTCTGCAAAATAAATGTCCAAAATAGCTCGCAGTAACTACTTTGGGTTTCAAACTATGAACATTCAAATTTTCCGCACGCTATGTCTGTACAGCGTGGAGGGAGTTAATATTCAAAGAATGTTCCTCAGATTTTATTTATACAAAGAACTAAATGCCTCGCAATAATTTCTGTAAGAATGCGGCGAGGTATCCAATTCCTACTTATAAGATAGCGGTTATATATGTATAAAAAGTAAAAGTAAGTATTTGATGCCCTAAAAGATGGGTGTCAATTCTGTTGCTATCTTAGATTGGTTTTCTCGCTTTGTCAGAATGACATCGCGAGAGTATTAAATAGCCTTTCTTTAAACAAAGGTCTCTGGATATATCATCGCATCATCTTTTAAGATGAAGCTTGGCTTTATCCTTATGTGAAGTAAATGATCAGGTTTTATAACTGTCATAACTACCTTCTGTGATTTCTGTTCAGAAAGTAATGAATACAGAACCTTTCACCTCCAAATTCATGAACTTAGAGTTATTAATTCTTAAAGATTATCATGCGATGATTAACACTGCAAGAGTCTCTAGGAACCTTTTGAAGTTCTAACATTAATCTCTGTGATTTCTTCCAAATTCGAGATCAAGATATAATATCAACAGAAAATCGAACGAATTCACAATTCTGCCAGTTCATACCTAACTCGGTTACAATATTCAAACTTCTTGTGTAACTAGAACGAACATATTACGAGTTTAAGATATGGAGGTATTGTAATCTTCGAGAATCAAATTATCGATGTGATGGAGATTCCAAAAATGAACATTGTAATTGAGGTTTATATTTCTCTGAAACAGAATTGAGAAATGAGAATTGAAATCAGAAAAATAAGAAATGCACGATTTGATAACCGATCATTCTTCATGTATCTTGAATAACAAAGAATTAAAAACGAATACACCTGGAAGTCTGATTGCAGTCAGAATAATGCAAAGGTGAACGAAGAAGTCGAAAGTTTAGATGATGATCGTCGTAATGGATGAACAAGCATTCCAAAAGCAACTCTTCTTCCAGGGTATCCTCAAACTAATCTACTGAAAACTATCTTGAGGAAAATCTACTGCGAAATTGAATTACGAATCTGAAGAACTGAAAGTAAATTGCAGTGAAAATTAAACCCTAGCTAACCTACCTACTGAATTCTAAAAAAAATGGACTGGAGAGTAAAATTGAGCTATTCTCTTCAATCTCCCGCCTGCTGAGCTGATCCCCCAAGGGTCCTATTTATAGATGGGCGTTGTAACTGCTTCAGCCTTGGATGATAACCGCTCGCATCAGAATAGCTCTCCTCTCGCTTTGTCCAGTTCCTTCAAAGCGAGAGTCAGAAATGTAATCATCTTTCTTGACAAGGCGAGGTCTTACAGTTTCTCCAAAGAGTTTGCTTCTCGCCATAATATCTAAAGCTTTCTGTCTTGCACAGACTTTCTTTCCTCGCGATGTCAAACAATCATCGCGTGGACTTCAGCGTCTGAACATTTTCTTTAGATCTTCTCCTGATTTCGAATGTAAGTCCTCGCACCATTCCTTCTCTTTCCTCGATATGTCTTTTTCCATTTCCCGCTGCTTTCCAGCTTAACTTCCTGCTGAATGACAAAGCGTGAATCAGTTCAAATAAAAACATAGCGTGCGAGACTTGCAATGAAAACTTAGAATTTCAAGCCATTTTCAGTGTAATTCCAACTTCTTCACAATCTTAGTTCTTCTTCCAACTTTTTCTAATCTTCCATGATTATTCATTAAAAACTAATGGAATTAAGAACAAAAGATCATCATTAAGACACTAAATTGGACGCAAATGACAGTCATAAAAGACTGTCATCACCATCCTCACATTTAGAAACACTTGTCCTCAAGTGGTAAGAAACTTATAAAGTTTCAAAGAATAAGTCCAATTAGTGGCTTCCGGGATTTAGGTGTTTATGTAAGATTCTCCTGGATCACTACCTTCTCTTTTCCAACTATCTCAAACTCAACTCTTTCAACTGATTGATGCTTCATACCTGACTTTTAAGTTCACCAGATTTCATGAAAACATTAACGAAAGTGATTTGCATTTATATGAATTATTGTTCTGCTTCTTAGCTAGTCAAATTTCTCTTCTCACGCTCAATCCTGTCCAACTTATGTGCATATCTCGTGCTTTTGAATCCTTACTTAAAAAGAAACTAAAATACACTCTTTTCTTTCTTTTTTTTTTCAAGGGGTGGCCTTCCGTGGCTTTCAATAGCTCGGTTTCACATTATTAGGAGGAGTCGCATGGCCTGACATTGCAGATGAAACTTCAACTCCCCTGCCCTTGATTATGCTCTTTTAAAGTTCTTCAACTTATGAATCAGAGGGGCAGCTGTGCCAGCTACTTATATCCACATTATTTTACCACGTCTGTTTCTGATTTCCCTTGCTCTCTCTTTTTTTTACTCAATATGCACACTCATCTTCCAAGAGAGACTAGATTAGATCAATCCTTCTAACCTTGTGCAATTGTTGTTTAAGGTATACAAATCACTAGAGTTAATATAATCATAAAACCTTCAAACTATTCATCTAGTAATGACATCAACCAATCTCAGAGTTTACAGCTGAAAACAGTTTTCAAAAGCGGCTCATGCTTGCAGTGAAAATCTATAAAGTAGATGTCTCCACAACAACCACTTTAGACTCATCTTCTATTCATTCATCAGTTTATTAGCCTCTTGAGTTTTTGTGTTGTTTTTTTTTTTTAGCTTGAAATACAATCCGATGATACAACTTTATATTAACTCTATCCTAAATTATGTTCAAAAATTAGGATAAAAGGAAACAGAAAAGAAATAAAGAAAAAGAGACTGCAATTAAAAGAAAAAGAAGGTTACAGAAAACTCCCCTGTGATCTCAGGATGGTCCTGCATCATTGTCTGGGTCTTTGGGTGGCATGGATGGAGACTTCTTTAGATCCGAGACTAGGTTGGCAAGGATGTTCACCAATCTCGTACTATTTTGCTGCTCCTGTCTCCTCAGCTCCATATCCCTTTCTCGTTCCTGTCTTCTCTCTTCAAGCTCTTCTTTTCTTAGCCTTTCAAATCTTTCCATTTCTTCTCTTCTCATTCTCTCCTGTCTATCCCATTCTTCCTTCCTTATCTTTTCTTGCCTCTCCATCTCCTCTTTCCTGAGTTTTTCTTCAGTTTGAATCCTGACATGCTCAAGTTCGATCCTCTTTTGCTCCATTTCTCTTTGAACGTGCTTGTCTTCTGACATGGTTTTCACTAACATCTCCATGGACTGTGCAAAACTTTGAATTGAGGTACTCATATTCTTAGATTCATCCACAGACACTGTGTTCCTCATTGGTTGTCTCAAAGGATGAGATGGTGTAGAAGTGTTCTCAAACTCCTCATCTTCTGGAATGGGATTCAATGCAGGAGATGTTGTTGCAGTCTTTGTCCTTTTCACTGTGGCTCTTGACTGAGATGATCTTGATTTTGAAGGGAACTTGACCCTTTTTGTCTTAGGAGATGGCACCTTTGATCCTGATCCCTTGGAAGTTTGTTCCTCTAAATCTGGCATTTGGTAAACCAATTCTCCCCTCAAAGTGTCTACTGGTAATGGAATAGGAGGGTCTATCTTTATGATTTCTGGTAAGAATGGTGTGAATGACACTCCTTGTTTCTCACATAGTCTTCTAATTAAATTTGGATAGGCTAATGCTGCGTCTTCTCCAACTCTTGACTTAATGACATTGAGAACATGGTGTGCAGCACTGCACTTCCTTCCTGACCATAACAATGCAAATCCCTCAAAAGTTCCAGCTGAAGGTCCTTGAAAATTTGTGGTGGGTCTGAGCTTTGAATAATAGAAATCAAGTGTTGGCAGATACTCAGGCTTCAAATTCTTTAATGGAATCTTATTCTGCTCAGTTCTTCTATGTGTTGAACAGAATCCTAATGCCATTTTTCTAGCATTGGTGAGCTTATTTCCTTGAGTTTTCTTCCTCAAGAGGACCTCAGACTTAACTTCTGGCTGTTCTAACAAAGGTGCCTGTATCAAATCATTTAGAGTTTCCACAGTGACTTGCACTGTTTTTCCTCTAATCCATGTTGTTTCTGCCTCAACATCAAAGTTAGCATAGAACTCTCTATCAACTCCACATAACCACATTTGTTGTTATGTCTCGTGAAAACGTCCCATTCATTGATTCTCCTCCAGTAGCTGATACATTTGTGATCCAGCCACTTGGGATGAAATCCTTTGTCCGGAACAATCATTTTGGACATTCCCAGGTAGTTCTCCAATGTCTCCTTTCTTCCATTAAACTTAACCTTGATTTCCTCTTCTGTGAATTCAGTTCTTTTTTCAATGCTATCAGGGATTGATAACCTCACCTTCGGACTATTCTTCCCCCAATAACTCAAAGGTAACAATTCTGGAATTTCTTTTCCTGGGGAAGATCCTTCAGATGTATCTGATTCATTTCCCTCGGACTCTTGTGCTTCTTCCTGCTCATTCCCAGCATTCTCATTTCCTTCTTCTTCTGTTTGGCCTCCTTCTTGAACAGGTTCTACATTTTCTTCCTGAACTTGTTCTGGGTTTTGTTCATGGTCAGGCTCTGGATTTTCTTCTTGATCTCTATCAGTGTCATCATGTTGTGGATTGCCTATGCATGAATCATGTATCAATGATGTGCTGGTGTCTACCTTCTCAGTAACTTCCAAGCTATGCTGATTTAAGATCTCTGTGGGATCTTCCTGTACAGGTTCGTTTAGTAGAAGAGGGATAGCAGTAGGTTCTGAATCTTCAAATCCTTTGGTTCCAAAATATTCTTCTGCTTTCTTCTTCTGTTCTGCAATCCATTCAGGATCATTCATCCTTGCAATCGCTCTCTGAGTTACTTCATCCCTGACTTGAGATGGCAGAAGCCATTGATTCATTTGTTTTTCAGCATTTGTCTTTGTTCCAAGATATTGACTAACAGTGTCTTCCACAAAATACTTTCTCTGTTGGTCTTCTTGAATTTCATTTCTCTGCACTTCTTCTTCATAAGCTTGGATAGCTAATGGAGATGGTTCCACTATTTGGTCAGAATTTATTTGTTGTTGAACTTTCTCCAATTCTGACTCAAGTTTAGCTGCATATTCACTTGCTTGTTCTACTGAAGTGTGTGCATTCCCTCCTTCTCTGGCCAATTTTCTGAACTTTTTGATCAGTCCTTCCAAAGAATAAGTCATGTTTCCTACTGTAGTTCCATGCAAGTTCATATCTTCAAAAGTTTGTAAATCTTCAAGTGACTGATCTTGAAATATGTCCACCACTGATTTCTCCACTTGTTCTAGAAATTCTTGCTCATCTGCAGCTTGTTCTGGTGGTGAATCTTGCTTAGTTTCTTTTTCTGAAAATCTTTGTATATCAATCTGACTGAATAAGATCTTCGTTAACCTGAGCTTGCTGACCTTCATTCTGTTCTTCTATATTATCTCTTTCAACAATCTGAGCCTGTTGAAGATCAGTGATCGGTTTAGTTGACCCTTGTTCATCAGGTTGATGTTCATCGATACATGCTCTCCAGTCTTCCGGATCTATATCTCCCACTTCCAAATTACTACAAGTAGTGAGTTCCAACCTTTCTGTATAGGGAACTATCCCTAAAGTTGGTTTGACTTTTTCTTCCTCAGAGCTGGTATCATGTACCACATACTTAGGCTTCCTGGCCTTCATTTTTATTCTGAACTTCTTAACAGGTTTTTCAGGTTCTTTTTCTTGTTGCTTTTCTTTCTCAGGAGTGATTTCCAATTGTTCTACATTCTCAAGAGAAGACCCTTGCTGCTTAAGTTCTTCAGGGTTAGTCTCCTTCTGGTCAGAAGGTAGCTTCCCTCTTCTTTTGTAGGTAACGACTTCTTTCTTTTCTTGAGCTGATTGTAGAATCTCAACATCTTCATCCATTAAATCCTTTGTCAAATCCAGAATTTCTTTGGTTGCTAGCTCATCTTCATTCTTCCTCTTCTTTGGAATTCGGCTAGTTTTCTCAGACCTGGTTGTCTCCACCTTTCTCCCAGTCCTTTTCTTAGCTGTTGGTACTTCCTCTGAAGTGCTTGAACTGAGATTGTGTGACTTTCTCTTTCTGGTGGATACTTTCTTTTTACCTTTCTTATCTTGGGTTTTCATGAATTCCTCCCATTCACGGTCTGCCTTTTGTTTGTTTGCATAATAATAATCCATACTTTCTTGCAGAATCGGATGGAGTTCATCATTTTCTTCATTCCTTTCTCCTACAATAGTTGTGACTTCATCTACTACTCTCATTTTCTCAATTCTTTGCTCATCATCTGTGCTGTCTTCATCTGAATCATGCTTCTTAACATAAAAATTTTTGCCCAATCCTTTCAGCATGACATTCATTCCCTTTCTGTTCAGATATTTCTCATTCCATGCATCCCAATCATCAATAATTACCTGCTGAATTCTTCCTTGTGTTTGATCAGTATAAGGTCTATGCTCCTTGTATGCATTTTCTCTGCACATAGCATCATATTTGACATACTTTTCAATGAATTTCTTTCTTCCTCTCCTGAACATATCCATGAACTTCCTGTTGGAGAGTTGGAGGTAATCTCTTCATGATCTTGTTGGGTCTGTCTGTAATGAGAAGATCTGCATCTGCTTGTGTTATTGATGGGGCTGAAACTTTTTTTGAAATTCGCTATCGGTTCCAGTCCTTCATTAACAACAGATTCTCTGAAAATGTTCCTTACTATATTTTGTGGTGTCTGTTTTGCATCTGATCTCTGTTTCCTGTTCTTCCCTGATCTCTCAGCTTCTCTCTCCTCTGCATCCTTAACCCGTGCTTGCTGTTCTGGTATCAAATCAGCAAATTCCTCTAGAGGAAATTCCTCATCAGGTTTCCTTGTCAACCCTGGTTTAAGAATCCTTCTCCTTAGATTTAGCCCCTTAGACCACTCATTCATATGCCTGATCCAGCTATTCCTAGCTTCCTGAATGGTTCTAAGGACATCTTTCCATACCATCTTGCCTTGTTTAGCTTTCTTGAAATGAGGCTCGAGGTCATGTCTCAAGTTGATCCGAGCATCAATAATCCTATCCAGGGCCAAATTTGTCAAGAAATTCTGTTCAACGGGTCCCTTCTTGTTCAAAAATGTTGGAGGCATGTATGCAGGGAGTGCCTGCTGAGCATCATAGACTCTAGCATTCCGGATTTCATGAAGCTTGCAGCAATGTTTGGTGAGTCGTTTCACATATTTAGGTAGTGGTTGAGGATCAAAGTAATCCAACTCCAGCCCTATTTGATCTTTTGGATTGATAATTCTGTAGCATTCCTGATTCCACTCAGCCATGCACTTCCTTTCCCTTTCCAAAAGTCTTTTGAGTCTGATTTCATTAGGCAAATGCCTGTCATTGATGAGAAGTATCATTTGGTCATCCCAAAATTTATTCTTATCCCAGAATGCTGCTTCTAAATCAATCATCAATGATTCCTTTTCCTTGTCTGGTATATGTTGGATCATGAATGGATTGATATAAAAGTCTGGAGGTGAAATTTGCATTCCTGTCCATCCACCACTTTTCCGAATAGTTTCCACCATTTTTGTTGTTTTTATCTTCGTCAAGAATGATTTCTCTTTCTTATCCGATTCTATGCCTCGAGCTTGAAGTTCTTCATAGGTCATCTTATGAATCCTTAAGAAAGCAATAAGAACAAACTGGTTAATCAGTGTCACCATACTCACATTTAGAGCTTGACTCTAAATGTGCAGATGATAAAAGGAAACATAATACCAGATTTTCCTTTTATATTCATCATTCTTTTCATGATATCACCATACTCACATTTAGAGATTTGCTCTAAATGTGAAGATTTCAATGCTGACTAAATCTACTTTATTGCAGAAAATAACAGAGAACTTACAATCAAAACATCATCAATCAAAAACAAAATATAAAATTCATCAGATCCTTGCTAAAATATGGAACTACAAAGCATGATGTTTCTTATGACATTCAACCTATCAATTACAAATGAGGAGGTGTCTTTGCCTCAATTCCAAATCTGAGGAACAAATTACAATGCTCAGAGACTAAGCACCTCATACAGTAAATTGAGGTGACTCCATAAGTGTTCCTTGAAGGCCGTGATTGTTATCATAATAGCTCCTAAGATTGCAAAGTCTCTTCTTAGGTTGTCCTTGAAAAGGTGAGATAAATTCCTCATAACTTGATAGCCACCCTCTGACTTGAAGCCGAAGATCCTTGAGCCTTCGTCTATTCTTACACAGAGTAGCAAAGAGCCAAATTCCCTTCTCTTGTTCTTCAACTTCATCCTTACTTAAAAGCATAAGAGCTTTTACATAAATGGATGGGGGTGATTATCAGTAATTGCAGGTTTTAAGAGCTTAAATGCTGCTTGTTCATTCTTATCTTTTACGAACAAACGTAGTGCCTCTTGTAACTGGCACATCCAATTTCCTGCATTTTTACAGCTTTCAAGGAAAACACTTTGTGTTTCTTCAAAGGTCCCCCATCCCCATGCAGAAAAATCTTCAAGAGAAGCTATTTTCAAGACTAAAGGATGATGAGTAGCCTTTTCCAGCTCTTTGCAGACTAATTTACAGTTAAAGACAGTCTCAAGGTGGTCAAATGCCAATCTCGATAATATATTTCCAAGAATCTCATAAGGAAGATCTGTGATCTGAGTTTCCCCCGATCCAGATTTCTTTATTGAAGTCCTTGGTTGCTTTGATGAGCTTCCAATTTCACAGCTGAGTAGGATTAAAAACAATGGAAGGATTAAAAACTAGAGAATGAAATTCATTAATGCAAAAGGAATGTACAGTTTAGGTCATCCAGAGAATTCTTTGCCCAAAACAAAAAGCACAAAAGATTACAAGCAAAGGAGATTATGAACTGCTTGATTTCTACACTAGTCTAATTCTAGCAATTCTTCTTCATTCTGCTCTTCTTCTCCATTGTTCCATTGCTCCCATTCAAATAAAATGCCCAGTTCTCCACTTGCTCTTCTGTATTGCTTGACATAGTCAAACAGTTCACATGGAACACACTCCATCCTTTCATTGAAGGGTAGTTGCTGTCGCTCTTGAAGGGAGTGATTCTTACAAAAATTCCTTTCCTCTTGATCAAGGAATGGATTTGGGAACTTATCACCATAAAGAAGCCAGTGCAGAACACTCATTTTTAGAAAGAGTAGATCGAAAGGATCCTGGGTTACAGATTTAATCAATTGAATTCCTTCCTCATCCAGTTGTGGGTCTTGTTTGGAAAGCAATAGAAGAGATCTTATGAAAACAGTGGGTTTGTGTTTATCATCTAATCCGGGCTTTAAGATTTCATAAGCTTTTTCTTCATTTTTATCATCCACAAAAGCTATCAGTGCAGACTCAATATTAAACATATAATTGCCTGCATCCTAACATTCTTTAATGAATTTGACCTGATTACTTGGGTAAACATCTCCTCTCCAATTAGCACAGGTCTCTAAATTAGCTCTCTTTAGGGCTAATGATGATCTGCTTGCTGAGAAGAATCGCTTAGATGTTTCAGATGCTCTAAAAAGTGCCTTTATGCTCTCCATTCCTAATCTTGACAGAATGTCTCCCAGTAACTCAGTTGGTAAATCAAGTATTTGAGTTTCCAAGAGTTGAGGGATTTCGACATTTCTGAAAAGAGAAGGAGGAAAAACACAGAATTAAGAGTAAAACTCAACATTTATGCAGTAATTAAGAAATGAGATTAGATTTTATTAACCAAAACCAGGCTGCATTACATGATACAAAAGACTTGATCTAGTGACAGTTTCAATATCTAAAATTAGAAGACTTGTCACACGCATCAATCTCCTCCTCCTTCATCTAAGGATTATTCATTAATGCTATAGTTGTCATAATTCTCCCTTGCTGCCATCCTGAAATTAGCTACTGCTCTACTCGTATCACAGCAAAGATAATTGATCTGATCTGCTGTATGAGTAAAGTATAATGGCCTATGAAAGCTTTTCTGGTAATGATCATCAATAATACATAATTCCCTCTTTTTCTGGCCTAAGAATGGATTCGGAACATATTCCCATTCTGAGAGTAGAGTGAGAAGATTATATCTGAACTCATAGCTGTTTAGTCTATCATTTAAAATAGGACTCATTAAATGAAGCCCTGCATCTATTTCTGTTCTAGAAACTCGACTTAAACAGCATAAGGCTTTAAAATATTGAGAAAACTTAGAATTATCTTTTATTCCTTCTTCCAGGATTTGAAATGCCTTGTATTCTTTACCCTGTGTGAACAATTCCATAGCCTTATGTAGGTTTAGTATGTGATTTTTAGCCCTTCTGCAGGCGTGTAGAAAATTGGCTTTACCAGAAGATTCATTAGAGATTCTTTTAAAGGTCGGATCCTCTACATTAAATCTCCAGAAAACAGTAGGGTAGTTTGAAACCATTTTGAATGTTGAACAAGTTCGTTTGCAATGGAGCAAATCTTCGAAGCTGCTCTGCCCTACTCGTGACAAAATCTCCCCAATGACGTCCAGTGGAAGATCAGTCAAGTGTAAAGCAGAGAACTCAGAAGCCTGCTCCTCACTGCTGTTTGAGCGAGTTTTAAACAAGGAAAATCAGCTGTTTGTATTAATGAAGTTATACTCCAAAATTTCTACAATTTTAAGTAAGAATGAGAATGAATGAAGAGAAATCATGCGAAATGCAAAACTTAAACCCTAGCATACTAGTCAAGCACTAAGATGCAAAATGTAGAAGGAGAATCTAAAAATTGAAAAACCAGGAAGAATGAAATGAATTATGAATGGAAATCTTACGGATTGTTGCCTGCCATTTGAGAATGTTCCTGGAGTTAATGGTGTTTTCGAACAGTTCTGGATGAGAGTTTCGCAAAATGGAAAAGGATGGTGATTGATAATAGCGGTTTTTCCTTCGAGAGAAAATATGGATAGATATGAAAATGATTTGAAAAGATATGGGGGTTATAGGGTATAAAAAGAAGTGGGCTGGCCTAGTTTACAAGTTGCAGAGTAGGATACTCAAACATTTTTCCTCTCTCAGATTGTACTCATTAGGTCTAGGCCCGCCACATCAGTGGGTTTGATTATTAAAATTAAATTTTAGTTAATAAACCCATACAAGCAAAGCTTGGTTAGAAATAGATTATTGAAAGATAGAGCGAAGGGTAAAAATTTGAAAAGGATTAAGGTTACTAAATTATGGATTAAGTCTGGTTAGATTTTAAATCAGACTCTAAGTCCAATTCATCTTAATGCTCATCAGAATCTACTCTCGCTTTATTTTAAGGTTACAAATCCTTTCCTTTTATTCCCTGAATATACTCCTCTTTCAGCCTAAAAAAAATGTTTTAGAAACCTCATTTAACATTTTGCAATTGATGATCAAACACCAATCTTAAGGGGTTTTCTCAAGAATCTCATAGTGAAGTGCTGTGATATGAGTTTCCCCTGATCCAGACTCCTTTGATAACATTTTTAGTTTAATGAGGAGCTTCCAGTTTCATCACTAGTTAATGATTGGATTGAATTAAGAAACTGAGCATAAAGGATAGGAAATACAAGAATTGCAAAGTAACCAGTTTAACAAAAACATATTAATAGGCGGTTCCAGATTACATCCCAAGATTAATACAAAAATTATAACCATAGCATTTCCTTACTCTAGAAAGCACCGAACTACTCAAGGATTAACAATTTCCTCATCATCAGAATCAGTCCACATAAATTCATCAGGGAACACCTCGCCACAATACAATCTGAATTGCCTTACCATGTCAAAGAATTGACAAGGAATGCAGTCCATCCTAATATGGGGTGGTAATAAGGCTCGTTCCTGCAATGTATGAGTCTTGCAATAACTCCTCTCTTGTTGGCCTTGAAAAGGGTTTGGGATTATTGGAATATGAATCAACCAATGAAAGAGGTAGAGTTTAATAAAGACAACTTCTAAGACATTTGAAGCTACTGTTTTGATCAACTCTAAACCTGCTTCATTTAGCTTGTCATCTTGTTTTGTTAAGAGGAGCATTGTTCTGAGCAGAATGGTAGGTTGATGCTCATCGTCTAGTCCTGGCTTAAGGAGTTCAAAGGCCTTCTTCTCATCTCGTTCATTAACAAATGCTATCAATGCAGGTTCAATGTTGAACATAAAATTCCCTGCATTTTGGCATTCCTGAACGAACCTTTTCTGATTATCAGGATAAACGTCTTCCCTCCATCTCATGCATGATTCCAGGTCTGCTCTCTTGAACACAAGATGAGTTTTGCTCGCTTGATAGAATAGTGGAGAGACTTCTGCTACCCTAAAAAGTTCCCTTACATTGTCTTTTCCAAGTCTTGACAAAATATCTCCAAGCAACTCAGTGGGTAAATTAGATATCTGAGTTCCAACGAGATGTGGATTCCTAGCATTTCTGTTTCCAGAAAATGATACAATAAGGAATAAAAAAGAGAACTTTTATCTAAAATGATGGAACTAACAGTATGAAAATGGGGTTTCATTTCTATTGCGAAGCTCCAAAAGTCTCATATAGACAATGCGTCGGTTACAAACTAAAGATTTCAGAAGAAAATCTCCAGATTAATTATTGTTTAAATGAGTTTAAAGAAACGACTTTCAGTTATAAGAAATCTTCAATGTTTAGTCTTTCCGATTTCTAAAGCCAAAATGAACTTATCGAAAATTCAAAATCATGAACCCTAGGTCTAGAAGCGTAATCGAAGACAAACATTGCAGAATAGAACAGAGAAATATGAAAGATGGGATGAACTAAATTGCTTACGGATTGTTCTCAGCCATTTTCTTCGTCGATTGGGTTTCTGAACGAACTTACTTACGAGACTGATTGAGAATGATAGAAATGGTGTGTGACGATTTCTTCTCGGAAGAGAGAAAGGAAAGAAAATCTGATGAAAGAGTTTTGAAATGACAACTGAGAGGAATGACTGCAAGGATATAGCCGCCCTATTTTTATCTAAGGACTGCAGGGGTCAAGATACTAAATCTTGTTTCTGCAGAGAGTAATGATTAAGCCTAAAATAAGCCTATTTGAAAAACAAATTCATTTAAAATGACTCAGATAAAAATCTAATGTAAAGATAAAATCAAGTCATTTTCTTTTCACAAGAATAAAGCGAGAAGTACATATCGTCATCAGAGGGCTCAAAATTAAACAAAAATTAAGAGAATACATAATCATTTAATTTGAATCTGAATCAGTTTCTAATTCTGACTCAGATTCAATTACATATTCATTGAAATCTTCTCTTAATCTTCTAATCAAACTAGTAAGCTCACAACACAAACAATCAATGTTTGTGGCACCATAATTATAGTGTGGGGGTTCCCTAACTAAGTCCCTACTGTGTGGCGCTATGTAATCACAGTAATAGCGATGCCCTTGTCCCCGAAAGGGATTAGGCTCTTCTTCACTTTCAATAAACAACTTGCTGATCTTCTCCTTGATCTTGTGAATGTGTTCTTCCTCTTTAAGGATTGATCCAAGAAGATACAATCCTTAATCAATCTCTCTAAGGCTCTCTAAGCTTAGAAGAATGAAGGCCTTGATGAAGATTGAAGGGTGATGATTGTCTTCAATTCCAGGCTTGAGGATTTCAAACGCAGCTTCCTTGAGCCCTGTGTTGCAGAAGACCGAGAGTGCAGGTTTAAGTTTGAGCATGAAGTTCCCTGCCCCTCTGCATCTTTGCAGTACTCGAACGTAATGAGCATCAAGCGTCCTCTCCGCAGTCATTCGCCTCTCTACATTAGCCCTCCTCCATACTACAGGCGCCTTACTTGCTCTAGCGAACTTCTTGCAAGTTGGGGCTGCTCTGGCTACATCCTTCATCTCTTCTTTTCCCAACCTTGAAAGAATGTCTCCTAAAATTTCGTCAGGAATGTCTAGAATGGAGGTTCTAGCATTGGGAGCTGCTGCGGCCATTCTGATTTCTGATAAAAGTTGCAGGATGATTGTTCTAATGTGGAAATGTTTGAGATGAAAGGAGAGAAGGATTCGACTAGATTTTATAGCAGAAAAACTAAATTCTGTCATAATTACAAGCGGTTGAAACGACGTGTGATGGTTGGTGTAAGAGAAGAAGAAGAGTCTAAGAAGGTATTCTGGTCTTTGAGAAGTTTGAAAATATATCCGTTCAGTATTCCCAGGCTCTCGCTTTGTCAATTGTCATCGCGTGGTTATAACAACCGTCTCTCGCTTTGTAAACTACAAAGCAATGAAAGATCCTTGTACAGTTTTCAGAGAACATGGTCACGCTTTGTATTTCGACAAACCGTAGACATAGAACTCTTATTATTTAACAACTTATCAGATTTCATAAAATGAGAATTTGAACTGATCACCTCGCTTTATAACTTTTACAAAGCGTGAGTGAATATAGTTCTTCTAAAATCACACTTTGTCAAAGTTAACAAGAGCGTGGCCTCAGAATCTATTCATACTTTATTTCCAAACACTTAATACTCAAAAACCTGGTTGAAGATCCGTATCTCATCCTTCTTCATTCCATCACAGCTTAATTTCTCGAATTCCTGAAAATAAAGAATAAAAGAATTAGAGAAGGAAAATATATCAAAAGAAAAAGGGAAATACTACCCAGTTAACCTGGGTAGTATCCACCCCCCCCCCCCCCTTTTTTTTGAAAAAAGAAGAAATACTAGGGGTTATCCAAATATTCAGTTTGGATATTTAAATCTTGTTGACCAATATACTCCTTTAGTCTGTGTCCATTTACAGTCTTTTCTCCTTCACTGAGCATAATTGTGACTGCTCCATTGTCATGAACAGCTACAATGGGGAATGGTCCTGTCCACCTTGATCTGAGCTTACCTGGAAATAGTTTCAAACGAGAATTATAAAGCAAAACCAATTGACCAACAGAAAATTCCTTATGTTTAATTTTTGAATCACGAATTTTCTTGGTTCGATCTTTATAAATTTTGTTGCTTTCATATGCTTCCAGTCTCATCTCTTCCAACTTAGACAGATCAAACTTCCTCTTGTCTTGTCCTGACTGGAAATCCATGTTGAGCATTTTAATGGCCCAGTATGCTCTATGTTCTAGCTCAACTGGAAGGTGGCATGCTTTTCCAAAAACTAATCTGTAGGGAGACATTCCTATGGGAGTCTTAAAAGCAGTTCTGTAAGCCCATAAAGCATCATCCAGCTTCTTTGACCAGTCTTTTCTTGTAATATTCACAGAAGCTTGTAAAATATGCTTGATTTCCTTATTAGATACCTCCACCTGTCCACTTGTCTGAGGATGATATGGTGATCCAACTTTATGATGAACACCATACTGTTTCAGTAACTTCTCAAAGAGTTTATTTACAAAGTGAGATCCTCCATCAGAAATAATGGCACGAGGGGCTCCAAATCTGGTAAAAATATTCTTTTGCAGAAATTTAGTAATTTGTTTAGCTTCATTATTGGGTAAGGCTACTGCTTCTACCCATTTTGAAACATAATCAACAGCTACTAGAATGTAATGATTACCAAATGATGGGGGAAAAGGTCCCATAAAATCAATTCCCCACACATCAAATATCTCTACTTCTAAAATTCCTTTTTGAGGCATTTCTTCTCTCATTGAAATGTTTCCCAATCTTTGGCATCTGTCACACATTTTTATAAGTTTCTGGGAATCCAAAAAGATAGTCGGCCAGTAAAAGCCACAGTCTAGAACTTTTCTAGCAGTTCTAGCAGGACCATGATGGCCTCCTAGAGGATTCTCATGACACTTCCTAACAATTTGAAAACCTTCCTTTTCATGAACACAACGCCTAATAACCTGATCAGAACAAAATTTGAATAAAAAGGGATCATCCCAATAGTATTTCTGGATTTCTCTGAAAAATCTTGACTTCTGATGAGAGTCTTTAAACTTTGGGACAATCTTACAAGCTAGATAATTAGCAAAATCTGAAAACCAAGGACAATCAAATTGATGCAACTGCAATGCATACAATTGTTCATCTGGAAATTTATCATTTACAACTTCATCTTTCTCTGTTTTCTCCTCCAATCTAGAAAGATGATCTGCTACTCCATTATCTTTTCCTTTTCTATCTTTGATAATAATGTCAAACTCTTGTAACAGTAAAACCCATCTTATCAGCCTCGGTTTGGCTTCTTGCTTTGAGAAGAGATATCTTAATGCAGTGTGATCTGTGTAAACTATTGTTTGAGCTCCAATAAGATACTGTCTGAACTTGTCAAAAGCAAAAACTACAGCATACATTTCCTTCTCTGTAGTAGTGTAGTTTATCTGAGTATCATTAAGAGTATGGATAGCATAATAGATAACATGATGTTTGCCTTCTTTATGTTGCCCCAAAACTGCTCCTACTGTATTCTCACTTCCATCACACATAAGTTCAAAAGGTAAACTCCAATCAGGAGACTGAACTATAGGTGCAGTAATTAGTTTCTCCTTCAAGGTCTTAAAAGCAGTCAAGCAATCTTCATCAAAGCTAAATGTCACATCCTTATGAAGAAGATTACATAAAGGTCTTGCTATTTTAGAAAAGTCCTTAATAAACCTTCTATAAAAACCAGCATGACCAAGAAAACTCCTTACTGCCTTAATTGTTTTGGGTGGCGGTAGATTTGCTATCACAGAAACCTTAGCCTTATCTACTTCTATTCCTGCTCTAGATACTTTGTGTCCTAGGACAATTCCTTCCTGAACCATGAAATGACACTTTTCCCAGTTAAGAACTAGGTTAGTGTCCTCACATCTCTGCAAAATTTTTGACAAATTTTTTAAAGAATCTTCAAAGTCAGTTCCATGAACAGTAAAATCATCCATAAACACCTCAATGCATTTTTCAATAAAATCAGAGAAAATACTCATCATGCATCTTTGAAAAGTAGCAGGAGCATTACATATTCCAAAAGGCATTCTTCTATAAGCAAATGTTCCATATGGGCAAGTAAAAGTTGTTTTCTCATGATCTTCACTAGCAATAACTATTTGATAATAACCAGAATAACCATCCAAGAAGCTGCAATATGGTTTACCTGACAGTCTTTCTAACATTTGATCAATGAAAGGTAAAGGAAAATGATCTTTTCTTGTGGCAGTGTTTAATTTTCTATAATCAATGCAAACTCTCCAACCAGTTACTGGTCTTGTTGCTACTTCATCACCATGTTCATTAGTAACAATGCAAATCCCACCCTTTTTGGGTACAACTTGTGTTGGACTTACCCATTTACTATTAGAGATAGGATAGATTATACCTGCATCCAGTACCTTGATTACCTCCTTCTTGACAACTTCCTGCATTGGTGGATTTAGCCTCCTTTGTGGTTGTCTGGATGGTTTGTATTCATCCTCCATCAGAATCCTATGCATACAAATGTGTGGACTGATGCCTTTGATATCTGCTATAGTCCAGGCAATTGCTTGAATATGATTTTTAAGAGTACCTACTAGAGCTTGTTCTTGTTCTTCACTTAATTTGGATGAAATTATTACCAGAAGCTTCTTTTTGTCTGCCAGAAAGGCATACTTAAGATGTTCTGGTAATACTTTAAGTTCAAGCTCAGGTGGGTTTTCTATTGATGGAATTAATTTGCTTCGAGTTTGCACTTCCATCTTTAAATCAGATCCTTCTTTAGAAAGATCTGTTTTATCAATGTCATCCTCAGATTGTTCTGAAGATGACATATCCTCACTTTCTGATCCATCCTTGATTTCACCAGTCTCAGGATCAGCGAATCTGACAGCACACAAGTAAGCAAAAGTAGCATCTTCAGCATTTGTGAGTGGGGTGAGATTGTTCTCAATTACATCAGTGGTAAAGAGATTATAGTAATCAAAAAGATTTCCCCCCTCCATAGTGCTAGAATCTAGTTCCTTTCCCGCTACATTGGTTTCAAAAGCATTGAAAGGATATGTTGACATCTTCATCATGTCGAAAGTAACTTCCTGGTCATCAACATGAAGTTTTACTATGCCATTCTTTGCATCAATCATAGCTCCTGCAGTCACCAGGAAAGGCCTTCCTAGTATAATAGGAATCCTGACATTTTCATCGATATCAAGAATGACAAAGTCAGCTGGAAAACAAAGGCCTCCTGTCTTTACTAAAACATCTTCAATGATCCGTTCTGGTCTGGTGCTCGATTGGTCAGCAAAGAAGAGAGTCATATTAACTGGCCTCATCTTTCCCAAGTCCAAACGTCTCGCCATAGCAAGTGGCATTACATTGATGCTGCTTCCTAAGTCACAGAGCCCTCGCCCAGCTTCTTTACAGTTGATAATCAGAGGTAAAGTAAAACTCCCTGGATCTTCAAGCTTTGGAGGAATCCTTTGTTGAAGAACCAGGCTACAATTCTGATTTAAGACCACCATTTGCTGCTCTCCTGCACTTCGTTTCCCTGAAATCAATTCTTTCAGAAACTTAGCGTAAGTGGGCATTTCAGCAATTAATTCAACCAAAGGGATTGATATTTCAATGGCCTTAATCTTTTCAAGAAATTTCTTAAATTTAATTTCTTGAAGATCATTTTTGAGTCTCCCAGGATATGATATCCTGGGCATGTGTTCATCCAATGAATCCTTTTTATTACCTGTAGAGTTAGGATTATCATTACCTCCCTCTTTTTCCTTTGGAAAAGAGTATCCTGAGACATTCTTTTCCAAACCCTTATCCTATTTGTATCTGTCTTTGTTCAAGCTGATCATCTTCTTCCATTGTCTGAACATCCTTGAACTTTTTCTGCTGCAGCAACCTCTCTCGTTTCTTTTCAAATTCAGGATCAACAACCTCTTTTCCTCCCCTCAATGTAACTGCCTTACATTGTGGATTTGTTTCAGAAGAACCTGGTAATTTTCCTTTTTCTCTATGCTGTAGTAATTTGGCCATCTCTGTTACTGAATTTTCAACATTCTTGATTGAAGCCTGCAGTTGGTTATTCGTCTCTGTCTGCTTAACAATAAACTCCTTCAGAGCATTCTCCACCTTCAAAGAATAAGAATTGTCTTGAACAACAGGATAAGATTGCAGTGGAAAATTTGCAGGGACTGGTGCAAACTGTCCATATGGCCTATTCTGTTGGTTCATCTGTTGAGGAGGTCTCTGAGGGTACATTTGTTGCTGTGGATAAAATGGTTGTGGAGGACGAAATTGCTGCTGATTTTGTTGTTGTGGGTTCAGAAGATGTGCATTTTGTGCGTTCTGAGTATTACCATAGCTCAGATTCGGGTGTTTGTTCCGGAATCCAGTGTAGTTGCAGCTCTCATCTTGCTTTGGTGCTTCCTGGATTTGTGGGCACTGATCATTGTGATGTGGCCCTGAGCAAATTCCGCACTGATACACTGGTTCCATTGGAGCAGGTTGAAGGATCATCACTGGTTGCTGTTGTTGTTGATGTTGAGCTTGTTGATTTGTTTGCTGAGCTACCTGTAGCTCAGCAATTTGTTTAGTGAGTGCTGCAAATTTCTCTTCATTTTTGTCTGTATGGATGACAAGACTCTTTCTTGTAGGAGATGGTGGGTCATCGTCTTGGAGGACTGCTCTACTAGCCGTCATGGTGTCTATTGTTGACCACGCTCTATCAAGTGGCATCTGAAGTAATTGTTCCCCTCCGGTGGCATTAATCATCATCTGCCAAGTGTGAGTGAGTCCAGTGAAAAAGATCTTTAAAAGTCTTCTTTCTGTGATACCATGTTGCGGACATCTCTTAAGCATATCAAAGAATCTGTCTCGAGCATCCTTCAGAGATTCTCCTTTTCTCATCTTGAAGCTAGAAATCTTATCTACCCATTCATCTACTTTGCTTTCTGGAAAATACTTGAGCAATAAATTTCTAACTAGTTCTGGCCAAGTAGCCTTCTGTTGAGCATTCAATGAATCATACCATTCTTTTGCAGAACCATCCGGAGAGAATGGGAACATTGCCAGTTGAATGGTTTCCCTTGAGGCTCTTCCTTTCTTCACTGTCTTACTCAGTTCAACAAACTTTTTGAGATGCAAGTGTGGATCTTCAGCACTCAACCCATAAAAAGCTCTGGAAGAAGCTAAGTTTAATATACCAGGTGGTATATCAACCTCTTCATCTGTTCCAGCCAAATACTGATCAACATTGGGTTGCCATGGTTGATATTGTTCTTCTTGAGGATTCGGAGCAGGATTAGCAAAATTTGGTGGAAAATAGTGTTGATGAATGAATTGTGGTGCAGCAGCTCTCTGTGGTGCTTGAAAATGTCCTCGAAGTGGTACATTTTGCTGATTGTCTGGTTGTCCATTTGGTAAGTTTCCAGGTCCGTCATTTTGTCCATTGTTAGCCATCCTAGTTATTGTTGAAAGATTCCCTTCTACAAGATCTCTCTGTCTCCTTCTTGCACTTGCTCTGATCAGCCTTGCTGTTCTCTCAAGTTCACAATTAAAAGGAAGTAAAGGTGGCCTTGAAGATCGAGTTATTCTTTCGCTCATAAACTGTTGAGACTTCTCTGTGAACAAAATGAAAGAATTAATGAATTTGTTATGGTGTAAAGTAAATAATTACAATTAAACCAAAGAGTATCTACAGTTCTAAAATTCATAATGCTACACCCTCCCCGGCAACGGCGCCATGAAGCTTTGAGGTAAAACCCGCTGCAATGCCCCCCGACAGCCTTTACACTATAATCCTGTAGGGCTGTTAAAAAGCTTGCCTAATTTTTCCTACCGAAAGCGCACGGTATCAAGCTGCAATATTTATTTTTATTGTCGGGATCGTTCATTAGAGAGTTACACGATAGAAGTGATTTAATAGGATTATTAGTTCTAGAATCTGTTTATGCCCTTGGTTTAAGGATGGTGTAATGATGATTACTAAAAACTTAATGCTGAAATGTAAATGCACAAAGCTGTAAACAATAGTAAAGAAAACAATTGAAATAATGTTGAATGTTGTGATTATGTTCATGAGTTTAAGATAACACGGACCAAATCAAATGAAATTAGAATATGATGAGAATATCATACTTCTACGGTTAAGCAGAATTAGAGTTCATTGAGATAGACAAATCCTCTATACAACTTAATCAAATCTTCATGTCTTAAATCACTTCCCAAGACAGGTACTTGTGATTCAGTGTCATGACATTCTAAGCACTGAAATCGTAGGATACTATCATCACAGGATGATCGGTCAGACTCATTCTGTGACAAAAGCTGTTAGAATTGTCACTTAATCTATTTCTTTCGGACTTCAGATTAAGCCTTTGAAAACTCGAGGTCACTTCTAAACCATCTTATATTTATCTGAACTTGAAGTTGTTTTTTTATTACTCTGAAGCAAATTGGTCTTATGATCCTATGTTGGATGTCCTCTACAAGAAATGAGAAAGCAAGTATTTAAATCTATCATCCAATGTTTTCATAAGACTTGTATCCTCAGAGTAATTCCTTCAAGTATTTGTAAGAAGTAATAGTCCTGTAAGTATATCAAGCTGAAATTGCTATTCAAAATCCTTGACTTATCCGGACCACCCAGATTCATATAGATGCTCTAGCTTGAGAAATCTCTGTAAACAATTCCAAATACCCATGATTTAACTCAGGATCAGTAGATTGTAGGAAGAATATTTTAATCTCCTACCCATAACATATTTTAAACGACAGGTACTAAATGTCCAACTAAAGAACAAGTTTGTTCTCCATTAACCTGAGTAAATAATGATTGAGAAAACTTATATCATCATCTTTCTCATTGTACTATTGAAAATAGTAATATGAATTACAGATGTGAATTATGAGTATGTAATTATGAAGTAAGATTACTCATCATAGACTGGGAAATATCCCAAAATATTATATGTATAGGTAGTATTATATGTATAAAGAAACGATGAGGGTTCTGAGTCCTCTTAATCAAAATGCTAGAGTGTTTCCAAAATATACGCTGGAAACTAGACAGAATTAGGAAATAACTTTCCTATGAAAAAAATTTGAGAGATAATTCTGCAAAATAAATGTCCAAAATAGCTCGCAGTAACTACTTTGGGTTTCAAACTATGAACATTCAAATTTTCCGCACGCTATGTCTGTACAGCATGGAGGGAGTTAATATTCAAAGAATGTTCATCAGATTTTATTTATACAAAGAACTAAATGCCTCGCAATAATTTCTGTAAGAATGCGGCGAGGTATCCAATTCCTACTTATAAGATAGGGGTTATATATGTATAAAAAGTAAAAGTAAGTATTTGATGCCCAAAAAGATGGGTATCAATTCTGTTGCTATCTTAGATTGGTTTTCTCGCTTTGTCAGAGTGACATCGCGAGAGTATTGAATAGCCTTTCTTTAAACAAAGGTCTCTGGATATATCCTCGCATCATCTTTTAAGATGAAGCTTGGCTTTATCCTTATGTGAAGTAAATGATCAGGTTTTATAACTGTCATAACTACCTTCTGTGATTTCTGTTCAGAAAGTAATGAATACAGAACCTTTCACCTCCAAATTCATGAACTTAGAGTTATTAATTCTTAAAGATTATCATGCGATGATTAACACTGCAAGAGTCTCTAGGAACCTTTTGAAGTTCTAAACATTAATCTCTGTGATTTCTTCCAAATTTGAGATCAAGATATAATATCAACAGAAAATCGAACGAATTCACAATTCTGCCAGTTCATACCTAACTCGGTTACAATATTCAAACTTCTTGTGTAACTAGAACGAACATATTACGAGTTTAAGATATGGAGGTATTGTAATCTTCGAGAATCAAATTATCGATGTAATGGAGATTCCAAAAATGAATATTGTAATTGATGTTTATATTTCTCTGAAACAGAATTGAGAAATGAGAATTGAAATCAGAAAAATAAGAAATGCACGATTTGATAACCGATCATTCTTCATGTATCTTGAATAACAAAGAATTAAAAAATGAATACACCTGGAAGTCTGATTGCAGTCAGAATAATGCAAAGGTGAACGAAGAAGTCGGAAGTTTAGATGATGATCGTCGTAATGGATGAACAAGCATTCCAAAAGCAACTCTTCTTCTAGGATATCCTCAAACTAATCTACTGAAAACTATCTTGAGGAAAATCTACTGCGAAATTGAATTACGAATCTGAAGAACTGAAAGTAAATTGCAGTGAAAATTAAACCCTAGCTAACCTACCTACTGAATTCTAAAAAAAATGGACTGGAGAGTAAAATTGAGCTATTCTCTTCAATCTCCCGCCTGCTGAGCTGATCCCCCAAGGGTCCTATTTATAGATGGGCGTTGTAACTGCTTCAGCCTTGGATGATAACCGCTCGCATCAGAATAGCTCTCCTCTCGCTTTGTCCAGTTCCTTCAAAGCGAGAGTCAGAAATGTAATCATCTTTCTTGACAAGGCGAGGTCTCACAGTTTCTCCAAAGAGTTAGCTTCTCGCCATAATATCTAAAGCTTTCTGTCTTGCACAGACTTTCTTTCCTCGCGATGTCAAACAATCATCGCGTGGACTTCAGCGTCTGAACATTTTCTTTAGATCTTCTCCTGATTTCGAATGTAAGTCCTCGCACCATTCCTTCTCTTTCCTTGCTATGTCTTTTTCCATTTCCCGCTGCTTTCCAGCTTAACTTCCTGCTGAATGACAAAGCGTGAATAAGTTCAAATAAAAACATAGCGTGCGAGACTTGCAATGAAAACTTAGAATTTCAAGCCATTTTCAGTGTAATTCCAACTTCTTCACAATCTTAGTTCTTCTTCCATCTTTTTCTAATCTTCCATGATTATTCATTAAAAACTAATGGAATTAAGAACAAAAGATCATCATTAAGACACTAAATTGGACGCAAATGACAGTCATAAAAGACTGTCGTCATATGGGACAGTGTGATGCTTTATTTATGTATTCAATTATACAATTATATAAACTGTTATTTAACTGTACTAATCTCGTTCCCCGTTTGCCAGCTGTTCCTACTCTTGCTCAGTACTTATGTACTGACACCTTGCGTTTTGTTTTTCTTATAGATACTCCCGGGGAGGACGCAGAGCTTGAGCATGATATCGGGTTTGGGGATGAGTGATCTACCTAGAGATGCATCATTCATGTTATAGACGTATATGCTTGTCTGGAATCTATGCTCTCTGTAGCATGAACTATCTGTTTTCTTATTTATGTTATTGGCATTGGTCTGTGAACCATGTTCTGTATTACTGTTATTTACTTGGTATCGTTGACAGGTTGTGGTGAGACTTTGATGTCGTACTGTTGTGGCTTGTAAGTCGGATATCTATTATGATGTGGGATTTCCTCTTGTTGGACTTACTCTGATGTTATGATTTATTAGTATATCTGTTTACCAGGCTTCGTGTTATTAATCTTAAATTGATTGGCCAACAGTTTAAGAGAGGTAACACGGCAGTAATGTCGCAAAAATTTGGTTTAAAATTTTTGGGGCGTTACAATTTCTGAAAAATAGATAAAATTAATTTGATTTTAATATTTTATTTAATAATGGATCTATTCACACCCCCAATAATAACTATTTATACACTCAATTATTTTATTTATAGTATTTTTTACGAAAATAATTAATTTATTGTAAACCATTATCCATAGAATATAAACTTTCACCATTCTCTTAATAATCGTAATTGTATTATATAATTTTTAATATAATAAAACATAAAGAATATTTATATTCCTGATTATACATTTATATACAATTAGAATGGATACAAATACATACCTATGATTTATTGAATGTGACGTTGTAGATCGTTTATGTCATTATATATTATATTAAACATTTTAAAACATAATTTTTACATTAATTATATATAGGCTTTATACATCTTTCTATATATCTTTTTTTTAACTTAATAAATGATATATATATAATATTATTATATAACTGGAAAATTGGGAATTCCATAAAAATTTGAAATTACAAATCTTTGAAAAACTGAGAAGTATAGGAATTCCTTATAAATTACAATTCTATATCTTATAAAAATGAAAATTGGGACTTCTATATACCCATTATTTATACCTTTTAACATGAAGAAATAAATAAATAATCATACAAAAATCTAATTCAATATTTAAAATAGAGGTAATAACTAAAATAGGCCACTAGAAGGAGTCATTTCCACTTTTGGGCCACGATATTTTGATTTAGGAAAATAGGCCACTAGAAAGATTTCGGGCCTGAATTTAGGCCATTGGGCTGGAATTCGGGCCGAGATGGCCTAAAAGTGGAAATGACTACTTCTGGTGGCTTATTTTAGTTTTTTTCAATTATTTTTTTATTTTATATAATTAAAATAAATAATATTCATTCTGTGTCATTATTTATGTCATACTTTCTTTTTTTCCTTGTTCCAATATTTTTATTTCATTTTCATTTTAAAAAAAATTAAATATTAATCGTCAAACTTACCCATCACCTCACATTAATAAATAAATATATTAAACTTTCCAATTATCTACTACCATTAATAATTTCAGTCCACCCTATAACCACATATCAGTAATCACAAATAAATAAATAAATTAAAATTGTGGGGTTGAGCACTTACTCCAGTGGTAAGCCCCCAACTCCAACCTATAGGTTGGGGGTTCGAATCCCCACCTGGTCCCCTATCCCTCCCCTTTGTAATTGTGTGGCTTGGGTTCCCACCACCCGTTCCAGGCCTTCAATGGCTCCTCAAAAAAAAATTTAAAATTGTAGCTCATTACAATCACATTATATAAATTTTTAAGGTACCTTTATTTAACACTATTAATAGGACGGAGGGAGTAATATAAGAAATAAAATGAATATTAATTCAAATATATTATAAAATAAGTAAAACAAATACATATTCAAATAAATTAGAAAGTAAAAATAAACAGATTTTATTATAAGTATCCCAAAATTTTCAGACATGGTATTTTATGTAGGAATAATTAGTATTAAATGTAAGGAATTTTTCGGGCATGGGTATGTTTGTCAATTAATATTTAATTATTTTTAAAATGGAAATGAAATAAAAAAAATATTGGAACAAGAAAAAAGAAAGTAGGACATAAATAATGTCACGGAATGTGTATTATTTATTTTAATTACATAAAATAAAAAATAATTCAAAAAAACTAAAATAGGCCACCAGAAGGAGTCATTTTCATTTTTAGGTCATCGTGGCCCGAATTCCAGCCCAATGGCCTAAATTCAGGCCCCAAATCCTTCTAATGGCCTCTTTCACTAAATCAAAATATGGTGGCCCAAAAGTGGAAATGACTCCTTCTGGTGGCCTATTTTATTTATTACCTCTTTAAAATAAAAAATTAAAATATTAAATTTGAGACCCAAACTCACTACAAAGAAATGATGCATATTCTAATAGATGTATTAAGAATATAAAAATTTAAAATAAATAAATAAAAACTTAAAATTGTGGGTATATGAAAATGCAAGACACTAAAATAATATTACCTCTGTATCATAATATATTTGACGTTTGATAATATGCTACTATTCATATACACATTTTTACTTAAAGTTTTATCATAGTCATATAAGGTAAAATATAGCAAAGTAAGATCTTGTTGGATTCGTCTTGTCATGTAGTTTTTAAATATCGAACTTTTAAAATATTTACTTGTACCGAGTTTGAGTTATTAATGATTTAAAATGTACATTGAACTGCATGATATGTGGCTCCGTCGAAAACATTCGAATACGGAGGAAGTAAATAAATAATTAAAAAATGTAAAACAATAAAAAAATATAAAATATAAAATTTCAAATCTTTTTAAAACTGAAAATTGTAGAAATTCTATACAAATCAAAAAGTCCATATCTTTTAAAAAATGAAAATTGTGTAGAAGTGAAAATTGTTGGAATAAAAAAATGAAAAAAAATTAAAATAAATAAATAAAAAATACAAAATTTAAAATAAATAAATACAAAAATCTAAATTTTCAATTTCAAACTTTTAAAAACTGAAAATTGTAGGAATTTCATATAAATCGAAAATTTCATTATCTTTTAAAACTTGGAAATAGAGATTCCATATCCAAATTAATATATGGATGAATATATATTTCCATATCCAAATAAAAAATTAAAAAGACTTGAAAAATCTAAGAAAATTGAAATTTTGAAATGGACACACCACATTAAATGTTGACTGTTGGGATGCAGGGTGGCGGACTGATTGATTAATGACGAGGATATTGCCATGTCCTTGTTTAGGTTGTGCTGATCGTGGTCCGGGTTCCATTGGGCGGCGGTCTGGAGCATATGGAAAGGGAGGAATGCTGTGTCTATGCGAGGTGCTCAAGTTAGTATTGCCACAGCTGTGAAGGAGAGTTTTCATCTTGGAGGTTGCTCCAATAGAGTTTACTCCAAACCCATCAAAGTTGTTTCACCGCGGATGATCTCCTGGAATCCTAGAGGTGCAACTGGCCCTATTTTGCATGTAGACGGGAGCTCGTTTGGTAACCCAGGCCGGGCAGGATTTGGTGGTGTCATTCGAGAAGATAATGGGGGCTGGATTGAGGGTTTCTCCGGCTACATTGGGATAAATTCTAACCTGGTTGCTGAATTACATGGCATTTGGAATGGCTTGCTTCGTTTGAGATCTTTGGGAATTTCCGAGGCTACTTGTTTTACGGACTCATCTGCGGCCCTTTCGCTCGTGCGGCAAGGTGTACGTCAGGATCATTGGTTATTTCCTTTGGTTCAACACAATATTGATGTGTGATCAATTGCCCTTCGCTTCCTGGGCCCCTTAACCCTCTAGCTTTGCTCGAGCTCTGTAACTATGCATTAGCTCAACCAAAAATGCCCGTCTCTTTCTGTAGAACATGGGTCTCCAACTATTATAGGAGTGCTCAGCTCCCTAGGGTCAAGTGGTTTCATATTCTGCGAGAGGGGAATGCGGTTGCGGACTCTCTCGCTAAGCGAGGGGCTAATGCCGAGGAGTTTTTTACCTCTTGGGCGTATCTCCCAGATGGTTCGTGTGAAGTTGTTGTAGCGGATTTGGCCGGCATTTGTTTTCCTAGATTTTGAGTGTTTTTTCTTTCCTTCCCCCCCTTGCTGTAGAGTTTTTAGTTTTTCTCTTTGCTGACGCTCATTGCGTCCCTGTTTACCAAAAAAAAAAAAAGTTGACTGGGTTGATGAAAATCGTTTGAATAAAAAAATTGAAAAAAAAATTAAATTAAATAAATAAAAATACAAAAAATTAAAATAAATAAATACAAAAATACAACTTTTCAAATTTTAAATCTTCTAAAAACTGAAAATAGTAGGAATTCCACATAAATTGAAAATTTCATATCTTTTAAAACTTAAAAGTGATATTTCCGTATCCATATATGGATTAATATATTTTCTATATCCGAATTAAAATTTTAAAAAATAAAAAATTTAAGAAAATTGGAAATTTGAAATGAAGACATCGCACTAAATTTAATTTGACTGGGTTGATGAAAATTGTTGGAATAAAAAATACAAAAAAAGATAAAATAAATAAATAAAAAATACAAAAATTTAAAATAAATACATACAAAAATACAAAATTTCAAAGTTCAAATCTTTTAAAAATTGAAAATTGGTGGAATTTTACATAAATTGAAAATTTCATATCTTCTAAAACTTGGAAATTGAGATTTCCATATTCAATTTTTTTTTTTTTTGAGGGCAATAGCATTTTATTCCCAACAAGGTTAAATGTGCTTTACAAAGTTACAACCCCAAAACAAACCAAAACTACCACGTAACCAAAGCCACAATAAACACGTTTAGCAGACAAATAACATCTGGATAAAGACAAAAAAGGCACTCTTAAATTTGTTGTGACAACATATTTCCCGTGCAAGATGAATCGAGAACATGTGCGACGAATCAAAGGGCTCGACATTGAGCAAAAACAGACCGGATAAGGTTAAGGCAACAAATGAGAGGAGAAAAACCATCTTTGCAGACAACAATTGGTGGAAAGAGTTAATGGCTACACAATGCAGGCAGGATAGAGGTAAGAGACATCTAGGTGGTGAGAAGATAAGGACCATCTATGCAATGCCACAAAGAAACCAGTTCTTGATGTAGTTGTTTTCCCACTACTAAATATATCCATAACAGTCTTCATTTGATTCAACATGCGAATCACTCCCCCTAATCTTCCAGCCCAATTAATCATCCATATGTTGCATTGGGATAACCCCTAAAATGTACCCCATCCCGGAACAGCTCCGGTTCTCTTTTGATTTCATCTCTCAATATCTTCGTGTCCTACTTTCTCAAATGGAAGGATATATTTTTCTGTTTTTTGTTTTTGGTTTTTTTTTTCTGCTGCTTTTTTTTTTCTTTTTTTTTCTTTTTTTTTCTTTTTTCCTTTTTTTTTTTTCAAGTTTTCCAACAACCGAGATTCGAGACACAAAAGTACTCATCAAACTATTTATCTCGACAGTGTGAGCCCCCACTCTCAAAAGTTAATATATACTCCTCCTACACACCACACACGGCTTTAGCAGCAATGCATTGATAGGACCTATCTCTCCCAAGGCTTTATGAATCTAAAAAGTTGATTCATTGGAAGAGAGATTTTGGTGAATCTACTGTGACCATGCCATCAGAAACTTCATGAAGCAGAGGGACCAAAAAAGACTCAGATCGCTAAGATATTTGATTGGCTAAAAACAGGTGACTCAGAAATAGGAGGTAAAGCAAGGAGGGCAAAAGCAAAAGCAAGAGGCGGGGAATGACCAACCACCCTTATCATATTCGACGCACCATCAAGAACATAGCAGGCTCAACATGCATGTGGCAACAAATTTAAGAGAGACAGTTTTGAGCTTTACCTTTATGCGCATCCAAGTAAGCTTGCATTTGACATCTTGATTCTTTTGCATAAATATCCCATAGCCAATCTGTAGCAGCCACCAATGGGACTTCTTTATCAGCGAATCATCGTCAGTTTCGCTAATAATCTTCCCGACGACACAGCAACGGCACCATATCATCAACTTTAGCGCCTTAAGACTTTCGGTTTCATTTACTGACAAGTCCCCAGTTTGCTGCAGCAACTTGGTAAATGATCTCACTTTCCAGCGCTCTTTCCAATTCCAATATGGCTTTGTCACCTTGCAAGGGATCCTCCACCCGCACATAAGCTTCCAACCCAATCCCTTTTGCACTTTCCATGCTCTTTGGTATACCAATCACATTTGTAGTATTAATATCTCCCAATGCCTACTGCAGACAAAGCCTCCTGGATTCTCTTAATAACCTCAGTAGCAGTGACAGCCTAAACATTCGCTAACAGCATCCTATGGGAGGTAAAGAGCTTTGAACGTCATCTAGGGCAGTACGTATCAGCCTCCATAATACACACTATCCACTTGATGATTATATGTTTCTACATGCGCTTCTTTAGTACCTCAAGGGCTACACTGCAATCAATACATCACCAGCTACACCTGCAACAATAAAAAAAAAGCACACAAGAAAAACATTGTCAGCAGTAAAATGGCACTCTGTCGCGCCCCAGGCACAATCACATCTATACCATCTCCACTAAACTCTTCCTGCAACAGATGTTGCATCAACATCTTCAACCACTACCCCTGCCTCTACCTCCTTCAACAGCCTTATTTTGAAATGGAAACCACCAAATTCTTGGCTCGGATCCTCAATACCACTCCTCCATTTTCCCCCCTCCGGATGCACCTTGCTTAGCCCAGAAATCGGCTAACTCATTGCGCTCCCTGAGGATGTGTTGATATCTGACCTCTCCGGCGCACCTAAGGACTGAAATAATTGGAGCCACCAGATTCCTAAATCTCCAAGGCACACTTCCTGGATCTTCCAGCCATCTCACAATGACAATCGAATCACATTCAAAGACTAACTTTGGAAGAGGAAAACCTTGGTCCCGGATAATAGCTTGACAAACTCGACTTATTGCACTAATTTCCGCCCCTAATGAGTCCGAGATGCCAATGTAGTCAGACATTACAAACACTACCTCACCCTTTTCATCCCTAATGACTCCTCCTATGCCTGCCGGCCCCGGGTTTCCAAACGAGGACCCGTCCGTATTAATCTTCCACCACCCATTAGTTGGTCGAACCCAAGTGAGGCCCTTTCGAACTGATTTGCCCCTATCCAGCCGCTTATAAGGGAAGCAGTCTAGAAAACGTCCCCCTATTCCAAACGAATAAATTCGAGTGTCATTAGAAATAGTCTCCCACCAGTACTTTATCCTCCACTTTAGCTCCTCCTCTACCTCTTTTATCACCACTCGTTTCCCCTTGAAAACTGAAGCATTACGATGCTTCCATACCGTCCACACGATCGCCAACCCCGTTATCAACCATACTTCCTTTCTCCCTCCCATTTTAGTCCCGCAAATCCACCACAATAATAAATAATGAATCTCCCCCGGACATGCCCATTCCATCCCGAACCAGTTGACTCCTTTGTACCACAATGCCTTAGCCAACTCGCATTTGCAAAATAAGTGATTTATTGATTCCACCTCACTCCCACAGCAGCCGCATAGAGTACCAGGCGATTGCAAGCATCCTCGTCTTAATAGCTCCTCTTTTACCGGGACTCCCTGATTAATAACCTTCCAAGCCAATATTTTCGCCTTCATGGGTACTTTAATCTTCCAAAATAGTCTCCACATCCCTTGCATTTCGTCTTGTACCCCACCTGTCTCCACGATCCTACAAGATGAGGGAGAATATTTTCCACTCCCCTCTAGCCCCCACACAACTCTATCCTCTATAAATCTGCACAACTTCACCCTACCAATCACCCTTAGGAATTCATTCCATACTCCGATTTCCCAGTCGAAGATCGCCCTCCTTAAAAGGATGTTCCAATTCCACTGTACCCCTGTCCAGCTTCCATTCCCAGCCACCACCCCTTCCTTCTTCACGGCAAGAGTGAATAATCTTGGAAAGCTTTCCCGCAGCGGTCTTCCATCCTCCACCCAAATGTCATACCAAAATCGAGTGGATAGTCCGTTACCTACACATATAACAAAGCCACCCCCACCAAATGGCAGACCTGGACTTTCCCATGCTTTACAAATATTGCCCCATAGAGATCTACTTCTTCTAACACCCGGCACCAAAGGAGTATTACCCCCATAGTACTTATTGTCAATAACTTGTTTCCATAATGTTTCTTCCCTTCCAAACCTCCACCGCCACTTGAGTAATAATGTATCGTTCAGTCTTTGAATATCCCAAATGCCCAGCCCTCCTACATCTTTGTGCCTGCAGATTTTATCCCAACTCAAGGTATGTAACTTTCTGTGCCCTTCAACCTCATTCCAAAAAAATCTCCTCTTGATTTTCTCTAACTTTGCCGCCACACCCCTAGGAATCCTAAAAATTGATAAATAATAAATGGGCAGGCTGTTGAGGATTGAACGAATCAAACAAGCCCTCCCCGCTTTGACAATAGTCTTCCTTTCCATCCGGCGAGCCTTTTTTCAACTCTTTCCAACACTGGCTGCCATAAAGAGATTCCGTTCACTCTGCCACCAATCGGGATTCCAAGATACTTTATCGGCCAGCTCCCTACCCCGCACCCAAGAATTGAAGCCGCTTCCATTACCTCAGTCTGTGGAACGTTAATGCTAAAAACACTACTCTTCTGAAAGTTAATCCGTAATCCTGTAGCAAGGGTCAAGCAGGTAAGCAGGCGCTTTATCATTACTACTTGTTGGATCTGCCCTTCGCAAAAAATAATGGTGTCATCGGCGTATTGGAGATGTGAGATGATTTTCCCTTTCCTCCCTGCTTCCAGGCCCTTAACCTGTCCCATTGCCACCGCTTTGCACATCAGTAGATTGAAGACTTCCGCAACTAGGATGAACAAATACGGCGAAAGTGGATCGCCTTGTCTCAACCCTTTTTGCATCTTAAAGAAATCCGTCGGGGACCCATTAATTAATACCGCAGCCGAGGCCGTAACCACGCACGACTTGATCCACTTTATCCATTTGCGACCAAAACCCATGCTCTCAAGAACTCGGACTAGCGCTTCCTATGACACATTATCGTACGCCTTAGCAAAGTCTAACTTGATTACTAAGCCACTCCGCCTCATCGAACTGGTTGCCTGAACTGTTTCCGCTGCTATAAGAACCCTATCCAATATTTGCCTCCCTCGTACGAATGCCATTTGAGCTTCTCCGACAAGACCCCCCATAACCTCCTGTAACCTCTTTGCCAAAACTTTTGTAACAATCTTATACACGCTCCCAACGAGAGAGATAGGTCTAAAATCATTGAACTCCAATGGGCTCTCAACCTTAGGTATTAATGAGATAAAGGATCCTCCAATTTCCCTAGGTAGATGACCCTCTTCCTGTAACTTACAAAATATCTTCATCACATCAGCTTTAAGAACATCCCAGTTCCTTTTGAAGAAGCCGAGATTAAACCCATCCGGACCTGGGGCCCTATTACCATCACAGCTCCAAATTGCCTCTTTAACCTCTTCCTCTGAGAAATCCCTTTCAAGCCACAGACGGTCTGCTTCCCCTACTCTTGGGAGCCCAATGTTTTCCAGATCGAATATCTCCTCCTCCTTCTTAGTAAACAACTCCTTGAAATGACCATAAGCCGCCTCCTTCACTTCTCTCGGATCCTCAATAAGCTGCCCACCCCTCTTGATAGCCCCTATGTACCCTCTACGTTTGTGTAGCGCTGTTACCGCGTGAAAGTAACGTGTATTTAGGTCTCCTTCCTTAATCCACCTCACTCTCGACTTTTGGTGCCATCTTCTTTCCTCGGCTAAATGTAGTTGCTTCAATTCGCCTCTCTTGGCTCTCCAAGACACCCCAGCGCTAGATTCCACTCCATTTAGATGATTAGTTGCTTCTAGTTCCTCGATCTCAGCTGACAACTTTAGTATCCTGTTTTCCAGATCTCCTGCCCCGTATTTATCCCAAGCCCGTATTTTCCTCTTTAATGCCCTAAGCTTATCAAACAAAGCCTCTCCCCTATCATGCCCTGAACTACCAGGTCCACTCCCCCATACCTCCTTTAGCAACTCCAAAAAGCCCCTTTCTTCCATCCAGTAAGTGTAGAATCGAAACGGTTTAGGACCCCATGACCTCTCCCCGGTTTCCAGGCACACTGGATAATGGTCCGAAAGGACCGACTCCGCTCTGCGTTGGGTCACTCCACCATTGATACACAACCAACCCGGCGAAATAAGAAATCTGTCCAGCCTACTCCGTGCTTTCCCTCCCCTCCCAATCCATGTGTACTGGCCATTTTCCATTGGCAAATCTACCAAGCATAACCTCTCAATAAAATTCCTGAAGTCCCTAGACGAGCCAGGATCCGAACTCTCCCCTAGTCTCTCACTTTCCGACACCACCGCGTTAAAATCGCCCGTAAAACACCAGAGTTCACCATTAGACGTATCGCAATTTAGCGCAAGAGTCTCCCACAGCTCTGACCTTCCACTCCTGCTATTTGGTGCATGAACAGCCACAACATTTACCATCCCTTCAATTCCATTAACTCTTCCTGTGATCCAAATGAAGTTGAAGCGTATCTCTTTAACACTAAAGGAGGACATGCTGTCATCCCAAACCACCAACATTCCCCCCGCGTTCCCGGCTGCCGGTTGCACGCAATATTCGCACCCTGACGATCCCCATAGTCTATGCACTAATCTCTTTTGAATATCACTCATCTTTGTTTCCTGAGCACAGAAAATTGTAGGCTTCTCCTTCTTGCACAACCTTATCACAGCCCTTCTCCTCACCCCACTATTTAGACCCCTAAGATTACATGTTATCACTCGCATTGATAAATATTGCTCCACAATCCCCAACGAATCGCCCCTTTCCTATCTCCCTACCTCCTTCAATACCCGAGCAATGGCCTGCTCTTTTGATACCATGCACTCCAATCCCATAGACCTGGCAAGCTCAAGAATTGCTTCTACCTCTTCGAGATCCACCAGCTTTACTCCTTCATCCGTGCGAATGGTTGAAAATTGAAGTTTAGCGAACACCCTGGACCCTTGACCTTGTTCCGATTTACCAATACCATGCTCCAATTGACGATTACCCCTCAATTTCTTACCTCTGCTCCTTCCCCTTCGCTTGTTTCCGCTTCTGCCCCGAATGACTAGAGATAAAGCATCTTCTACCGCCCTTATCCTGGAATCCACTGCCATACTAATTTCCGAGCCGATTTGAAGATCCCCACCTTCAACCCCCTCGAATCCCTCGCCCTCTGCCAAAGTGAGACTCGGCACTCTCCCCTGACCCCTCTCACTCTCAACCTCATCTATCACCTTACCTCTAATTTCCTTTTCATTCTGGACTGAGCCCTGAACATCTATCAGGGATGTAAGGAAGTTTGGAAGCTCCTCTAGCATACCCCCCTCCCTAGATGACACCTCGCCTCCCGTACTGCTCCCACTTCCCGCATTTCCTTCTTTAGCCCAGCCCTCTCCTATAGCCCCAATTGAATCGATGAATCTGTGATCACAATTGGCCGCCTCTTTCCCATCGTTTTCTTTGGGCCGACTATTTAATTCTGCCACCTCTTTCCCATCATTTTCTTTGGGCCGATTATTTAATTCTTCCATATGTTCAATATCTGACACCCCCCGACCCATCTCACCCTCCCAAGCCCGTGCACCATTGCTATGAGGTCGATCCTCTAGCAGCCCAACTCTCTCCGGCCCATGATTACTTGGCCCACCACCCTTTGAATTACTTTCGTCCACCACCTTTTTGAACACCCCAACAGAACGCCTCCCATTCTCTTGGGATTGCCTTATACCTCCCTCTAGTGAGTCATTATTGATTGCCACCCCCGAGGTTAATCTGCTCATGCTACCACACTGTATCCCATGCACCCTTTGCACTTCCCCACTTTCTGGGCTCCGGGACCTATTTTCTTTTTCCACCACCGATGCCTCCTCACCTCCTCCGCCTCTGCGCCGCCTATCAGTCCGGCCGGAACACCCCCCCTCCCATGCTTCGTCCTCCACCACGACTGCTTCACAAAAACATGAAGCCACCCGAACCTTTGACATCTGATTCCCAAGCTTGATTTTCAGAATTGCTGGAATGAATGCCCCTTCATGCAGCGACACAAGCACCTTGACTCGATCGAATCTACTCTTACTCCTCGTCTCCCCGCCAATACTCACGATAGTGCCCCATCCCCTGACCAACTTCTGAAAGTTCTCCACACTCCATGCTGTAACCGGAACCCCAAAAAGGTAAACCCAAACGAAATGCTTTCTGTATCTCACGTCTCTATCCCACTTCCTTTTCCATGAGATAAACCCATGGTCTCTACCATCCAACAGGAACTCATCCCTTACCTTCTTATTATTGAACACCACTACCACCATTTGCCCCCCACCATAGACCACTTCCTCGTACTCCTGGTATTCATTGCTTAACCACAGCTTAAAATCAACAAGTTTCTCAATATTTCCCATTTCAACGATGGACGCCCGTTCGAGCCTTGCCAGATTCTCCTCTGCCTCCGTTAGCTCAATAGCCCCATTCAAGTTTTCCTTATTCCGACTCGGTATCCCTTTGATGACGTCCGCGAATGAACGGTCGTCTCTCCAGGCCGTCTTCCTTACAGTCTGTTTGGGTATCCATTTCTCAACCCTAACTGGAAACCTAGGTTTCCCCAGAAAAGTATTTCCCACATTAGTCCGCCCTACTCTCGAACCTCTAGGAGATGCCCAATTCACTCTCAAAGTTGTTCCACTTAACTTCCACCCTTGCAGCTTTTTGATCACTTCATCTGCCTCCACCCTCTTGTTAAACCTGAAAAATCCAAACTTGACACCATTCTCCGGCCACTTCCTAGGAGGGAAGAACCAGTCTTGTACTTTTGCCACACGGTTTATTTCGGAGAGGATAACCCTACAGTCTGCTCCGGCGGGAATATTTCCTACATACACTCCCACAAGCTCTTTCCGGGGTTTGAAACTACCCCTTACTGGTTTTTCCCCTCCTGCGACCTCTCTCCTGAGCTCTGTCACCTCCTCCGCCCTTTCCCTAGACGTTCCGGAACCTCCTTGGCTCTCCCCACTCTTGCCCTGCAAAGTCTAACACTGCCTTGCCGATGACCCTTCCGCCACACCCTCCCACGCCACTCCCTCCGACGACATCTCTCTTTTAGGTGTCCTCTTGAAGAAGGATAACCCTCAATCTAGCTTTTCCTAGCCTGTATAGGTTGTTAAGCAAAAAAAAATTGAGAGTTAATAGATTTTTATAGATTTTAAAAAGTCGGTGGATTTAAAAAGTCCATAGACTCCACGTAGAGTTGATTGATTTTCTATAGACTCCATGTAGAGTTGATTGATTTTCTATGGACTCCATGTAGAGTTTTACTGACTTTTAAAAATCTTGAATTGTTTAGAAAAATTTCGTTTAGTTATATTTTTTAAGAGAATACATTAAGATCTATAAGAATATAACCTACAAGAACTGTTTAATACCTCAAAATTTTTAAAGATATTTTAAAATATGTATCAAATATATCTAGATTTTCAAAGACTTTTTAAAATTTGTGTTGAATACTTCAAAAAATTTGAAGACTTTCTACAGTGTAAATTGAATCCGAACAAAAATAAAAAAATACCTATAGACTCTTGATTGAATACACCACACAGGACTAAGTTTAAAAAATAAAAATAAAAAATAAAGCACCAACTGAATTATATTTCCACAATATATAAGTAGTACTCCATCATTCCCAATATTTTGGCTACATTTAATTTTTGATAATATTCATTGTTTAATATTGACTTAATTATATCGTGTTGATGTAAGAAGAAAAAAAATAGTCAAAGTGTGGTCTTGTTAGAATAGTTTAACCATATAGTTAAAGGTGTATCTTCAAACATTGTCCGTCCTTTAAATGTTTTTGCTCTTTTCTATTTAGTCGTCTAAATGGTCGATGTCAGGGTGGTTTGGCGACATTTTCCCCATCGTGTCCAACCCTTCAAGCCGGTTGAATATTCATTTTTCTAAAACTAAAATATGTATAAGTAAAAATTATATAGAATAAAATATATATATATATATATATTTTAAAACTAAACGATTATTTGAATTTAATAAGATCGGACTTAAGTATATTTTTTCTTATATATTTGTGATAATATAATGTAAAATTAATATAAATTTTTTTTCTTATTGAGACAGATGTTTTTTCTTTTTCTTCCGCACCCTAATACTATCAACTAGCTAACATTCACTGAAAAAAATTATTTGCATTTGTTTTGGTTAGCCAATCAAAAATTAGAAGACTATGTCGGTTTGATGTAGAATAGAAGGAAGAAAACAGACATTTTTACACCAATTTTTTTATACTCTTGTGATTTTTACATCATTTTTGTATGAAATGATTAAATAATGGCTTCGGTTATGGTGCGACTAAGGCAATCCGCAGTGCATCAAGGCGAGAATCTCAACCGTTCATTTAAATCAAAGGATTGTAAATGGTTGAGGGTAAAGTTGTCCAAAAAATATTTATAATGGTTTTGTCGCTGAAATATATATAAGGTTGCATAGGGTATATCGCTGAAATACACACAACTCATCGCTGAAATATATTAAAACACGAAATTGGAGTTGCAAATTTTACGAAGTCGCTGAAATGCACATCATCCTGTCGCTGAAAAATACTATAGCACGTCGCTGAAATATATTATAATACGTTGCTGAACTACATAGAAGCCGTCGCTGAAATATGTTAAACGAAGAATTGGGGTTGCAACTTTACGAAGCCGCTGAAATACACATTATCAAGTCGCTGAAAATTACTATAGCACGTTGCTAAAATATACTATCACATGTCGCTGAAATACACAGAAGCCCTTGCTGAAAACACTTTGCATGTCGCTGAAAATATATAATAGTTTGTCGCTATTAATCAACATATCGCTAAAATGTACCTACGCTGTCGCTGAAATGTACTAACTATATTTGAGAGGAATATATCAAATTTATTATTTTACCCTTCAAGTTGATTTCAACCATTAATTTACAAAATAAATGAACGGCTGCGATGTGCCGCAGCATATCATGTCGCGGCACCCTAACGGATCCCAAAACTAATTATATTATATTATTCAATAAATTTATTTTTGTTGAAATACATTCTTTGCTCTCAAACAAATTAAACTCTCATTTAAAATATTTTTAACAAATACGAAGCAAATAGCAATTATATTAAATTCTAAATATGGTTATACAATAAAATACTACCTCTGTTCTCTTTTAAATGCACCATTCCTGCATTTCACGCCGTTCAAGACACATTTTTAAAGGTTAATAACTCAAGTTGTATATAAATAAAAATTATAAAAATTTGATATTATAAAACTACGTGATTAGACGAATCTAACAAGATATCACTTGACTATATTTTTTCTTATACAACTATGTTAAAAAAATTGATCAAAGTTACTCAATGAATAGTAATTACTATGCAAATATCTCACTTAAATGAGAACGGAGGTAGTAAGCAATTATTGAAACAAATACTATACAAGAAATTATTATTTTTTGACTGAACAACCTATACAGACCAGGAAAGAGGTAGTGCGACTGTGGGAGCCCTTATCATACAAATTATAAAGAATATACAAGAAATTATTGATTACGAGATTAAAAATACTTTTCTTTTTGTTGAGAAAATGGCATTTTATTCCATTCAAGCCCATGGATGTAGTACAACATACAGATGCGAAAAGCCAAAATCCACAGAAGCTAAAATGGAAATACCCTAGACAGATAAGCAACAAAACAATCACAAAAACTACATAAAAAAACTACATCAAAAGGCCACTCAATAACAACAATGAACTGGTACTTTTCTACTGTCAACCCTATCCACCGACCACCGGCCACCAACCGTCTAGCTCCAGTGACTATCTTCAACTCCCCAATAGACGAGATGCCCCACAACACATCATTTCTTCCCAGTGATCTCGAGAGAGCAAGAGCAGAAGAGCTCTCAAAGTGATGGCACAAAATGACAATCTCAAAAGGTTGCTTAAGATCATATCAACTCAGCATATCGAACTCACCTCCACTGTATCGAATCAAGGAACAAGGTAATGACTGTAGCGGTAACAAGGCAGGAGGTAGGGAGGTGGGTGCGCGGCTAATAAGGTTTAGGGAATAAGGAACACGGTTAATGAGAGATGAGAAACCAGCTATAAATGATCATACAAAAATCCAAGACGAGTTGCAAAAATGTGGGTACACCAGTGAGAGATCCAAACCAATCAACAAAGCTAGAAAATGAGACATGCAACTCATGCTCAACATTACATGCTATCATGCACTCGTTTTTCTTATTTTGACATCCCCTTGTCTATACCAAGTAGCAGGAACTCTATTTTCCTTACTGCTTTTTCTATTTCCACAGATTTATCACCCCCTTTTTTTTTCTTCTTCTTCTTATTTTTTTTTCATATTTTCTTTTTTTTCTCTTTTTTTTTCTTTTTTTCTATTCAAGGGGTTGTCCTACTACTAATAACAAGATCAGCAGACTCAAAGCAGCACCTTTTTTTCTAATTACCCATCGCATCCGCTAATCAAGATCACCAACCAATCTCCTACTGATAGGATCACACCCTTACTTTTTAAACTCTCTCCAACTCCCAAATTCCCAACCCCAAGAACAACATCAGAAGAAGATTTTATATGAGGATTCATAGTCGGTTCCTACACCTCTCAGTGGGACAAAGAAGCTTTATGGCAAAAACAAGGGTATTGCTTGTGGTTCGGGGAATAGAAAAAGATAAAGAAAGTAGGCCAACTCAATCAGGGTCAAAGATTGCACCCTAGGTTGTACTTGAAAGAGTGTAAGAAGATATACCAATAGGGGTATCCCTTTTCATTTTCGATACACTGAAGTGAAAATATGCTAGTTTGACATGATCATTAAGCAAGTCTAAGAATGTCCAAATGGCCATCCCTTATGCACACATCAAAAAGACTTAAGACATAGATCTCACCGGGTTGATTTGTGTAGAAGAGACTTCAAGAGAATCAATTGCCCATCACATCATGTGTAGAGGAGTCTTCAATGCGCTTTGTCTTTACCTTGACCAATATGATGAAGAATTAGAACCACCCCATGCCTATGACGATCGACAATCCACAAATATGGAACTCTGTGTAGCACCAGCAGCACACCTCAGAGACATTGTATCAGCAGCCTGCTAAAACGCCAATAACAAACTAGGACCTTCAAGACACGTAAAACATCAGCAACCTCAAGCGAATAAAAACAACTACATTAGCATTATATGTCGACAACACCAATTACAACGTCAGTTCCACCAATTTAAGCACTGAACTTTTGCTCCAGTGAAACATAGCTATATCAGCGGCTACCACCCTAAGCCCCAATCTGCAGTCATGATTTTACTCCCTCCTTATTTCAAACGACCTCAATCTTGATCTAGTACCGTTCTTCAATCTTACCCTCCTGGTGAGCTCCACGTTTGGCCCAATAGTCTGCAAGAGAGTTTCGCTCCCTTAAAATATGATGAAAACGAACTTCACCCGCGCATTTCACAACTGATATAATTGGCCCAAACAGTTCTCGAAATCTCCAATGCACCCCCCCCCCCCCCCCCCCCGGATCATTAATCCAATTCACAATATTTATGGAGTCGCATTCATACAAAAGTTGTTGAAGTGGGAAACCATGATCGCGAATTAAGGCCTGGCAAACTCTGCATATGGCTGTCATTTCCGCCTCCACTGAGTCCTTTACCCCAATGTAATCCGATAAGACAAAAATAACATCACCCTTATCATCTCTGATCACTCCTCCAATCCCTGCTGGCCCGGGGTTTCCAAGTGAGGAACCGTCCGTGTTGATTTTTCACCACCCTTTGTTAGGTCGGATCCAAGTTAGTCCTCCTCGGATTTTCCCAATCCGATTCCTCCCAGCGTGCGTCAGCTCATCAAGAAAGTTCCCTGCTATACCAAAAGAATTATTACCAGGAGCATTCGAGTTGGCCTTCCACCAGTGACCAACTCTCCATTTGATTTCTTCGATAACCTCTCTAACTACAATTCGTGCCCCCTGGAAGATGGCTTCATTCCTGCATTTCCAAATTGACCAAATAATCACCAAACATGTTACTAACCAAGTTTCACGCAGCCCGTGTCGCAAGTTGAAGTCCGTGCACCACGGCAGCAGATTGGTAAAGCTTCCAGGACATACCCAAGTAACGCCAAACCATCCCATAGCATGATACCATAAATTACTAGCGAATTCACACCTGCAAAAAAGATGATCAATTGATTCATCTTCCCTTCCACAACAAACACATTGAACATTCGATGGTTGAAGGCAGCCTCTCCTTAAGAGTTCGACCGTAACCGGAACCGCATTATGATACACTTTCCAAGTCAACAATCTAGCCTTCATAGGAGCTCTAATTTTCCATAATTTCTGCCACATTCGATGCATTACCACCTCTCCCCCCTTTCATGCAGACCTCTCCATGATTGAGTAGAAAAACTGCCCGAGCACTCATGAACCCATACCACCCGATCTTCCAGAAATCAGTTCATCCTCACTCTGTTAATCACCAACATAAACTCATTCCAAACTTCCATCTCCTATCCAAAAAGTGGCCTTCTGAGCTGAATACTCCATCCCCACTCCAAACCTGTCCAAACCCCATTATCCGCAACTAACCCTCCTTTATTAATAGCTAATGTGAAAAGCCTGGGATAGATTTCTTTCAAAGGCCTACCCTCCTCCACCCAAATTTCATCCCAAAACCTAGTGAGTAGTCCATTCCCGATCCGAATTCTAAAGTCCTTACCACTGTTATCAGAATCCAAACGATGCCAAGTACTACATATATTGCCCCAAAGAGATCTACCTTCTTCGATTCCAGGCACCAAGGGCGACATTCCCCCGTAGTATTTTTTTTTATCAATCACGTCCTTGCACAAGGAGTGTTCTCTCCCGAATCTCAACCTCCACTTAAGGAGGAGTGTAACACCCCGGTTTTTGGTCACCCATGTCGGGATGTCACCGCCACATCCCCCTAGTAAGACACGGTTTCTCCGAGCTTACTAAAGAGATGCAAGGCTAGGTATTGCAGTATTTAAAACATTTAAATCATTCAGAATAGCCCATACAATATAATTTGAAAATAATATTAACATAGCGCAGCGAAAATAATTGTTTAGTATAGTATTGCAGCGGAAAATATAAATAGGGCCGACATGGCCAAGACACGGGTTAAACAGACCCGTTCATAATATAGTCTAAAGTACGAGTTTAAAAGCAAAATGAGGTTCCCCAAAATCCCATGCATGAATTGTGCTCACACATGCTCATTCCACATATTCTGTAAGAAAAGGAATAAAAACGGTTTTGGTCAGCAAACTTGCTGAGTAAGTTAACACATGCATGATCGTAGGGTTTAAAAGCCATTAACTTTAATACTTAAATAAAAGCATGATAATAACATAATATTTAATTTAATCTAACCGATAGCATAATTTATTTCAGGGCTCTATTTAACAACACATTTCGCATGACTTAGAATGATAGCCATAATTTAAATAAAGCATTTAAATAATTTAATTGGACATCAAACATAATTTAATTTAATTTAATGTAATTTAATATCCCCATTACATCCCCGATTTGGTATTTCAAAGTTTCACGATAGCATCGCGATGTCAACAAGTTTAGCCGGTAGCCCGGCGGCCGCAACCGTATCAGCCATACCCAGTATCACTCCGGAGCCTCGGGAAACCCATGTGGATATTCTCGAGAGTGTAGGCTCTATATTTCGCCGTTTAGGCAATATCATATCTCAAGTTTAGCGCGCGGGGTCACCATCGTCCATTACGGCACGAAGTGAAGCAGTTAGGGGGCACCCTGCAGAGCACTCACCCCTAATTTTCATTTATCAAGTTTGTAAGGGGATTTAGTTTTAAAATTCTGACTTTAATTGTATTCATTTAAAAATAATATCTCAACTCATTTCAACCCTAAAGGTTAATTCCATGTTTCAACAAGATTTCAAGATTTTGTTTCCGGTAAACCACAGTTTACTCTAAAATTCGTCTAAAATCAGATTTAACTCCAAAAATTATGAAATTTCATGTCTGACTCAGAAACGTCGAGATCTACAACTTTCGTGTTTTAACTTTTTCAATCCAAGATACCTAAATAGGTCAAAAACACTAATTTTCGCAGAAGAACAATTCTGCCCGAATTTAATGTATCACAGTTTAAAGATTTCGAATTCTACCATAGCAATTCAACTCCACATTTGATGAAATTTGACAGAGATCATCTTAAGACAATTATCTACGACTTTCATGTTCGGCCAAAGATCTAAAACAGTCTAGATCCTATGTCAAAAACGTGATCAAGATCATTCCTAAGTTCTGTCCAGGATTTCAAGATCTAGATTCAAGCAGTTCGTTTTCGGTTGGTTTTCACATATCAAATCATCTGTAAAAATTCTCAAAAATTTACAGTAGATAGATCTAAGCCTTAGGAACGTTTTTTGTGTTTTAAGTTTTTCCGTTTGAAGTCATTTTAAGGTTCTGAAAAATTCGTCAAAACTGTTGCGCCGGTAGAAAACATTCAATGACAGATTTACGCAAGATTCGATTCAAGCTTTTAGGTTTCGTGTTTTAGTTACTCCCAAAACCATGTAAGTATTAACTTACAGAGTTGTGAACGTCCGGGATCGTCTATTTCGAAGGCGTGGCTTCCAGTCCACCGTTTCTCCTCTCCGTTCGTCGGGTTCTACGATCTAGATCCAATACGAGGTGTAGAAGAGAAAAGAAGAAGATTAGGATTCGTTTTCGAATCGTATATTGAACAAGGATTGGATCGAGACTTACCACAACTATGGAGATCTTAGAATTTTCGTCCAACAGTGTTCGCCTTGGTTTCGTGCCTCCGACGACTCCGGATTTAGGGTTTCGAATGTGTAGAAAGTTGTAGGGTTTTGTAAAAGTATTCGGAGCTCCTAGGAGGTCTTATTTATAGATAACTAAAACCTAGGGCGTCCAAAATCTGACCCCAAGGGTCTTGGGTCGAGAGACGTTCAACCGAAAGTCGAAAAATCCGCGTTCGGCGAGAGATTCACGCAACGGGCGAATCTGTCGCGTGGCGCGGTCGTGGCGCGCCCTATGCCTATTGACCGCGCGGCCACCGCGCCGACTTCGCCTGGACTTCGGTCCGGGCGGGTCGTGTGATCCGTCGTGCTTTTCCGCTTCTCTTTCGGGTTTCTATCCCTCTATGCTCCCGACTTCCGATTTCCGGGGTATCTTCGGGTTTCTACTTTCTCTCTAAATTTTTACTCGGGTCTAATTGGATGTTTGGACTCGAATCATCGAGTTCATTAGTGTCGGGTTTCGGTGTACAATTTATTTACCTTTACTAATTCTTTTTATGTAATTAAATTCCTTTAATTCCTTTTTAAGTTAAATCTCATATCTCATTTCCTTATCTTTATTTATTTATTTACTTGCTGGATTTATCTATTTATTTTATTTATTGTATTTATTGTTCATTTATTTAATTATTGTTTTATTTTATGTTGGAAAATTCTCGGGTATTACAAGGAGCGCCTCATTGAATCGCTGTATGTTCCAAATACTCAGGCCACCCGCCTTTTTATCTTGACAGATCGTTTCCCAGCATATCATATGTAATTTACGATGACCCTCAATTTCATTCCAAAAGAATCCTCTCTTTATCTTCTCAAGGCGATCGACCACCACCTTAGGGATTTTAAATATGAACAGGTAGTATATAGGGAGGCTACTCAAAACAGTTTTGATCAAGCAAAGACGTCCCGCTTGAGTCAATAACCGACCCTGCCATCTAGCCATTCTTCTTTCGACACTGTCCAATACCGGCTGCCAATGGGAAGCTCCATTGATTCTACCACCGATCCGAATGCCGAGATATTTTATAGGCCACTGCCCTACCCCACAACCAAGTAGCGCCGCCGCATCCTGCTCTATGAACCGAGGGACATTAATTCCATATACGCTGCTTTTCTTAAAGTTAATCCTCAACCCCGTAGTTAATGAAAAACAACATAGTAAACGCTTGACCATTAGCACTTGATTAAGATCCCCTTCACAAAATATGATGGTGTCGTCCGCATATTGCAAATGGGAGATAGCCGGCCCCTCCCGTCCTGATTTCAGTCCTTTGATCAACCCTAACTCTCATGCTTTCCCCATCATCAAATTCAAAATTTCCACAACTATCACAAATAAGTATGATGATATGGGGTCGCCCTGCCTCAAGCCTTTCTGCATATCAAAAAAATTTGTTGGAGAGCCATTGATCAAGACCGCCGCCGAGGCTGAATCTACACACGCCCTAATCCATCCGATCCATTTATCCCTAAAACCCATTCCCTCCAAGATCCGAATTAATGCTTCCTACGAAACATTATCATAGGCTTTTGCGAAATCAAGTTTGATTACAAATCCACTTCTTCCGCTGGATGTAATTGACTGGATTACCTCCGACGCTATAAAACACCGTCCAGAATTTGTCTACCTCTAATGAAGGCCATTTGAGAGGTCCCCACTAGATCACATAGAACATGCTGTAGTCTTCTCGATAATGTCTTAGTAAGTATTTTGTAAATGCTACCCACAAGAGAGATGGGCCTAAAATCACAAAAATCCTTGGGGTTGTTTATCTTCGGAATTAGGGTGATAAACGAGCCTCCCGCTTCTCTTGGCAACTGTCCATCCCTATGAAACCTGTCAAAAAATTCCAGTAACTCCCCCTCGAGCATTCCCCAACATCTCTTGAAGAAACCGATATTGTATCCATCCGGACCAGGGGCCCGGTTACTGTCACAACTCCATACAGATGCCTTTATCTCCTCTTCTATAAAACACCTCTCAAGCCACAACCTGTCTATCTCTGCAATCGATGGCAGCCCAAGACCACCCACGTCGAATATTACTTCATCATCCTTAGAAAACATGCTCCTGAAATGAATAAAGGCCTCCTATTTTATTCTACATGGATCGTCAACTACCTGCCCCCCTCTGGTTGTAGACCCAATGTGCCCTTTACGCCTATTTAAAGCAGTCACCACATGAAAAAATCGAGTATTTAGGTCACCTTCTTTAAGCCATTTAATCCTCGATTTTTGGTACCAACGCCGCTCTTCCGCCAACAGTAGGGACTGTAATTCTTCTCTCTTTGTTCTCCAAACATTTCCATGTTCTTTCTCAAAACCATTTGTCTTGAAACCCTCTTCTAATTCTGCAATCTGAGCCATCAAATTTTGCATTCGTTTCTCCAGGTCCCCCGCCCCATAGCCATCCCACTCCCGTATCTTTCCTTTTAATAGCCTGAGTTTCCTGAACAACCTCCCCCCCCCCCCCCCCCGAGAACCCGAGGAACAGCACTCACTAACCCAGGCCCCACGGACCAAATCATCGAAACCCTTTACATCCATCCAATAGCTATAGAACCGAAATGGTATAGGTCCCCACGATTTTTCCCCTATATCCAAGCAAACTGGGTAGTGATTTGACAAAACCGACTGACCCCTGCGCTGGATGATACTCCCATTTACACTGAACCATCCCGGCGACAAGAGAAACCTATCCAATCGACTACTTGCTCTCCCCCCCCCCCCCCAACCCAAGTAAAATGGCCTGCTTCCATTGGTAGATCAACTAATCCTAAGCGATCAATGAAGTTTCGAAAGTCTCGCATGGATCCGGCATCGACACACTCTCCAACTCTCTCACTTTCCGACACCACTGCATCGAAGTCTCCATTGATACACAAAAATTCTCCATTAGCCGTATGAAAATTCTGCACCATTAAATCCCAAAATTCCATTATTTCTCTCCGATTGTTGGGCGCATGAACAGTGATAAAATTTACCACCCCCAGTATTCCACCAATACTCCCCTTTATCCAAATGTAATTCACTCCCTTCTCCACTTCAACAAATGAGCACTGATTAGTATCCCACATAACTAACAACCTACCCGCATTACCTGAAGCTGATTGTACACAGAATCTACAACCCGCCGAACCCCAAGTCCTATGCACCAACCTACATTGAATCTCATTCATTTTTGTTTCTTGCACACAGAAAATAGTTGGCCTCTCCTTTCTGCAGAGTTTCGTAACCGCCCTTCTTCTCGCCCCACCATTCAATCCCCTTAAATTACAAGTAATAAAACGCATAACTCTTGGACCTCACAACAGCCACAATTCCCCTGCTACCAGATATTACTTATCCATTACTGATCGAATCCTAGCTATAGCCTTTTCCTTCGACACTCTGCAGCCTAACCCCAACGTAGTCGCCAAATCGAGAATAGCTTCGGCCTCCTCATAATCCACTAATTTTACCCCACCATGTGTCCGAAGTGTTGTGAATTGTAACTTGGCAAAATCACCTCCCCCTTGACCCCTCTTTACCCCACCGGCCTTCTTACCCAACTGACCTGTTTGCCCCACCTTCCTTCTTCTATCTCTTCCCTTACGCCTCAACCCGGGTTTAGAAAACAACACCATATCCAAAGCTTTCTCAACTAGGTTAAATTCTTTGATCTCTTCCTGTCTGGGTTCAATCCCCGAATCAGAGGCCCCCAAACCCAGCCTATCGACATCACTAGTTTGGGCACTATCTTTCCCCAGATAATACCGATTACTCACAACTGAAGATTCCCCAATCCATGCTTCGGTATGCATCCCCACCCTATCCGAGACCGGAACAATTTCCCCCCTCCTCTCAGAACGGATCACTGGGTACCCATCCCCCACCGAAGGATCCTTGGCAATTCCTTCTCCCTGTGTTCCCTCTGAGCCTACTCCAAAACCAACCCCTGAACTCCCTCTGTGTCGACCTCTTTAGATGCTCCACCAGCAGTTGGGCCTTTAATTAATTCCAAAGAGATGGTAGAGGCTTTATTGTTGTCCATATTCCCACCTTTGTTGGGCCTTAAGTGAGTTTCTCTTATATAACCCACAATTGGTTGTCCTTCTACAAATCCAACAGACCCACTAATCATTTGGCCCACTTCTTTGGATCCAACCAAACTCGGCTCACCCTCATACTCACCTACCTTGGCACCTCGATTGGGTCATCTGCCACCTACAGTCCTGAGTGTACTGCTCGTCCCCCATGGTCTTGGGAAGAAGCACAAACAACACTTTTAGTTGTCTCATCATTAACTACCGCCCACCTTCCTCCCTCATGATAAGAGAATGAACAACTAAATCCAATCCTACACTCGCAAAATACCGTTGCCGCTACAATCATCGTGCAGCAACTGGACCACTCGATCCGGAGGAAAGGCCCAAGTCGTGAAAAATTGATCTTCTTTGCATGCCATCTTTGCCAATCCATCCGCCACTCTATTCCCTTCCCTGTAGATATGCTGAGCCTCGCACTTAGTAAACCCACTTTGAATACAAGCGGCCACAACTTGTGACGCATGCTCTGTAAGCATTGGATTAATCTAACAGCTTCAGCCGAATCGGTATAGCACGTTACAACCTTCTCTCTAGCTGAAGTCGCCAGCCTTAACCCCTGCATGATGCAAAATAATTCGACCTCCAATATATTTCTCTCGCCGAGTTGGCCTCCACCGCAGCTTGCCAAACTCCCTCAGGCGTCCGAACCACAGCAGCAAACCCGCTCCGTGCTCCTTCCTCCATGACACTGCCATCGACGTGGATGACCACCCCATCCGTAACTCCCGACTGCCACTTCACCACCGTACCAGCCGGCGCACTGGTGTCCCCTTCCCCGACGACTCTGTTAAGACTCTCCTGCAAGTGTAGAACTTCCCAGACCAGTTGCCGAAGACACTTTTCTTTCCCGGTAAACACTCTACTATTCCTCTCCAACCATGCCACCCAAACCCCAGCTATGAACTTGTAATGCCACTTCCTCTTCATGAATTGACACCAATGTCTAGCCTCATCCTTCGTTGAAAGAGGTATCAAACATGCCTCACTCACTCCCAACGCTCCCCAAAGGGACCTAGCCCAATGACATTCGAACAATGCGTGCTGCCAATCCTCCTCCCTCGCACCACATATCGAACACAAAGGGGAACTAGCAAGATTACGTTGGTATCTTAACATGTTCGTAGTTAAAGATCCATGCCCAATCAACCATAGCACCTGTCCTATCTTCTCCGGGATACACTTTTTCCACATCCAATCCCATCCGCTAGTGATTGTCGCACCCTCCCTGATCCACCTATATCCAGACCTCACACTATACTCACCCGAAGCCTCCAGTTGCCAATGCATCACGTCCACTGCCTCCTCCATAAGTAGGGGGCACGTCGAGGCTTCCAATTCTATTTTAACCTCCTCTGGCATCACCATGTACAACTTATCTAACGACCACTTGCCTTGCTCAATCATGTCTTTAATAGTGAGCCCAACGTCATTATAATGCACAAAGGGCATAAGCGGCGCCAAGCAAGTGCCCTTCCACCAAGGCGAATACCAAAAAAGAACTTTGGCCATTTCCCAGCCGCACCCTAAAACCTGCCCTAAAGGCGTCTCCCATATCCACTAACGTTCTCCACATTCGAGTCCCTTTCCGGTGTGTCCTCGGGAATTGGCCCTCTTCGCACCCATATTTTTCCTTCATCCATTTCACTCAAATTTTATCCCGGTCTGTCATAAAATCCGCCACTTGCTTCCCAAGTAAAGCATTGTTCATGTGTGCTGCTTGTCTCAACCCGAATTCGCCTTTCCTCCTCGGTCGGGTGATTTTGTCCCATGCGACTAAATACAAACCTTTCCCCTCCACACCTTTCCAAATCCATTTTCTTATTTTTTGATCTATCCTTTGGCAAGTGGCCACCGGAAGTTTGTGAACTTGCATGCAGTAGGTGGGGAGGGCCGCGAGTACTGCCCTTGCTAATGTCACTCTCGCCGATTTAGCAAGGCCGCCGCCCACCCTGACAATTTGAGGTCCATTCGATGCAATAAATCATCAAAATGCGATAATTTCATCCGCCCCTTTATAATAGGAAACCCTAAATACTTCCCCAAGGATGACACTAGAGGGATTCCCAGATGTTGAGTAATCCATCCCTTTTCAATGTCTGTTGCCACAGGCGAAATTACTGCTATTGACTTGTCACAATTCATCTTCAAGCCCGACTCTTGGCCAAACCGAGTCATAACCTCGCCCATGGTAATTATGCTCTCCTCCTCAATCGCCGAACAAAGAATTAGGTCGTCAGCGAACATAATATGAGAAATTGTCGTCCCCCCTTCACAGCTCTGGATCGGTTTCCAACTCCCACTCTCAATTTTTTGCATGATATATCTAGATAACTTCTCCATTACAATAACGAACAAATATGGTGATAATGGATCGCCTTGTCGAAGTCCTCTTCCCGCACCAATTTTCTCCAAGGGCGAACCATTCCATAACACTGAAAAGGAGGAACTCCGGACACATGCCATAATGATCTCCAGAGCGCTACAGGTAAGTCAATCTCAAGCAGGCATTCTTGAAGAAAATCCCAATCAACCGAGTCGTATGCCTTTGCCAAGTCAATTTTCAATAATAAACCCTTACTAGTCGGCCTCCTGCCCTCCAACGAATAAGCCAACTCTTGCACCAATATTCCATTGTCCTTTGTGCCGCGCACCGGAAGGAAAGCCGATTGATACCGCCCAATAAACTCACATAACAACGGTCTCAGTCGGTTATAGATAACTTTCGTGATGAACTTAAAGGACACATTACACAAGGTAAGTGGACGGAATTTTGTAATATTCTGAGGAATGGTTACCTTAGGGAGTAAAACCAAGTAAGCTTGAGCGATGTCTGGTGGCAGCGTACCCGAGCAGAAAGCCTCCCTGACCATATGAAAAATTCTGTCTCCATTAGAGTCCCAATACAATCGGCCCTGGTGCCGCGAATGGCCTCAACTGCTTCTTGACCAAGTCCACTTCAGCGCGCTCCACAGATCCCTCCAATCGCTCTTTCCAGTATGTTGCTATAGCAGGCAGCTGCGGCAATTGCACCCCCCACGTCCACCAGCCCTCCGCTGAAAGAAGTCCGCAAAATACTTATGTACATAATCCTTAAGTAGGTCTTGTTCCGTATGCCACAGCTCATCTTCCAATTGGAGTCCATATATTCGATTCCTTTTCCTATGCACTTTAGTACGTGCATGGAAGTATTTGGTGTTCCGATCTCCCAATGTGATCCATTTATCCCTCGCCTTCTGGAACCACAACCTTTCTTCTTGAATTAGAACCATCTCTAGCTCCACCTTAAGTTCCCTCTCCAATTTCACAAGCCACGCTGAGTCCCAAACCTCCAACCTTTTCTCAATGCCCCTTATTCGTTGCTCAAGTTTCTTCTTTCTATCCACAATATTTCCAAAGGATTCCTGATTAAATTGAATAGAAACCTTGCTCATCTCCTCCATTAGAGCCGGGACCGGCGCCTCATTATGTTGAGCATAGCACGCCCTCACCACATTACGATACGTTGCATGTTGTGCCCAGGCAGACTCCTATCTAAAAGGCCGCTGTCTCCCAGTCCCAATTGGGTCACTACAAAGTAACAGTAACGGACAATGACCCGATCCTATATGCGGAATATGTTGAATTCTTGCCTCCTCAAAGAGAGCCATCCATGCCAGGTTTGCCACTCCCCTATCCAATTGCTTCTGAATACAGCTGTCCATGCCGATCCTCCTGACCTAAGTAAACCTGGTGCCCATTGCCGGAATGCCAAGTAGATGACACTCGCTAACCACCTCCCTGAGCTCCTCCGCCAGATCGGGCAAAAAAACCCACCACTTACTTCATCTTCCGCCATGATTTCATTCCAATCCCCTATAACCATCCACGCCTCTCCTACCAACTCCGATAATAACCTGAGATTTTGCCAATCCAATTTCCTCCTATGATAATTAGGGTTTCTATATATAAATATGGCCGTCCATGCAGACGCCCCCATTCGCATCTCCACACTAATCATCCGACTTCGACAGTCAATGATCGAAATTTGATAATTACAACTCCTAGCTTTGAGAACCCAAAGACCTCCCCCTCGCCCGACTGTTTCTTGAATCTGGAGAGGCTCGTAACCCAACCTCCAAAATAACATCCTAACCCTATCGAACCTTCCTTACGACTCCATAATGCATAACACATACGACCTATTGGATCTTATGCAATTGGACAACCACCGTTGTGATTCCTTCCCCATTAAACCTTGCACATTCCATGCCAATAATTTAAAGTCCCAAAAATCCATATAAATAATTTTGGTATGTAGACAACATCCCCCATGCTCTAACTTCCCTCTTCCAAAGCATCAGCCCAACTCTCTGCCCTGGAATCCGTATCACTTCTATAGTCAGTACCCTCACTCGACTCGCGCCAAGCGATCGCCAAGGGCTGGCCACCTCCATCCGCCATCAGGCGGTGTCCACTATCTGTCTCCTCGTCGACCCTCGTACGTTTTGATCCCTGAGGCGGTGGTAATATGCTCAGGAACCCTGGTGCCTTACCTTGCCCCATCCCCGAGTTCCCCCACCCCATGGACATGCTCGTCCTTCTTTTGGACGTTCACCCCCTTCCACTCTTAACCAAATCCATCACCGGCTGCCTGGTATCCGCTGGAGCAGTCTCGGTTGTCCTATTGCTTCCCCCATGCGGCACATGATCCTTTTTTGGCTCCTCAGGCTTAGCCATCCGTTGTTGGAAAGGCCTTCTTCGCCTCCTCTCCATCGTTATCCATCCTCCATACAACTCCCCTACAACATCCTTTCCCCCTTTGCCCTTTGATGTCCCCTCTTGTGGATCCCTTTCCACTGTATTCTCCTTCTCCACGTGTTCCCTCTCCTGTACCTTGGCCTTTCCTTTGCGTGCCCTATCCTTAGCCTCCTGACTAGCCTCGACCTCCTCCTCCATATTTTCCTTCTCCACCTTATGTTTGCAATCCTTCGGGAAGTGCCCATATCTACTGCAAGAATTTCAAATTAGATGTAAACCTTCATATGCCACGTGAATCCAGCGCCCATTCACCAAAAACTTCCCTATCACCGGTTCATTCAGATCCAACTCTACACAGACCCGAGCAAAAACACCCCTTTCTCGCTTGAGCGTGCACTTATCAAATTTGATAACTTTGCCTAGGTCCGAAGCAAACACATGCAGGAAGTCCTCCTTATAATGTTGGATCGACAATCCCCATCATACGAGCCCACACCATAGTCTTACTAACCACTTCCGTGGCCGGATCAAACTCCTTCCTTCACTTCATAATAGGCAAATAGTGGTCAAAGAGCATCCAAGGTCCTCCGTCGATAACTCGATCGCGGTCTTCCTCGTTAGTAACCTAACCTTGTAGTAACTATAACCCACGTCAACCATGTCGATGCCTGCATTGCACTTCCATAATTTCGCCAACCTCTCCGTCAGCGTTGTGAAATTCACATGAATCCCCATAGTTTTCACGATTAACGCCCCAGACCACTCCTGCCCAGCCTCTTCTTCCAGCGCCTCCGAGACCACAAAACTTGGTATACGTCGATCACCACCAACATATTCTTTCGTGATTAGTTTCTCTGCTAACAAATCTCTTCGCATACGGACGTCCTCCTCTGATGTTCCGCCGCTATTAAGAGCATCTTTGAACGATGAAAGATTCGATCTTGACGAAGAAAAATTTGCAGCCGCCGAAGCCCGCTTGTCGCGTTCGGGAGAGACCGAAACCCTAGCCATCTGGAGCAACTCTCAAGAATATTGTATTTATATTAATATAAATATCTAATATTTATATATTTATATTTATAAATATATTGTATATGTATATATTTATACATATATATCTAATATATTTATATATTTATATTTGAGTTTATAAATTAAGAAATATACTATGTAGAATTTAAGTAACATGTCTTTTGGGTAATTTGCACATTTCAAAAGCATTTTTCAGTTTTACACATCCAAATACACTTTTGAAGAAAAAATTATTTTTAAAAAATTCCATAAAAACACAAAAGTTACATGCTTCTACTTTTGACTTCAACTTTTGCTTTTGCTTTCGGATTCTACTTTTTTCAAAAAGCCCATCTAAACGGGCCCTTAAGAATGGCAGGAACAACTTATGCCGCTTTGAGTTCCCTTTTGTTGATCATTGCCATGGAGCAGACCCAGAGTCCCTTACAACTTCCTTTCCCCTTCCTTGTAGCCCTCACTGATATTCTGGTACGGATGGTTCAATTCATGGTTGACTTTTCTCGAACAAGATTGGAAGGGTGCAAAAGATTTGGTGTCGTGGAAGTCAAAAGTGCAACATCAATAATTCAAGAGGGCCCGTGCCCAATGAGCCGGGCCCTGGAAGTTCATGGATCGGATCGGAAATCTCCTCAAAATTAAAAAAAATTGCAATCCAGGAATGGGGACATGACCTAGTGGTCGTGTCCCCTGACTTCCTACCTTATGGTTGGGGGTTTGATTCCCACCCGGCCCTTATCCCTCCCCTTTATCCCCCTTTGAAATTTGTGTAGCTTGGGCTCCTACACACATTTGCCGATACATGAGTGTCAATGTTTACCAGAAAAAATTAAAATCCAAAATTAACAAGGAGGAGGGAAGCAGTCTGGAGACATTACTCATAATCCAGCTTGATGAAACTAGATGAAGCCCACACATGTCATGCATGGGCTCCACAATTTTGGCTTGAGAACCCATGTCACCACCACTACCGTCACCAGGGGATGCCAGAAAGTCGTCGGAGGGTAATTGGATCTCAAGAAAGCTCACCGGAAGGCCAAAGAGAGTTCGCCAGGAAGTTGGTCGGAAGTGGTTGGAAGTGGGCCGGAATAGCCACCGGTCGACGGCTGGCCATCATCAGACACTTTTATGGTTTTTGTTAGATTAAAACATGTGTTGTAATAAGATTAAAAAATGGGAGAAAAGGGCATCAAAAGTAAGCTAATGCATTGTCGTCTGGACGACATATATGAGAAATACTGCTTGTCATCCAGACTTCTTTCTCATATCAATCGGCCACCAGGATGAATGAAAAGATTTTGGCTTTTGTCAACAAGCATCACATTTATCGTCCAAGGTCTTTATTGTATCAGTAAGGCCGAAGGAATTTTTCCTTTGGACGATGAAGGCTGATATAATAAGGGTTTTTTGTATTGCCTATATGACAACCTCCATACGAAAAGCTCATAACTTCAGCTCTTAGAGGTTGTCATATCTTAGGTTTTTCGGACAATACCCGTTGGACGACAAGCAACTTCTTCATACGAAAACTGTTATCGTATCTCTCTTGGACGATGGCCGAGGTACGACAACAGATCTCTTAGATGACAATCGTAATACGACAAGCAACATTTGATACGACAACCATTTTCGTCCACCAGCCAGTTTTTACTCTTTTCTCCGATATAACAAGCCAAAGCTTCATACTACAAACCTAGATACAACGATGCTTGTCGTATAAGAGCCTTTCAAGGCAAGGCCAATTTTGACGTTCTTTTCATTTCTCCATTGTTTAAAGAGTTTGTAGGATTGTGTAATTTCATTTTCAGGGATTTAGCCTATATATAGCCTCCCTTCACTTGAACAAACCTTCTTTTGAATGAATATTGATATTTTTCTCTAAAGAGATCAAAAAGTGAGTATACTCCCTCACACCCTCTTTGTTTGTTTGTTGGGAAATATTCATCAACTACTTTTGTTGTGAAGTTCTTAATAATATTATACTCTCAGGTCCGACTCTTTACATTTCTACCCAAGTAAAACAGTTAGGCCTAGTCTATTTAACTTAAGGCTTGCTTATACATGATCTCTTAAGAGAATATGTTTGAGAGAGGATCTATTTAACTTGAGGATCTATTGGGCATGCAATATCTACGCCGCGTTATATTTCGTCATCTAGAGCAATACCCAATGAAGAGATCAAAGTCACATGTTCGCTCTCTGATATCAAATGATGGGTCTTGGAATTCTCGATCATTGCATTTGGAATCCTTTGCTGTGAAGCTATTGAGATCGACATTAATACTCCTCACGTCTCGATTCTCTACATTTCTCCCCAATTTGAACAACTATGCCTAGTATAGTTAACTCAAGGCGTGAATCTATCCACATTCATACCATTCACTTAGTGTACGAGCATAATGAAATTATAGTAGTAGTTTTTATAAGCAAAAAATCTTAAAAAAATCTGAAAAAGTAAACAAAAAATAAAAAATAAAAAACTTTAACCGGCCGACGATTTTGGGGAGAAAATTTTAAAATTTCCATTGATCTTGGCTGTTGAAGATCCAACAACTATAATTTGAAATAAACAGGCAGTTGAACCTCTGGTTCAACCTTCAAAAATAAAAAATAAATAAATAAGAAAAGAAAAACCATGTGAACCAACCGGGTGGTTCGCAGTTCGGGAAAAACCCAAATCGTAACTGAACCGATTGAGCTGGTTCCGGTTTGGATGGCCAGTTCCGGTTTTAACCGTAACAGGTGGAACTGCCGGTTTGAACCACTGGTTGATGGTTATTTGGCTATGTATTGATTCTTGTTGTGGTTACCTTATCCTTCCTAATTTTATTTCCATATCTTGTTCTTTCTTGCTTACTATAATACTAGAAGTTAATATCCAACAAGATCCATAGCACTTGGAGTCTCATATTTTTGAAAGCAAGTTTTAGACATATTCACTCAATGGCATACTAAATGATAAAACAACGTGGCAAGAGTAGCAAGTTTCCAACAGTACTCAATCAATGACCTAGTAAATGATAAAATAACATGGCAGGATTAGCAAGTTTTCAACAGTTGCTAAAGAGCATCACGTCGGACATAAAAAAAACAATTGCTGCAAATCGTGCTGCAATCTCCTCAGACTTTGCCTTCTCCCTATTGGTTATGTCCAAATGAGGATTAGCAATGACAGGATCAACATCGCCTTCCTCGAAAACAGTCATAAAATGTTAATGTGCACAATGTTCCTTTTTGACAGCAAAAAAGGCATCAGATGCAACCTCGGCAACCTTCATTGATTTTTCTTGTGCAATCTTTAGTAAAAGCATGACGTGGGAGAGTATAGACATGGGGTCCTCAACTTGCTCTTGGCTCGCGAAATTTGAGACCTTCAAAAGATACTCTTTGAATGCTTCAATGACATTCTGGGCAGCTCTTGGTTTGAAGGTGTGTTTGGAGTCTTGTATTATTAGCCTATACTGCAGAAGATGCTATTGAAATCCCTATTGTCGATCTTATCTACGGAGAATTCACAGGGAGCCGTAGAAAGTGTTGGAATTTTTTTTAAATCGGGAGAACAACACTTTTTGAAAATTTAGAGGTTGTGTATCTAAATCTCGTTCTCCATTCTCTGATACCAATTCTGTTATTCTGAATTGGGGAGAACTATTGAGTTTAGGAATTATGCTTCTCTAAAACTCGTCTCATTTTTTTTCATTAAGATTACATGGCTATTTATAGCCGGAAGGAATACAAACTTGACAATATAAAATACAACATTTTTGACAAACGCAATCCGCAATATTTGACGGATTGTTATTCAAACATTACTGCTTCTTTTGATTGCGGCTTCCTGTCGGTAATCACTTTGCCGCTTCTTTGGACTAAATGAGTTTAACGTTTAACATTTTCCCCCCTTAAACTCATTCCTTTGAGATCTTGAATTCCAAGCTCTTGATAATTCTTCAATCCATAAGGCCCTTTCTTCAACAAATTTTTCTGCTCCAAAATTTCTTCTTTGCACAGCAATAATTATTTTTTCACTGATTGCACAAATTCTCTCGTGTAAATGGTCAACTACTCCAGTTGCTTCTTCAATGCTCAACTTAAATTTTTTCAGCAGTTAGTATCCCTTTTTTTTAAAACAATCTCCATTGACTTTTCAACTCGTTCCTTTAATCACTTTGGGAGTGATAGTTGTTGGATAAATTTATGACTCAACCACTCACGGAGCTGTCTTCAATGTAACAGGGACAACTTTCAATATTTCTTCTTCAATCTTGGAATTAATATCCAATCACTTTCTCTTCTTGAAAAACACTGGAGTGCATTGTGCAGAAGAGAGATCACTGGTGGCAACCTGGAGCAAATTTAGTGAGTGAGTGCTGGAGATGGTAGTCCGATAGCGAAGGATGATGGCTGGCAGCTGAGCGGCGCCTCTGAAAGAGCGGAAGTGTTGAGCAGAGGGGGTTCAGAGCAGCGGCGGCTGTTCGAGGTGGTGCTCAGGTGGCACGAATCTGAAGGGGCAGTGCTCGATGGATGGAGGAGCAGTAGCGGGCGGCGCTAGAGGTGGCTTGGTGGTGACCGGAGATGATGGACGGTCAGTGGTGGCTTAGTACATCGGGCCAGCGGCGATTGGCTCGGCGATGGTGTCGGATCTGGTGATAGCAGCAGATGGCACTTCGGCGGCGTTTGGCGGTGGCTACTGGTCGGCTCTCGGCGTTGCTCCGTGGTCGGAGGAGAGGAGCAGAGGCTCTGGCTCGTCGGAGTTGTGGCGACGATCTGGTGCTGTCGCGCTGCAGCTGGTGTTGGCAGCGGGCGACGCTCGACGCTCGGCGGTGGTTTAAGCTCGTCGTAGGTGTGGCGACGGCGGTGGTTCTTTCGCGGTTGCAGCTGATGCTGGAAGCTGCTGGCTCAGGTTTCTTCCTGTCAACGGTGGTCTGCTCTTGCAAAACCCTGTAAGAGTCTTTTACTTGAGTGTTTATACTCAATTTTTTTAATGCTCTGAGTTTGGATCGACTCAGGCTCTGGGCTCCTACCCAGCTTTTCTTCTTTGCTCTGAGTTTGGATCACTCAGGATCACTCAGGCTCTGATACCAAATGTTGGAATTTTTTTTAATTGGAAGAACAACACTTTTTGAGAATTTAGAGGTTGTGTATCTAAATCTCGTTCTCCATTCTCTGATACCAATTCTGTTATTCTGAATTGGGGAGAACTATTGAGTTTAGGAATTATGCTTCTCTAAAACTCGTCTCATTTTTTTTCATTAAGATTACATGGCTATTTATAGCCGGAAGGAATACAAACGTGACAATATAAAATACAACATTTTTGACAAACGCAATCCGCAATATTTGACGGATTGTTATTCAAACATTACTGCTTCTTTTGATTGCGGCTTCCTGTCGGTAATCACTTTGCCGCTTCTTTGGACTGAATGAGTTTAACGTTTAACAGAAAGAATAGTTCTGACAAAAATTGACCAAAATTATCTGGAACCGAAAACAATAACAGAATAATTGATTAATTGTAAATTAGATAAAACGGCGGAAAATGATTATTCATATTTATTTTTAATGAAATTAAACTATCTAATTAATTCTAATGGGGTAAACATGCATCTATAAATATTTATATTCACAATTGCACTATATTGCCATGAACACAACCCTGGAATATGCATATGTGTAGGCACACAGGCGGATGCAATTGTTAGTGTATGGTGAAATGGGATATCACTCAAATTGATAAAAATGTTATTTTAAGCTTAAAAAAATTAGATTTAACTTAATTTTACTTTGTGCAACCACTGAATTTTTATTGTGATACCATTATAATCAATTTGTAATATGGTCTTTTTCAATGATTTTGTATTTTGACTACCATCCTTAATTTCAACATAGTTTCCATTACTTATGTGATACCACTGAAAAAAGTTTCTGGATCCGCCTCTGTGTAGGCATATATACATGAATTAACTTTCATATTTTCTCATGGTTCAAAAGATATTGACATTAACATATACAAAAATAACGTACATTGTACATACATATATTTGTTAAAACTAGCAAGAGTCAAGAAGATGTCATACACACTGCCATAGATCGTGTTGTATTTACAAATAAAGAGGAATTGGATGAGTGATATTATGGACTTAACTTTTATTCTTATTTTGACTTTTGGGATTCTCTTGTATTGTTATAGTTTTGGGCCAGCCCACTTCATAGCTTAGTGTAGCCCATAGTATTTAATCTGTTTTCTCATTCCTTATTCGATTGTATATGATTATGTAAAGTGTTATGCCAATTGAAACGATTATTTTTTTTCGGTGAACAGAGACGCGACAGCGTCGGCAAAAGAAAAACTAACAAAATCTATAGCAGGGGGAAGGGAAGGAGAAAATCAAAACAAAAGAAAACCAAACAAAGCTAGAAGCGAGGGAAGTGAGTCCCTGCTGAGTCCGTTGACAGGAGAGCCCGAGTGTCATCAGGCGGAAAAGCCCAAATGGTGAAGAGTTCTTCAGAGCGGGCGCCACGTTTGCCAAGAGAATCAGCCACACCATTACCTTCTCTAAGGATGTGATACCACTGAAAACCCGGATGACGATCCAGAAGTTCTCTGACATTACAAACTAAAGGGTAGAGAAGATGATCCCTGGGGAGCTCTCTCCGAATCAACCGTAATGCTTCAAGTGAATCCGAATAGCAACAGGCATTAGAAACCCCAAGGGAACAGAGTCTCTTCATCCCATTCCAAATCCCATGCAACTCAGCCACAAGAATAGTAGTAACCCCCACAGATCCAGAAAACCCCTCCTGCCAATGCCCCACATGGTTACGAATAACACCCCGAATCCAGCACGACCCGGTTGCCCAACGAACTACCATCCACATGGAGAACAATCCCATCAAAATTTCTAGGATGCCAAGTCACGAGGCGCATGACAGACGCCCTACTCTCCTTGTCAAATGCTCGTTCGAAGCTATCACCCCACTGCCTAGCCTTACTAATAACGCCCTGGAGATCAATAATTTCCCTTGCATGCAAGACTTATTCCTAGTACACCAAACACACCAAAGAAGTGCCCACTGGAGACCGCTCCACTGTTTGCAAACCGACGAGGGAGCCCCCCAATAATCCTCCAAGCCGAGGCTGACCAGGGGCAAAGAAAAAATAGATGAATGATAGTTTCCTCTCCATTGCCACGGATGGTGCAATCGGGAGATGCCGCCACGCCACGCCGATGCCTCAAGTAATTAGTAGGCACCGCATCATTCACAATAAGCCATAAAAGAAGTCTCACTTTCTCCGGAGCAGCGATGTTCCACACCCAAGCCTTGCATGGAACTCTGGAGATGCCGCATTGATGAAGAAGCCACTTATACCCGTCTTTCACAGTGTAGGCACCCGCCGAGTTGTGATTCCAACAAAGGGTGTCCATCGCCGTTGCATGGAACGAAGGAGGACCGAGGCGAAAAGCCTCTTGCTGGATGGTTTCTGGCACCATAGTATACAGATGGGACCAGGTCCATTTGCCGTCGATGAAAAGATCCTTAACTTGAGCCTCAGTGTCCGAGAAATGGACATCAGGAATCCTTGGGGCGATAGGCCCGCCCTCCAACCAAGAGCTATACCAAACACTGCAATCGCCCATACGCGCACGGAAGCTGTCCTTCATGAAGGGATGGGTACGAAGAATGGCACGGTAGGTAGGGGATGCTGCTGGCCGGGGAGAGAAGACCCCCTCATCACAACCATACTTCCGACGAATCAATTGAGCCCACGACTGCTGATTACTAATAGCCACAGCCGCATACAATTGAAACGATTATTGATTCACTTGTTCTCTCTAATTACTCTCAAATTCATCATGTTATCGGGGCCATTCAATCTTGATTTTTTTTTTCAATTTATATTTATAACTACATCAGTTCCCAATCATCTTAATTTGAGCTTTAATCTCAATTTTTTGATTCATGTTCTCTTGCTCAATATCGAAAATTAATGTCACCGATGGTACTGTTACTGTTGCCCTTCAAATACCAGAAGAATTGATGTTATCTAGCGCCGATCAACCACATTTGTCGCTCACCCCAGCTATGTTGGACGGTACCAATTGTACTCAATGGCGTCGAGCTGTGGAAAAGGCTTTGTACATCAAAGCCAAGGACAACTTCATCAATGGCGTGCTTCATCCTCTAGATCTGGATGATCCGCTGTACAGAACTTGGAGTCGTGTTGATGCGTTCGTTCTAACATGGTTGCAAAACTCCATTTCTACCGACATTGCTCAGCAATTTGTGCATGCAGCTACAACACTCTCTTTATGGACAGAACTAAAGGAGTGCCATGGAAAAGTGAGTGGGCCTCAAATACTAAAGCTAAGAAAGGAAGGTACTTAACTTCGTCCAAGGTAACAAATCTGTCACAAGTTACTATAGTCAACTAAAGATGCTATGAAATGAGTATAGATCCTTGAAAACTTCTTCTGCTGACTCGATGGAAATGATAATAATGATATGCTTCTACAGTTCCTCATGGGATTTAATGAAGAATACACAAATTTATGTAGCCAAATACTCATTATAAATCCTCTTCCTTTTACTTGTACTACTTTTGGAATAATAAGTACTGTAGTTGTGAATCAGAAAAAAGAGTTATAGCAAATACTGCTGTTGAGAATGATTCTAATTTTGCTTTGGCTTTGGCTTCTGTTGAGAAATTTCAAAGTGACAAAAGTGATAGGAACATTGCACTGGTGATATAGATTGCATGGATAAGAAGAATGTCGTATGCATGCGTATATTGTAAGAAGATAGGTCATTCTAAAGACACATGTTTTCAATTAGCCAACAAAAGTGCATACTGTGATTACTAAAAGAAGAATGGCCATAGTAGGGTTTCAAACTTTTTGGTATTGTACTTAGCTGACAAAAGAAAGGAAATATCAATGTTGGATCTGTGATTCAAGGAAGTACAACCGACAGCTCTAGTCATGGTAAACCTGCTGCTACCACTAAAGACCGGCTGTCTAAAGTTGAGGAGACCATCAAGGAACTTACCAGGGCTAGCTCATATTCAATCAAATCAAGCAACCTCTCTTGACTTTGTTGGAAGTGATTTTGAAACAACAGATAGCACATCTACTTCATGTAATTTAATGGATTATGCATGCTCTTGATGCAAGCTGTCACCAGTGTGCAGACATCTAAACTATGATCGGTCCTCCCCCAATTAAGCCTGCTACTCCCATTTCTTTACCTGATGGATCAACCAAATTTCATGTTGCTGCTTAATCAATAGGCTGCCTACTTCTGTTTTAAATTGGTCATCTCCCTATGAAATGGTAACTGGTTCTAAACCTGGCCTAAATGGCCTACACACTTTTGGTTGCCTATGTTATGTTAAAATTGCTTCTCCTATGGGAAAATTGAACCCTAGAGGTATGAAAGATGTTTTCTTAGGGGTCACCACCTCAGACACGAAGGGCTACAAAGTGCTCTCTCTAGATACTAAAAAGGTTATGATCTCTAGAGATGTACCTTTTTATGATTTCATATTCCGTTTGGTCTAAAAGATTGCAAGGAATCTAATGCTTGTCCTGATTCTATTTCTAATCCAGTTGTTTTTCCTAAGCTGTCACACATGTATCATTTGGACAATACTTGTATTGTTTCCCAACCAAGAGATCATCCAACCAATGATACTACAACTCTCCCACATCAGTTGCACTCCTCTCCTATCTCTCTGGATCTGTCACCCCTACTCTTTCAGTCATTTTCTCCTCCTTTTCATGTGAAAGGGATGGCTCACATACTCAAACTGAAGCCCATATGTTCACCAGCTCTCATGATCCTAAATGTGATTTGGAACCTATTTCCTTTCATGCAGTACAGCCTGCTCCCAGCACAGATAAAATTGCTTCTCCAATTCTTACTGACAGACCTAAAAGGATTACAAGAAGGCCGGTCAAATCAAGGATTACATATGTTCATCCATTGATTATCCCACTTATGTTCCTACTCATTTCAACCAGGCCACTGTGATTCCTTAATGGGAAAAAGCTATCTCAAATGGGCTTGAAGCACTAGAAAAGAATGGAACTTGGGAAATCTCTTCTTTGCCTCCTAGAAAGAAACCCATAGATTGTAAGTTGGTAATTAGGTTAAATATACCCTGATGGATCCATCAACAAGCATAAGGCTAGACTTGTAGCCAAAGGTTTTCACCAACAATATAGAAAGGATTTTTTTGAGCCTTTCGCATCGGTTGCTAAAACTGTCATTGTGAGAATTATCATAGCACTGGCTGCTGGCTCTCTCCCAAATGGACATCAACAATACTTTTCTACATGGTCATTTGGATGAAGTGATACATGATCTGTCCACCTGGCCTTGCCACATCTTCCAATTAGGTTAAAAAGGTCCCGCTATGGCCTTAAGCAGGCTCATAGACAATGGTATATTGCTCTTAAAGAAATCCTTGTGTCCTCTGGTTTTCAGTTTATATACTCTGGTCCTTGTCTACTTTTTAAATTCTCTTGCATTGGTATTGTTGTTTTAGTTGTATATGTAGATGGCATTCTTATTACAGGTGATGACAGTGATGAGATTACATCAATCAGAAAAAGATTACACAATCAGTTCACATAAAGGACCTTGGAGATGCCACTTATTTTCTTGGGCTTGAGATTACTAAACCTCATGCAGGCTATTCTGTCACCCAGCACAAGTATGCCTCGCACTTACTTTTTGAAGTGGATCTTCCTGCAATGTCCAAAGTTCATGTCCCATGCCCACCACATCAGAACTTTGACACAACTGGACTTCTGTTTGATAACCCACATTTTTTTAGAAGATTGTTTGGAAAATTGTTGTATCTAGGCTTTTCTAGAACTGAAATTTGTTTTTTAGTGTGCAACAATTAAGTTTACATATGCATGATCCTACAGTAACCCATTGGACTGGTGTTTTACAGGTGCTGCAATACATTAAAAACACTCTCACAATTGGCTTTTTCTACCCCTTTGGTCTCAAGCTTGAACTCAAGGGCTCTTGTGATGCTGAGACTCCCTTGTGTCCTTGAAAACTAAGAAGCAGGAGGTCTCCAAGAGCACTACCGAGGCAGAATCCAGAAGTCTCTGAGCTCCTTTGGATCGTTTCCCTGTTCAAAGAGTTGCAGATTCCTTTGCACTCTCTCTATCCTCTTTATTGTGATAATATATCCGCCATCCAGTTCGTAAAAAAAATCTATCCACTATGAGAGGACCAAACATCTTGATATTGGGTGCCATTACATGAGAGATTATTTTCAGCAGCAGTTTATTGAATCAATCTTTGTTCCAACATCCCAATAACTTGCTGATGTCTTCACCAAAGGTCTAACTCTTCGCCACTTCCCACCTTTTTGCTCCAAGCTGATGGTTTGGAATGCTCCAGCTTGCAGGAATATTTAAGTAGCAAGAGTCAAGAAGATGTCATACATACTGTCATAGACCGTGTTGCATTTAGAAGCAAAGGAGGAATTGGATAAATGACTTTTATACTTATTATGAATTTTCTTCTTATTATGAATTTTGGGCTTCCCTCGTATGGTTATGGTCTTGGGCCAGACTCACTTCATAGCTTAGTGTAGCACATTATATTTAATTTGTAGTCTCATTCCTTATTAGATTGTATCTGATTGTGTAGAAGTGTTATGCTAATTGAAACGGTTATTGATTCACTTTTTTTCTCAAATTACTCTCAAATTCATCAATATTTTACTTTTACTCTTAGATTGGTGTGCCTTGACCTCTGGAAATTTATACGCATATTTCAGGCATGAATTGATGTGTGATCCTTGTTAGGTTATTCATTTATGTTAGGTTCTATCATGGACAAATATGCTTTTCATATTATTTGGTTTTCTCACGCTCCTTGTGAAACATCCCAATCTTGCAAAACCCTATATATTTTTCTATTTTAGTAAAGCACTTTTCTCTTATATGTCATTCACAATATCTTATCAAATCCAAAACTGTTTTCTTTATGTAGGGTTCTCCGAACTATGATGTATGTTGCCTGTGGTGATGCTGGGTCGGATGCTCTCCAGTCATTTCTTCTTGATATTAAAGCAAGAATAGCGAGGGCCTCTGAATCGCAAGCTGAAAGCTCTCACGGTGCCACCTAGGCAAATTTGAATAAATGGGCGAATAAAAAGGGAGAGCTTCAGGCGAGGACATATATTCTTCTATCAGTTCGGGCTAAGTTTGGAAAAGAAATAATTGTGACCGATGAAGCGATCCATGGAGCCCAACTCCAACTAGAGCCATGCTCTGCGTGCTCGTCAAATCGAAGCCAGTGATGCTCAACTCGTAGAACAATGATGCCATGGATCAGAAAGTGTCTAAAATCGAAAACTAAGAAATCAAGCACCAAAATCAAAGAAAATGGACAAGTGGTCGAATGATCAACAAGAAAAAAAGGGAAGAATATTAATGTGTGACTCGATGCGACCCCGACCCTTCTATGCCGGAACCGTAAGCTGCGGTGCCTTAAACTTCCAAGATGACCTCGTGAAGCCTCATTCAAAGCCTCCTGTGTACGACCCCGTAAAGCTAAGTCCAAAGAACCGATTTGAAGATCCTCCTCTCCAATTTGCATTCGGCCATGGTGGTGGTGGTGTTTATGGCCGACAGCTATGGTGGTGAAGGGAAGGAATTTGGGTACACACTTGAGAGAATCTAACTTTCACTCAAGGGAAAGATAAGAGAAGAACACTTCGCAAAGGTGGAAGAATACTTCTTCACAAATGGAAATTTCATATCAAATTCAAACTTGTGTTTACATGCCCTTTGTGGAATATAGCAGACAAAGCATGTAGCAAGGGTAACCATTCAGCTGCCACATCCTACAGCTACAACTTCTTTTCACGAGGTCAAGAACGTGTTGTCCATGCCCCTCCATCATAGTGATTTGGTAGTGCCTATCGGATGACTTCACAGGAATACAATTTCCCACATTGCTAGCATTCTTCAAGAGGAGTTTCGAAATCCGTGGACAGATAACCCTATCACTCCATTTTGTTGTTGCCCGCTCATAGTTCTTGGCATGCCGTTTCATTATGTACTCGCAGATACCCTCAAGAGATGTGAGAATTGTCTTTGTCCTAGCTTCTTTAATGCATGAATTGAATGATTTGCACATGTTGTTCAGCAACATGTCACACATAGGCACTTCGGAGAAGTGAGACTTACTCCATTGTGTTGGTGGCCTATCACACAACCATTTACATGCCCCCTCGGAGTAATCTTTGATCTTCTTCATCCTATCCATGAATTCAGGCACGGTAGCAGCCCCCCATAATTGCGTATGCAATGGGGTACAAGGCATTGTTCGGGTCCACACCAACAACCGTGAGCAATACCCCTTTGTGTGGCCCACTCAAATGGCATCCATCCACCCCAATCAGCGGTCTACACCCACGCCTCCACCCCTTCCTCAAGGCTGCCAAGCATACATAGAACCGATCAAATCTTGTATCCCCATTCTGGTTCACTGTTCCAAGCAATACGGTGCTGCCAGGATTCATATTTCGAAGCTCTTCTGCGTAGTCCCATAATCTGGAAAACTGATATTCAGACGACCCGTTCAGCGGTTGCAGTGCCCTCCTCTTCGCGTTTATTGCCTGGTGTCTAGTCACATTGACTTTCAACTCATTTATCACGTCCAATCTAAACCCCTTTGCAGACCTCTTCGGGCCGGAAATGAATTTTTTTACGTATTTCTCACTAAGCCATCGGCTGTTAATGGCAGGAACCTCATGCGTTTCAGTGAATGTGTGCACTGAATGAAATCTGGTAACCTGAAGAGTTGGTTGATCCCTCATTTTATGTGCACAAATTCTCCAACAACAGTCATTCCGCTTGCATTCAGCATACACCGTAGTTTTGTTAGATCATGTAAACTTCACTTTCCTCTTCTCTAAAATAGCCAGGGACCTGACAACATCTTTAAACTCTTCATTGGTGCCGAATACCATCTATACAACAATTGATGGAGTGTAGATTTGGTCAGTGTTGAACACAGGAGTTCTATTTGTCGACGTACCCTCACCAGCAGATGGAATGAGCTCAGTAAAATCTCCCCCATCAGTCACCGGATCATCAGCCGATTTGTCTCCATCGCTTACATCTTCTATGTTCCCCCTTCCAACAGTAGTTCGGTCTTGGTGATTCTCATGGTCTTCCTGCAATTCATCTTCTTCATCATATTCATAATCACTCTCCACAAATACGTCTTCATCACTTCCCGTATCACCCCTTTCATCACCCTCATCACCCTCCTCACTAACAACCACATCTTCTCCCTCAACAGCGCTTGGTATCCCTCAACAGTCATATCCTCAATCTCTGCCCCCTCTACATCATCATCACCCAGATCCCTCCATATCCTCGAGCACAACCTCATTACCCTCAGCTCCACCGTCATCATCAATTCCATCATCTTCAGATCCTTAGCTGCTGTCACCCTCACTTCCAGACCCGGATGACAGTCCACTTGCATATTCTACAACATAAATATGCAATACTCTTGATTCAAGAACCTTGGCAGCAGCTTCCCTCAAATATTCTTCGTCCTCAACTTCCTTGAATGTATTACCCTCTCTCAGGAAATAGGTAACATCATCTCCATTGATATCTTCTTTCTTCAACAACCAAGACATGTACGAAAAGCCTAATACTTTGATGTTGACATGGTCATATATGACCTCTTTACCCCCACAATATTCTGCGGTTGGCTCGAACACACACTCTCCCTCATAATGTAGTATCACCGTCAAAGATGTGCATCCCGGATCTGTTTCACACAAGTGGACCAATATCATTTACTAACTATTTCAACAGACAACCAAAAACTCATATAGAATATGACTTTGACCATAAATGCTCAACAACCAACACCAAAAGTACGAATAAATTATTCATGGAAAATTCAATAAACAACAAAGCATCCGACAAGTAGTGGGTACCACTGTCGGTTCCCACAAAACACAATCAGCCCTTCATATACAATAATGTGCCTCGAAAATGAAGCCACCACACATTGAATAATAAAACCGCAACCCTAGTGAAAGATTCGTTCTACATGTGGGGTGAAAAACGACATAACACTTCGGGACCACTCAATACTCTTGATTCTTTTCACTACTATTTAAGGGATTGCACGCAACATTTCAATTTACACTTACAAAATAGTGGAGGCGGCCAGTCCTTTTTCCCCACCTCTCGTCGGATCCCCATGCCGATTTCGGAAAAGACTGGCGCTCAAGTCTCCGGCGAAGATACGGCCTCCCCACACTACCGCTTACAAAGAGCTTCGAAATGTAAGTATTGCGGGCGATTGCGCGGCCGATGGAGCTGGAGTGAGACTTGGAGTTGGAGTGTCCGAGACACTTCGATTTCTAGGGTTCCTGGCGATTGGGGCGAAAATTTGGGCCTAAGTGTTTGTATAGTTGGGCATTCACACGCATTTGAAGAAACGTTAGGCTAATAAGCACGTTTTTCACTTCCGGGGAACAATTTCGAATGTGTAAGTCACGCAGCCCGCTCCGTTTAGAATTGAAAAAAATGGCCCCAAAATCAGCCTGAATGCCCTCTGATGGCCCTAAATCAAAATATGTTTCAATTGTAGCTAAAAAACGGATTTACTACCTTGTAATGGATAAAAATAATAGCTCTTTATAATTTGCAAATATTTTAAATCACCATATTTTTTTTTGCACACAGGGCACTCTTCGACGCATTTAATACAATCTTCAAAGATTGTAGGCCAAAAATACGCCAAAGCGTTAAATAGTCCATTGCATTTTGAGGCAAGCGTGCTCCACAAATTCCTTTATGTACTTTGGCCATAGTTAGCCTAGCTTCATTAGGCCCTTTAAGCAAAACTCCTTCTAAAGTCATTTACAGAGGACATCATTATCCTCGTAAGAGAATCGGAGTGGTTTTGCTCTTACTATTTTGACAGGTCGCGGTGAGGGATTTTTGAGGTACTCAGTGATCTCCTTGTGCTAATCATCTAGTGCGGGCGAAGCTGTATTTGTGTTTGGCTCTGCGGGACCAATTTCTTCAAGACATTGGTCTACACCCCCCCCCCCCCCCCCCCCCCCCCCTTTATTAGAGAATGGCTTCATTCCCCTTCTTCGTCATTTTGTATTTTTGTTCATGTATAGTCCATGACCTTGATATAACTCTGTAGCTCATCGATCAATCGTATGCCCAAGAAGACTTGTCCTGAGAAGTCGTCCTGTTTTTGTATCGCGAGGTGTGTTGAGCTAACTCGTTTGCTTCATAAGTATTTTTCTTTTCTCAAGATATACTCAATCGTGAAGTCCGCAATTTTTATTTTTTTATTTTTATTAAACCAAAGACTTTGGTTTATTACCCAGTCATGTGGCATTCTTGCATTGATAATCTCCAAGCACTTGGTTTAGAACCAACTATATATGAATCTGCTTTGATTCCCGATGGATGGATGGATCGGGCACCCCGAAGTACTATGGTTTCAAGACGAGGATAAGGGCTTCGTATTCTACTACGCTATTTATTTGTTATGGGATCTAATTCCAAATACAGTTAATGATGACTTCTCCACACGGGCCGAGTAAACATATACATACTCGTGCCCCGTTTTGATACCCACGCATGCTAGAATCATCCAAGTGTAGAAGAGTCGACAGGGACGGAACATACATTTCCCCCCCGCATATATCTTCTTCAGGTTCTAATGGGTTGGGGTGCTTGGCATTCTGTTATAATTTACCTTTTACAGCCTTGATACGAGTTTTAAGGCATATATTCCATAACACAAACCTTGTGCATGGGTCTGGTCTCTTTAAGATAAGCTTAACAAGGTCAAATTTTGAACAACCTCGGTCTCCCTTGGAAGAATATAATGTTCTAATTATTTGCTCACGTATACTAGGGGATAGCATATTATATTTTCTTCGCAATGAAATAATTAAGCTCTATATATACCCACGATGATCTTGGTTAAATAGTAAATAGGGTGTTCTTTTCTATCATCCCAATCTTGGGGAAAAGATAAGCAATTGCTGCTTTGCTGGATGAAGAAACATATTACTTGATTGAGTTTTCTTTTATATATATATATATATATATATATATATATGTATATCCACGGGGAACTAACAAAGGTGGATTAACCAATGCTTTCTCAATCTCTATTTCCGAAAATTTGACTCCACAAAGAAGCTTAATGTTAAGTTGTACCTTACCTGCGAAGTTTGCAATAAATGCCAAAAGAAGTTAGCATTTTGCATCTAAATATAAGCTTGAACTCAAGCTCCTGACATGTGCCTGTATTTATACTTAGAAATAACTATCAAAATAATCCACTATAAGAATGTGTTATTGATTTTTTTTGCCAAATACCTTGTAGTAGCGTTTATTGAAAATCATATAAAAGGCAATATGTTATCACTATAGGTCATTACACGGTTATTTGGCCTAAAATACTAATAACTCAATCTTGTGACAACCTATTTTAATAATAGGTGTTTCTAGTGACTGAAATTAGTAGACATATTTGATACTTTATAGTGGTTTGTTTTGATAATATTTTATAATTATGATTTTATATGTCTATTTAAACAAGGATAAGTTTTTTCAAAAAAAAAGAAAAAAAAGGATAAGACGATAAGTTGTGCCAAGTAAATTAGATATACATATATATAGTATAACTCAAAAAGTTGGGAGTTGAGGATGTAAAAGGATTAATCTTATACAATTAATATTTTTAACATTGACACTCGTAAAGATGTACGGGAGCTAAATTGCACAAATTATAAAACAAGAAAGAATGATGGATAGGAACCGAGTGGAAGCGGACCCATTAAACAATTAATCTTGTTCGAGAGCAAATTAATTAAATTTGGATTGAGAGATAGATTAAACCAAAGATATAGTATTACAGTTTTATTAAAATTCCCTTCTCCATTTATCCTACCCTACATTTTTTTTGGCGGTACTCCTACCCTACATTTAGTTCATTATTATGTTATCTTTTTTTTTCCTTATTATTAAGTAAATACTCATTTTGATTCTCCCAACCTCGTATAGCTCCAATTTTCTCCGTCTTTTGTTTAATTTTGGTTTAGTTTTATTACCAATATATAATTAAAAAAATAATTAAATTGGATTTTGGTAAATTTATCTAATTGCATAATTTTTGAATAAATATTTTATTAATATTTACATTTAATATTTGTCACGGACTCATATTTTACGCAATCCAATATATATTTTTAATCTTTACATTTAATATTTGTCACGGACTTTTACATACAAGATATCACTTGATTATATTTTATCTTATATAATTGTATTAAAAAGTCGAATAAAAGTCATTCAATTAACAGTGACAAAACCCCCTCCATAACATTTAAAAAGTAACGGAGGAAGTATATTTTGAGATATTAAACTTCGATAAGTGTATTGAACTTTGTGCTCAATCCAAATGTGACAAATTAAAATAAAATGGATATAGGGAGTACTTTGTCATTTTGTCAATTCATTACTCTCTAGAGTTGTCCACTAGCAATATTGCATCATTATAAACCTACAATGAGAATGATAGCACATTGATACACAGCAATTCAGAGTGATGGATTTAAAGAAACTGGAAAACTAAAGCAGCCTAAAATGATAACATCCCAAATCCCATTTTTACCTTCGATTAAAAGAGAATAATAAATAAACAGGAAGGATGGGAATATCATAGTTAAATAGTAATCCAGGAAAGTGATCTAAATCTCTTATTCGGACAAGAAAATGTATACAAGAATTGAGATTTTAATTGCCATTCATTTTCAACTCATAAACTAGGATATTTTTAGTAATTTAAAAAAGGGCAATCCATAAAAGTAGACCTGATTGTTGCGTAACACATGTGATTCTTACGTACACTATTCAAAACATAAACTTTTGGCATCAACAATAATAGTAGAAAAAATGAATATTCACATTTTGATGGTGGGATCAGGGGGCAGATTTTTACTAATGTGGAGTATTATTTTTATTTTTATTTTTTTTGCCGTGCACTTACTAATGTATTAATAGTTCGATTTTGTACAATTAAATAAATGTGGAGTATAAATTTGTACTACTATAAATTTTGAGTTGTAAAATGCTTCATAGGGAAATTGGCGTGCACGGCACTTACAGAATACATTATATTGAAAACATTGGTAGAAAGCATACGGTGCCCGTTAAAGTATGCAGGTAATTTGCAGCCATGGCAAGTCCCAGAGCCAGCTCAGGTTCAATATATATGAAACTCAGTTACCTTGCCGCCACTACAGAATACACCAAAATGTCCACTGAAACAATAATCAGCTCAATAACATTCATAATGTGCAGTGCACACAATAATAATTTGCCGTGATATTCATCAATTTCTTAAACTAATGAAGGATATTTCCACTGTCTGTGATAGATACACTTCACTGAAACGTCAAGAAATTGCTCATGGTGAGACTTGATGGGAGAACAAGAAAGAAAGTGGCTTCACCCGTACCCAATTCAAATGCATTCATACCAATTCATCTCAAATTATTCCATTGATAAAAACAATTGAGAAAATTGCTTGTCAACAATCACAGATCCCCCAAGCTCGTGGGGAAGAACTTTATGCTCAATTCCACAGTTTCAACTACTATACTACTGTATATGCCAAACTCCCAAAGTAACTAATGCGTTTTAGGTATGACTGAATCAATAATCTTTTAGTAAGTAGTAGCAGTAAATGATCTTAAAAAAGTGACTTTTATAGCCATAGAAACAGATAATCTAATGCAGCTCAGACTCAAACTCCATTCCATTTCATCAAATTGAACCTATATTTGTGCAATGTAGAATTTTACAGCATTCAAAGTCATTCAATTTCATCAAATTCAAGCTCTAAATATCGCCTTACTCTATTATCATGTCGAAACATCAAGTACCGGTCAGATATATTTTGTGGTTTCATCTAAGATCTAGTCATCTAGTAATCATGGCGGCAGCAGGTCTACAGGAAACTTCATAATGATCACCCACAAAAGATAATACCGTATTACAGAAAAGGAACAAACCGGGCGCATTGCAGATGCCAGTAGAAATACTTGCAAACCTTCTCCAGAATGATGGCATTTATCTCTGGAAATGTTACCTCTCCGCTTTCCCTTTTCAGTAAAATCACCTACAATTATACATACACACACACACACACACACACGCATAAAATCCTCCCCAAAATAAAAACCACAACATTCATTAATTTCTCGATCAATCAAATCTTCTTCCGCTCCTATAAAACCAAATCTTGCCCCAAATTCTTGGAATCCAGAATTTTAGAGAGTGAAATTCGAATTATCGTCTACGGAGAAAAAGTTCAACTCCAAATCGGAGACGATCGAGGTCGTAGTGAATGAAACTTTGCACTTCCTAATAAGAAAACAAACCTAATTCCGTCCACAACAAAATTGGAGCATTGCACGACTTTGGCGTCAATTTCTCAATCAAAGTCCGCAAAGAGCACATTGCACATATACCTCTAAGCATGCTCCCTATGGTGTATGAAACCATGGCTGCCTTCTTGTCGATAACGAACTCGAATCCCTCCGAGCTTATCAACTTCACCATGTCTTCTTCTTTCTTCATCTTGATTGATCGGCTAATGCTCAAACTTCGGTTTCCACAATTTCCAAGAAAAAGTATTCGCAATAAGCTTTGTATTTGAAGGTTGATGTAGTTATATATATGTAGTCCATTAGCGCCAACCTCACCCAACGGTTTAACGCGCATTTGCATCCATTTAAAAATAAATTAATTAATAAATATTTTATTTAAAATAAGAAAACGTAATTTGGATCCTTTTTTTAGTCACAAATTTCCCCTATTTATCACAAAATAAATATTTTATTCATAAGTATTTCACTATATTTTTTTGTTAAATACTCCATCCGTCCCGCTAAAACTGTCTCATTTTGACTTTTGACACTGTTAATTGATCAACTTTGACATAATCTTATCGCAATTATATAAGAAAAAGAATATAGTCAAGTTCGGTCTTGTTAAATTCGTCTAATCATGTAGTTCTAGAATATACATTTTATATAATTTTTGCATATGTATATTTTAAATGCATTGGACCAACAACAGTTGACTTAAGTGGATTGGGGCACTAGTCGCTTAAGTAAGGTATCGGGTTCGAGCCTTGTATATATATATAAAACTGCTTTGAAAGATGCACCCTTAATTGCCAATGTAGATCCTTGGGGAATTAGCTTTGAGTCCAATGCGGCATGGAGATACCCGATTATTCACTAAAACAAATGCATTGGATGACGTGTCCAAAAATTTAAGACATAATAATGGGAGTGGGGAAGTATAATTGTAATACTCGAGAATTTTACAACATAAAATAAATAATTAAATAATAAATAAATACAATAAATAAATAAATATAATACATGGATAAAGAATCATAAGGAAATAAGAAATAAAATTTAATTTAAAAAGGAATTAAAGTTCCGAGAACCCGTGAAGCCGAAGACAATTTAATTAAATAAATTGTTACACGGGAACCCAACACCGATGGACTCAATAATTCGAGTCCAAATGTAAATTCAGATCCGAATAAAATGACGATAGGAAATCGGAGTCCGAAAATAGCCCAGAAATCGGAGTCCAAGAACATAGAGGGATAGAAGTCCGAAAGAGAGGAGGGAAGGCTCGACGGATCGCACGACGCGGCCCGGACGGAAGTCCAGGCCAAGGCCACACGGTGGCCGCGCGGGGCGAAGGAATACCGCACCAGCCGGCAGCCACGAATCTTGCAAGATTCACTCGCCCGATTTCGGATTTTTCGACTTCGGTTGCTTACTTTTCGGCTCAAGACACCTAAGGGCAGATCTTGGACGTCCCCTAGGTCTCCTAAGTCTATAAATACTCGTCCCCTTCGACCCCGAACACTTTTTCAAACTCTTCATAATCTCTATACGTTTCCAAACCCTAATTCCGGAGTCGTCGGAGGCACGAAGGCAATAGAAGACTGAGTTTGGACAAAAATCCAGAGACCCTCGTCGCTGTGGTAAGATTTCGTCCATTCCTTTTCATTCAAGATTCGGGATTACATCTAACTCGATCCCTTTTTCTATTCTAAACCCCAATCCGGATCAAGAACGGAGATCTCGACAGATCTAGGAGTCAAACGGTGAACGCGGAAGCCACGCCTACGAATCGACGAGCGGGATAATCCCAAATCTTGTAAGTTAACCTTACTGTGGTTTTGGAAGATTTAAAATACACCTAAACATAAGGATCTAAACAAGAACCCTAAAATCTGTCAACGTAAGAAACCCTACGGCGCAGCGATCTTGTGTGAATTTTTCAAAACCTTAAAACTGTTCAAACGGAAAAACTTAAAACACGAAAAACGTTCCTAAAACACTGATCTCGTTTGTGTTAAATTTTCATAAATTTTCATCGTATTTTGATATTTGAAAATGGCCCGAAACTAATCTGCTCTAAAATTGGACCTTGAAACGGTGATAGATTCTTAGTCCGAACTTGTGGTTGAATTTGACATTAGATCTAGGCCGAATTAGAACTTGAGTTGAACATAGAACTTGTAGATCTATATGTCATGCATCGTCCTGTAAAATTTCATTGAAATTGAAGTTCGTTTGTTATGGTAGAATTCGAATTTTTGAAACTGTTGCTGAGAATCTCGGACAGAATAATGTTCTGATAGAAAATCATGTTTTTGACTCGTTTCTTTACCTCGGATCGAAAAACTTAAAACGCGAAACTTATTCGTCTCTATGTTTTCGAGTCATTGGTGAATTTTCAGAATTTTCGGACTTCAAATGACTTTTTAAATAATTATGGAGTAAACAGCGACTTAGGAAAGTCATATTTTGATAAATTTGTTGAAATTGTGAACTTAGCTCTTAAGGTTTAAACGAGTGAAAATTCCTTTGAAATAAAATACATTAAATAAGAGTTTTTGAAAAATCCCCTTGCGACTTGATTAAATAAAATTAGGAGGTGAGTGCTCTGCAGGGTGCCCTCCTAACTATTCACTTTGTATCTTTACGGACGATGGTGACCCGCGCGAAACATGAGAAATACTGCCAAAACGGCATGAGATATATGGCCTACACTCTCGGAAATATCCATATGGGTTATCCGAGGCTCCGGAGTGGTACTGAGTATGGCGGATACGGCTGCGGCCGCCGGACTACCGGCTAGACTTCTAGAGATTGCGAGGCAATCGTGAGAAACTTGAAATACATGATCTTGTGTACTGGGGATAACTAAAATACTTTATTTATTGCTTCCAATTAAATTATTTAGTGCTTTATTTAAATTAAATATTGTTTTTATTTAAATTATACTAAATGCATGATTGATTAGAGTCCATGACTTAATTTATGCAATTTATTTAGTTAATTAAATTAAATGGTATATTATCTAGTAGCATGCTTTTATATAAATTTAATTAATGGCTTTGAAATCCCATAATCATGCTATGTCTTAACTTACTCAGCACGTTGTGCTGACCAGAACCATTTTTTTTCTTCTTACAGAGTACGTAGATTATGCATGATCACGTGCATTCATGGGAACTTTTGGGAACATTATATTTTGAATTTTTGTATTAGACTATGACTTGCATGAATGGGCCTGTTTAACCCGTGTTTTGGTCATATTTCGTGTTTTAAGTTTTTCGATCCGGGGTAAGGAAACGAGTCAAAAACATGATTTTCTATCAGAACATTATTCTGTCCGAGATTCTCAGCAACAGTTTCAAAAATTCGAATTCTACCATAACAAACGAACTCCAATTTCAACGAAATTTTATTGGAAGATGCATGACAAATAGATCTACAAGTTCTATGTTCAACTCAAGTTCTAATTCGGCCTAGATCTAATGTCAAATTCAACCACAAATTCGGACTAAGAATCTGTAACCGTTTCAAGGTCCAATTTTAGAGCATATTAGTTTCCGGCCGTTTTCAAATATCAAAACACGATGAAAATTTATGAAAATTTTACAAAAACTAGATCAGTGTCTTAGGAAGTTTTTCATGTTTTAAGTTTTTCCGTTTGAATAATTTTAAGGTTTCGAAAAATTCACACAAGATCGCTGCGTCGTAGGGTTTCTTACGTTGACAGATTTTAGGGTTCTTGTTTAGATCCTTATGTTTAGGTGTATTTTAAATCTCCCAATACCACAGTAAGGTCAACTTTCAAGATTTGGGATTATCCGGCTCGTCGATTCGTAGGCGTGGCTTCCACACTCACCGTTTGACTCCTAGATCCGTCGAGATCTCCGTTCTTGATCCAGATTGGGGTTTAGAATAGAAAAAGGGATCGAGTTAGATGTAATCCCGAATCTTGAATGAAAGGAATGGACGAAATCTTATCACAGCGACGAGGGTCTCTGGATTTTCGTCCAAACTCAGTCTTCTATTGCCTTCGTGGCTCCGACGACTCCGGAATTAGGGTTTGGAAACGTATAGAGATTAGGAAAAGTTTGAAAAAGTGTTCGGGGTCGGAGGGGACGAGTATTTATAGACTTGGGAGACCTAGGGGACGTCCAAGATCTGCCCTTAGGTGTCTTGAGCCGAAAGGTAAGCAACCGAAGTCAAAAAATTCGAAATCGGGCGAGTGAATCTTGCAAGATTCGTGGCTGCCGGCTGGCGCGGGGTTGGCGCGGTATTCCTTCACCCCGCGCGGCCACTGCGCGGCCTTGGCCTGGATTTCCATCCGGGCCGGGTCGTGCGATCCGTCGAGCCTTCCCTCCTCTCTTTCGGACTTCTATCTCTCTATGTTCTTGGACTCTGATTTCCGGGCTATTTTTGGACTCCGATTTCCTATCGTCATTTTATTCGGATCTGAATTTACATTTGGACTCGAATTATTGAGTCCATCGGTGTTGGGTTCCCATGTAACAATTTATTTAATTAAATTATCTTCGGCTTCACGTGTTCTCGGAACTTTAATTCCTTTTTAAATTAAATTTCATTTCTCATTTCCTTATGATTCTTTATCCATGTATTATATTTATTTATTTATTGTATTTATTTATTATTTAATTATTTATTTTATGTTGTAAAATTCTCGGGTATTACAGTCTACCCTCCTTAAGAATCAACTTCGTCCTCGAAGTTGTGTTAAAAACTTGGGTGAGTGGCCCTGGGTAGTGGCCCTGGAACCCAGTCGACAGCGGCCTTGGAGGCCGAGTAGTCGGTGACTGAGGACGACGCTCGGGGATGGCGGCCCTCCGGAAGAAAGAGGTGGCGGCCTCCGGCAAGCTAGTGGCGGCCTCGGATGGTTGGCAGCCTTCAAAGGGGCGGCGGCCTATCGGAGCAGGTGGCGGCCTCCTGTGCGCAAGAGAGGTGGCAGCCAAAGGCGATGACAGTGGCGGCCAAGCAGCGCCTCGGAGCAGGTGGCGGCCAAGGGCGATGGCAGTGGCGGCCAAGCAGCGCACAAAGTGGCGGTCTCCGGGGTAAGTGGCGGTCAATGCGGCGGAGGTGGCGGCCTTCGTGGAATGAGGATGGCGGCCTCCGTGCTTGGGTGGCGGCCTGATGGCGGATCCTGGAGCAGCAGGCCGCATGATCAATTGAGCAGGCCACGTGACTAAATGAGCAGGCCGCATGACTAGCTGAACAGGCCGCATGATCGGCTGAGCAGGTTGCATGGTTCGCTGATCAGGCTGCATGATGCCAGACTGACTAGAGGTTCTTGAAGAAGAGCGACGGCCTCATGCAAGAGTGATGGCGACTACTCCGGACTGGCAGCTACAGGTTGAAGTTAGAGGCCCGGACGATCGCGATCTGGAAGCAAGGTACGACGACACAAGTAGCCGGAAAAAGGTGCATAGCGGCGATCTCGACGGCGGCCGGCGAAAAAAAAAAAGCATGGCGGCCAACATGCAATTGGTAGTGGCGGCCAAATAATTTAAAAAATAAAAAAATAAAAAAATAATGCATGGCGGCCAACATGCAATTGGTAGTGGCGGCCAAATAATTAAAAAAAAAAAGGGGTCAAATGCATGGCGCCCAAGTAATAAAAAAAAAAATGAATGCAAAGTGGCGGCCTGCCACAAGGTGGCGGCCATTGCCACAAAGTGGAGGCCATGCAATTTTATTAACCAAAAAAAAAAAAAAAAAAATTGCATGCATGTCATGCAATTTTATAATAAAATGTATACATATAAATACAAATGCGCTAAGTAAATAAAACCAAGAGTGATATGCGCGGTTTCTCAATATCGAATGCCGACGGTGGCATTGGTAAAATGTATGCGCATTTTCAGTCTCAGTTCCATCGACTGAAAGCGCAAGGGGGGCATCTGTTAACCCAACAAAATTTATATTATGGCCCATCCAAGTTTGCCTGGCCCAGTCCATGGAAATATATCCGAAATAGAGGACGTGTCTTCAGGTCAGTAAAGATATATCCGGAAGGGTATACATCTTCAAAGTCTCAGTCCATAAAAATATATCCGGAAAAGAGAACGCAATTTCAAAAGGCCCAATCTATTTTTCTTGGCTCGATCCAATTCAAGATTTATCCGGATAATGACTAAGGGAAGCTGTCAATCAAGCCGCCATCCTCGCGTGCGCCGTATGCCGCCAACCTCTCTCGCGTGCGTCCAGCGTCACAGAAGTCAAGCCGCCATCCTCGCGTGCGCCGTATGCTGCCATCCTCTTGCGCGTCTCAGCTGGAGGGTGTCAGTCCTCCTCCCTATAAAAGGAGGAAGGGATGCATTCCAGAGATGAATCCACAAACACTCCCAAGAGGATCGCATTTACTTTCAATTTCCTTTCTGCATTTTTCATTCCTGCTTTAATTCTTGTTCTTTCATTCTGCAATTATCTTTCTTTCTTTTACAGTTTTGCTTAAATTGTTGTAATTCCTCTCAGTAAACCTTGTAACAATCCTCAATATTGTTCAATCAAAATTTCTTGGTTAACAACAGTGTTTGGTGTTGATGTTGTATTACATCATCATGTATTGTATTTTAAATAACTAAATAAAAAGAATTTTTTTCTAATTTATTAATAAATAATATACTTAAAATAAAATTATTTTAAAAATAATTAAATTAAAATAATTAATCTAATAATAAATAATTTATTAAGAATATTATTTAAATAATTAAATTAAAACAATTAATTTATTAATAAATAATATATATAAAATAATATTATTACAATATCATAATATTTAATAGTTATGAGATGCATAAGGAAAAAATAGAAAAGCAAACATAAATAAAAAAATAAGACATCATAAACCCACCCTCCCACAAGGTATTAAATAATATACACTAAACTCCTCATTAAAATAATACTTATACATATATTAAAACTCACCAAACATAGGATAATATTATTTTAATACATAAGGTCAATACTATGCACCCTAATACATACCAAAACATAGCCATAGTACATATAAATACAAGGATTGGAAATTCGGATTCCTGAGCACCCTTCAGATTCTAGGCACACTTCACCAACTGTTGGTAAACGCAAATGGTGTCCACCGCTGTTGTCTTCTCTCCTCCCCTTTCCGCCGCCGAAACTCCCACTTCCATCAAGCAATATCAAATTCAATACGACTCAATTTCCCGTTTTCCCAATCGCAGCTTTGAGCCCCTCAAATCCTGCAGAACCCTCCCAGATACCAAACAAGTACATTGCCAATTAGCCAAGAGCGGATTATTGCTGGACTCTGTAACGCTATCCAATCTCATAATCAAGTACTCGGAATTCACCACTCATGAAAGCTTAGAATATGCGCTGAAAGCGTTCAACGTGTTTAAGCACACCAGAAATGATTTAAGTACCAGCGGTGTAGCTTTCCTGTACAATTATTTAATTCGCGCAAGCACCTCAGTCGGGGCGTTTCGCAGGGCAATTTTGCTCTTTGTGGATATGTTGATTTCCGGGGTTACGCCTGATAATTATACTTTCCCGTATGTGTTGAGCGCTTGCACTAAGGGCTTGAGGCTCTCCGAAAGCGAGCAAATTCACGGCGCAATTGTGAAAATGGGTTCTGATAGTAATGCTTTCGTGTCGAATTCGTTGGTGTATTGTTACGGAGAGTGTGGCAAAATTGATATTGCACAGAAGGTGTTTGATAAAATGCCTGAGAGAAACGTTGTGTCGTGGACTAGTTTGATTTGCGGGTATGCGAGAAGGGATCGGCATAAAGAGGCTGTTTCTTTATTTTTTGAAATGGCGGATGAAGGAATTGAGCCGAATGAAGTTACATTAGTGAGTGTAATTTCGGCCTGTGCTGGATTGAAAGATATGAAGTTTGGGAAGAGAGTTTTGGATTATGTTGGAGGGTCAGTGGTGAGAGACAATGTGTATGTCATGAACGCACTTGTTGACATGTATATGAAATGTGGTGCTGAGCACAAGGCGAGACAACTTTTCAAGACTTGCGATGAGAAGAATTTGGAACTTTATAACACTGTAATGTCAAATTATGTGAAGTTGGGGAAGGTGGAGGAAGCGATCGGTGTATTTGAGGAACTGCTTGATGAAGGGATGAAGCCGGATAGGGTTACAATGTTGTCAGTCATTACATCTGCAATCGAGTTAGGTGATTCTTCCTTAGGGATGCAGACTCATGCCTACGCAATAAGGAATGGGCTCGAAAGTTGGGATAGTGTAGCAAATGCTCTGCTTGATATGTATGCCAAGTGTGGTCGCCAAGAATGGGCGTACAAAGTCTTTCACCGAATGCCCAACAAGACGCTTGTGTCGTGGAATTCTTTGCTTGCAGGTTATGCTAGGAATGGTGATGTGGAGACAGCACAGCGCATTTTTGACAATATGCTAGAAAGAGATATCGTCTCATGGAATACAATGATTGGTGTTATGGTTCAGAATAGTTACTTTAGGGATGCAATTGAACTATTTAATTCCATGCAGAATGAGAGGATCATGGCGGATGAAGTTACCATGGTGAGCGTTGCATCGGCCTGTGGGTATTTGGGTGCTTTCGATTTGGCCAGGTGGATACATAATTACATTGAGAAAAATGGGATCCATTGCAATTTACGTCTGAGCACAGCTCTTGTCGACATGTTTGCTAGATGTGGGGACCCGGATAATGCCATGATGGTTTTTGACTCGATGAAAGAGAGGGATGTATCTGCTTGGACAGCTGCAATGGGAGCAATGGCTATGGAAGGGAATGGTCAACGTGCAGTCGAGCTGTTCAATGAGATGCGCAGGCAAGGAATCACACCTGATGAAATCGTTTTCTCTACGGTGCTGACTGCTTGTAGCCGTTCAGGTCTTGTCAAGCAAGGCATGCATATTTTTAAGTCCATAGGACAATATGGTATGACACCGCACATTATCCACTATGGGTGCATTGTTGATCTCTTAGGCCGGGCAGGTTTGCTAGGCGAAGCCCTTGAGTTCATACGCTCCATGCCTGTCGAGCCAAATAGTATCATTTGGGGATCGTTTTTATCCGCTTGCAAAGTCCACAAGAACGAAAAAATGGCTACTCATGCTGCTGAGATGGTAACCAAGTCCTCCAATGACAGGGCAGGACTCCAGGTTCTGTTATCTAACATATACGCATCTGTAGGCCAATGGGATGATGTTGCAAAAGTGAGGCTGCACATGAGAGAACAGGGGATGAAGAAAACTCCTGGCTCGAGCTCCATTGAGGTCAATGGGGTCGTGCACGAGTTCACTTCAGGCTGCGAATCCCATCCACAGAATGGCCTCACTGCGTCAATGCTTGATGAGATCATTTTGAGGATTAAGGATGCTGGATATGTTCCCAATTTGGATAATGTCTTTGGACATCGACGAGCAGGAGAAACAATTCATGCTCAGTCGCCACAGTGAGAAGATGGCCATCGCCTTTGGCTTGGTTTCATCAGCTAAAGGAACGCCCGTGAGAGTCATCAAGAACCTGAGGATGTGCTCGGACTGTCATTCGTTTGCCAAAATGGTGTCGGCCGTCTACAATAGGGTCATCATTGTCCGGGATAACAACAGGTTTCACTTTTTTCGACAGGGTTGGTGTTCTTGCAATGATTTTTGGTGATAACAGTGAAGGTTCTGAGGCCAGAATAAGGTATATTGGTTTTAGCTTTTTACCTGTTCATTATGTGGCTGGACAGGCTTTTTGTCATTTTGTGACCTGAAGTTTGTAAATCAGTTTGTCCATAGCCAAATTTCTTGAAATTCCTCAAGTTGAGAAAGTAGTGCTGAAACTTTTATTCTGTTCCAAGTTTTGTGGTATTGTTTTGTAGGGTTAAGAAAATAAATAAAACTCTATATTGTATTTACCTGAAAGTCTCAAACCTTTTAATTTGCAGGATCGTTTTACTGTTTTTTTTCTTCGCTTTATAGTACATTTTATTTTATTTCTTTTGCATGCCCCTATCAAAGTATATTAGTGGGTTTGGAGAGGGAAGGGGAGATGGGAATATTTCTGGGTTTGAATTTAAGGATGAAGAGATGGGGATGATTTTGCATTAAGCACAAAAACAAAATGCAAATCCTTATGCTTGCCATAGATGCAAAGTTGTTTTGACATTTATGCAAGCTTGGGGAAAAAATAAAATAAAGTAATTGTAATAACCACGAAATTGCAATATGAGGAGTCGGATGATTTTAATTTTTTCCAATATTAAAAAATTACTACTGATTTTAGCTCCTTGACATATACTCCCTCCATCTCATTTAACATGTCTTGTTTGATTTCTGCACACAATTTAATGCACATTTTCAATCGTTAATATCTAAAAATATGTACAACAAAAAATTATGAAAAATATATATTCTAAAACTACGTGATTTTATGATTCTAAAAAGACCCAAACCGACTATTTTTTCAAATATATACTTGCACTAATATTGAGTGAAAGTTAAACAATGAACAGTGCTAAAAAGTAAAACAAGACAAGTAAGGTGGGACAGAGGGAGTACTTGGTATTTTGAAAAAGAAAGTTTACAGATTTTATGTAAAAGTTCACTCAATCCTGCATTTCTGGTGTCTAGATCGTCAAATGAGCAGCCACCACCATTTTTGTGCCGGTTGCTATTGCCTATTGAGCACCATTCGGGCGTAGTGTAATACTCACCCACCCACTTTTATATCCTACCATTTGAAGACAACTCCTAAGAAATTGGAATTCCACGGGTAGGAAATGTAGGATTGCTTGTTTCCATGGGACATCCTAGTTGAAATTAAAACAACAAACTAAAAAGTGCATGGGAATAGCACTGCAGCATCACAAATCACAAGAAATGTTCAGTGTTTCAGATTCAGAATTCACAGCATACAGATGGCATATTAGGAGAACAAAGAAGGTTAGGACAAACAACGAGGCAAGAAATTTGAGAAATTGTAAGCAAGCGCCAATGCCTGGAGTCTCGAGATAAGCAAAACCAACCACAAACACATCAATAGTTCTCATCAGTAGACAAAAGAGCAATTCAATTAGATCCCATTTCATAAAACTATACACAAGAAACCAAACAAGATACTAGTAACTGCCAAAGCAGTATTATATGAATGTGCACTCTCTATGGAGCAAAAAAGCTGGGTTCTTAACTGCAAACAAGACCAATAATGAAGGGGCATGAGAATATCAAAGATAAATACCAAGTACTATACTGGATGAAAATAGTAATGAATGCTTGGATGGAGAATGGGTAAGTAACATCAGTAGATGAGAAAACGAGAGATATATGCGTAACAGGATTTAGCACTATAGTTAGAATGTAAAAAGTAAAAACTTTTTTTTCGGAATAATATTAAAAGGAGAAAAGGAAAACCTACAAACAACAAAAGAAACTCTGGAAGACCCCATATTTAAATCTAATGAGAAAATCTCTGCTTTTAGTAAACAATTATTGTATGCTATTCATATAACTGATCCCAAATTAGAGATAAAAGGCTTAAATGAAGATGAAGAGGATGATAGTATATGTTTAAGTGTCAACTCTAATCATTCTATAATGTCATTACCCTGTATCAACTCAAGTTTGCTTGAAAGTATCTAGCAGCTTCATTTTCAATCACTAATTAACCAGGAAATTTCTACAAGAAAATCCAATATGTACAAAGTCTAACAAATTAAAGGCAAGGAAGGAGTGTGTTCCACAAGGTTAGTTCGAAAAACATATCATTCACATCAAACATAAAATGAAAGGTAATGCCACAAAAACAGAGGACATCATGGATTTGTTTATTTCAGGGAAACTTCAGAAAGTGTGTTATTCACATTGTCTGTGTAGGCTATGCTAAATCAAATGATTGTAGCTACCAAAAACTCCTAAGCAAGAAGGCATCAATTGTTCAATAAATCAAATGATAATAGCTTAAATATTAAATTCACCCAAGCATGCCAAAAGGACCACCCCCGAGCCCTCTAACTAAATTCTATCAAATAGCCTTCCCTTCCTACAATTTCTAGTCAGACTCTATGCCTATCTCAAGTCACCTCCAAAATGTCTTGCTGGAATGTATCCATCTTAATAATACTGAATCAGTGAAACCCTTTACCAAGCTTCTCAATGGAAGCATACATTTTTCTCCGGGAACCTACTGCATTAACCCCCATATCCTTGAGATCTTCGACTGTCAAGAATGGCAACACTTCCTCATCCACCTCATGAACCTTGAACAAGTCCAAGTACTTGCCTAAGCCCAATTGATTCAACCAAACCCTCACCCCATCCCTCTCCTCTTCACACTCCACAATCCCATCTCTAATTCCTCTCATCACATTCAAATCCCTACTCTTTGTAAACATCATCTGCTTCTGCATTCCCTTGTGTACATCTACACCATTATCATCATCTTCATCATTACTCAATTTGTCATCATTCCTACCACAGTTATTGTATGAGCTATTAGGGCTGGAGGGTTCCGAATTTTCAACAACTAAATTGCTATCAATACCATTAGTCCCCAAAATTCCCTCTCCTCCTTCCTCCTCCTCCCCTTCTACAAGGGCCTTACTCTCGCCGCCGCTGGACACGGGCATCCTCTCAATTCCCTCCCCATCTTCGCTCCCTAGAGGCTTCGGCGAACTCCATTTTTTGGCGCTCGACGGCCTTATACTCTTTCTGTTAAAATCCCTCTCCTTATTAACCGCATTGAAACTCTTCCAAATACCAATCGCCACATCCTCATCGAAATTCTGGCCATCCATTTCCCCCTTACTGCTCTCGGTCACGCCATCATTCTTCTTCCTTTTCGCCCGCGCCTCCGTCTCCGTTTTCCCCGCCCGAGGCTTTTTCGCCCCCTCCTGATCCTTCTTCAAGGCCTTCCACTGGCGCTGCAGTTTCCGATGGCCCGGATTCTCGTAATACGGCTGGTGCAGCCTGACACTCGGTCGCCGCATCCGCTTTGCCGGCCCGGCGCCCACGTCCGCCAAGGATTCCGCTCCTCCGCCGTTCTGCATTCCTGCAAATTCTCAAAACTTGCCCTTATACCGGCATAACAATGAACAATTCAAATGAAAATTTTCGGAATGGAATGAGGAATCGAGAGTAGGGAACAAGGAATGAGATTGGGGAAAGGACAAGTAAAGGGATGCGAGTGAGGGAATTCCGAGAATGCTGCTGTTTCCGTTGGAGAAAGTTTAGTGAAAGGCTACGTTTCTGTTTTCATACCTTTTATTTTATGTTTAATAGTGTATTTTTTTTTTTTATTTTTCATACCTTTTTATTTTTTCTTTTCTTTGGTCAAAATACTAATTTTTTTAGGAGCCATTGAAGGGCTGATAAAGAGTGGTAAGAATCCAAACCATACAATTACAAAGGGAAATAAAAGAAAATGATAGAGCTCTAATGGAAATCGAACCTCTAATATACCGTTGGAAGTAAGAGGACTTAACAATTCCCAAAATACTTTTACAATAAGGAAATTTTGGGGGGACCGTGGAACCTACGGGTGTGTTGTAAAAGTGGGCATTGGGTAATGTTCCCCTGCCCGCCCATATTTGTGTATTTAAAATTAATTTTCCTTCAATAAATAGATTTATTAGGCTTTTCAAGGCCAAATCACCTTTTTGAGTTGGAGATGTATTAATCTCATGGGGCGTTTGGTTGGGGTATCTTATATACCCATTGAGACCATCTCCAACGCCTCCTGGAGAATGGCATTGGACGCCATTAATAGCGGAGCGGGAGCTCCAACGCCTCCCCGCAAATCGTTACCGCCATCGCCAAATTTTCCGTTTTTGAACGGTGCACCGTAAAGAATTGCGATGCACTATTCACCCCGCTATCCCCTTTTATTTTTTTTTCATTTTCTTTCCATTATTTTTGTTGTGTTGTGTTTATTTTGATGTTCTCACTCTTTTTGCTTTTAAATATTTTATTTTTTTTTGCTTTTTTTTTAAAAAAATAGTTATTTTTGTTTTTATTTTTTTTCCAGATTTTTAATTTAAATATTTATTTAATAGAAATTTTTATGTATATTAAAATTAATTGATAAATAAAATATTGTATGAATAGATATTGGAATCAAAATGGAATATTCTATTGTAGAGGAAAATATAGAGTTTTGGGTTGGAGATAGATAGTGGAAAACTGTAAAGTTAACTGTAAAATAAATATAGTGTAACTGTAAAATAGAGTTTTGGGTTGGAGATGGCCTGAGAATCTTGAATAGGAAATTACACATTCGTATGTTTGGTTTGGGGCTTAGGGCAATAAAGTTACGGTACAGTCGGGTCTTTTGCCTACATGTGTTGTAGTGACGTGTGAGCCTTATGAGCCTTATAAAGTGATGTGTATAGACAATAGATTTTATTTTGCATAACCTTCATCCATCACTTTTTCATACTTAGATATCACTTCACATATATTGCCATAATTTTTGGATGTCCGGCCATCACAGAGCATATGCAGCTGCAAGCACTTAAACCGCTCCCTTGGTTGGGTTAATCTTTTACTAGGGAATGTTAGATTCCCATCTTCGTGGGAATGTTGATGAGTTATTGATGGATATATGATTTATGTGTAGAGACCAGGTAATCTAAGATTACTAGGTATCTTTTGTTCCATCTTACATTAAAGTGTCTCTTATACTTCTTAAAATTTTAAAACCATACATCAACCCATTTTAAACCTCAAACCTTTTATTTATTTGTGCAAACCTAGAAAAATCGTATCATGCCCCCAACTTCTTCAAAATTCAAGTTAGTTAAAAAAAAAAAAACAAAGTATTTCACTGCCATTCACATCGACAAAAATTTCCGTTGCTAACTCTTTTCTGCGGTCTTCAAATTCATTTGAGGTCGGGTTGTTTAATTTATTTTTATTCTTTTGTGTTGATTGGGTTTTAAATCACTTTCTATGCATTTTATTGTCGACAGTTTGCACATTATATAAATTGCAACAAACAAATTAGATTTAACTCATTGCTTGGAAGAGAGTGGATTTAAGCGGCAAGATGCATCCCGTCGACGCTACATCAACAGTTGATGTTTTAGGGTGACAACCATGTAGTTATGGTAGATGCCTCTCCAAGCCCATTCCAGGGGAGTGCTGAACTTCAAGATGAATCGATGAGCTATAAAAGGGTGTTCCCGCCTTTATCTTTGATCCCCTATGAAAGGCCAGTTTTGGATATCCCACTATATGGCATCGGAAGCGATACCTCCGACACTTAGGCATTAATTCCGAAAATTGTAATGGCTTGTCATTCAGCCAACCAATTGATGTACAAATATTTGATAGATCGGATTATTTCCCAACAAATGGTATTGATAACGATATATAAAATAAAAAAAAAAAGAATAACAGTACCCTAGGGCCTTATTAGTGGCCTGAGTTACTTGAAAAGCATGAAACCACTATTTACTCAGAGGATCACTTGGTAGAAGTTGACATTGGTTCAAAAGATCGATCAAGGATAGTCCGGCTAACTGGTCTATTAACACAATACCAACGAGTGAAGCTGGCCGATCTCCTGAGGAGATATCTCTCCTCAAACTTGTCTAGCATGGGATTACACGAAAATGACCGGATTAGATAGGATTATGGTTGAATACTGACTTCCTAGGTTTAAACCTTTCAAACAACCTTCATGATGGTTTGATCCAGAGATCTTACCAAAGATCACAGAAGAGATTTAAAAATTATTGGAGGCCAAATTCATCCGTCCATGTAGGTTTGTGGAATGGCTATCCAATATCGTTCCCGTGACAAAAAAGAATGGCAAGATAAGGGTATATATCGATTTTTGTGACCTAAATCAAGCAACACCAAAAGATGAATATGTCATGCCCACTACGGATATGCTAGTCGATGCCCAACAGGGCATAGGATGTTGTCTTTGATGAACGGATACGTAGGGTATAATCAAATCTTCATGGTAGAAGAAGATATACCCAAGACAGCCTTCAGATGTCGATGACCAATAGGCCTTTATGAATGGGTAGTAATGCCATTCGATTTAAAGAATGTCGGGGCCACTTATCAAAGGGAAATGAACATGGTATTTCATGACATGATCAGAGATATTATGGCGGTCTATATTCATGATGCTATAGTCAAATCTAAAGAATTTGAAGAACATCTAAACGACCTTGAAAGGATCTTTGTTCATATACACTCCTACGACCTTAAAATGAATCCGAGCAAATGTACTTTTTGAGTCTCCGTTGGAAACTTCCTAGGATTCTTGATACATCAACGAGGGATAGAAGTTCACACCAATAACGCCAAAGCTATAATGGTGATACATCCCCCTTGAACCGTGAAGTAAGTACAATGTTTATTCGGGAAAGTAAACTTCCTTAGGCGATTCATAGTGAATGTCGCGGGAAAAGTACAACCGACCACAAAGCTTCTTTGGGGTTTAACGATCTCACAAATGCAATAGGACGAACCCTAACAACAAACGTTTCATGAAATCAAGAGAGCTTTAGTTAACCCACCAATATTGGTGCCTCCAAGAAGGGACAAGAAGTTTAAACTATATGTGGCATCTTCCAGTCATGCCATTGGCTGTCTTCTCGCCCATGACTGATATGATGGAAGAGAACTAGCTGTATATTACTTCACTAAGACTTTAGCCGGACCCGAACTCTATTATTCAACCGCAGAGAAGATATGCTACCCCTTGGTATACGAATGTAAAAAACTTGAACGTTACATGTTACCAAGGGAAACCGAGGTCATATCCAAATTCGACATCGTAAAGCTAATATTAAAAAGACACAGCCATAAGTTTCGACTAATGGGATGGGCCTTAAAACTCACGCCATTTGCCTTGATACATGTGTCAATTAAGACCGTAAAAGGGCGGATAATTGCAGAATTCTTGGCCGAACATCCAAACATGTTGGATCCCGAAGAGGACAATGATGAGATGTATGTAACAGTGCATCTGTGGATCATTTAGTTTGATGGGTCAACCACGGGCACTAAATCATGAGCCAAAGTTTATTTAACAGGTCCAGATCATGAAGAAATAAAGTTATTTCTCGAGTGAAACCCTATGACTAATAACGTAGTTGAATACGAGGCATTGATACTCAAACTACAAGCATTAACCTTGTGTAAAGCAAAGGCAGTCGGGATTCGAGGTGATTCCTAATTAGTGCTCAACCAAGAAATAGGGACGTACCAGCAAACATCCGGGTTTTGTCTAGGTACCAAGAGAAAGTCCTAAAATTACTTGAACAAATCCCAGATGTATCAATCGAATACATACCGCGGAGGACAACAATGAAGCTAATAACTTGGCTCAGGATACGTAACGCAAAGTCTGTTCCAAGATTCAATTCTGAGCATTAATATGGTCGAGGCTGCTTTGCTACTTAACATAAGAAGAATTGGGAACCAAGCCATAACAGACCAATTATTAATGTGCCCCATTGATGACAATACGAACAACAAGAACATCCCGGATGATTGGCACAAGTAAATAATTCAATATTTTCTAAATCCTTCACGTTCGGATAACCAGAGTATCAAACCCAAAGCCCTTCGGTTCCTATATGAGGATGGAATCCTCTACAAAAGAACCTTATAAGTTATCTTTTTAAAATTCTTAGGTCCCGATGAAGCCAAATTAACAATGATTGAAATTCATGAAGGCATTTGTGGAGCCCATTGCGTGGGTCTAAACATGCGATGGATACTTGATCGATATGGCTACTTCTGGCAACCAATATCGGATGATTGTATCCAATTCGCATTCTCTTTGCACCAGTTCCCTAAGTCGTCAGGGATGTCAAAAGCACAGTGATTTGAATCATTTTCCAGTCACAAGTTTAAATTACTCTGTCAAACCTTCTCCATTCAAGGATTTGGCTGTGGTCGGATTACTCCTCCGTCCAGTAAACATCATGAGTACATACTAATGGCAACGGATTACTTAACCAAATGGGTAGAAGCTATCCCGCTCACAAAGGTGGATGAGGATGTGGTAATCAACTTCTTTGACAAACATATAATGCATCGGTTCAGGATAACACATTCTATCCTTGCGGATCAGGGGACAGTGTTCATCGGGAACTGAATTGTCCAATATACGGATAAATTAGGAATCTGATCGTCGCATTCATCACTATACTATCCACAAGCAAATGGTCAAACGAAAGCAACAAATAAGAACATTATCAGAATCAAAAGGAATATGATCAAGGAAAACCCTAGGAAATGGTGGGCTCATAGGAATTTTAATGAGGCGTTTTGTTGGGGGTATTTTAGATACCCAGTAGGAATCTTGAGTAGAAAATGTCACATTCCTATGTTTGGTTGGGGTAATATTTTACCAAGGAATCTTAGATTACAATCAAGTGAGAATGTTGGTGTGTTTTGATGGGAATGTGATTCCCATGTAGAGGTCAGGTATTCTTAGATTACAAGACATCTTTTATCTCATATTACATCATATTGTCTTTTATACCCTTTAAAATTTCAAAATCATTACATCAACCCATTTTATAATGCTGAACCCTCTGTAACCCTAGGAAGACGTATCAAGTCTCCAGAAAAAATTCATTATTCCGCTGCTAACTATTCCGTCGTCTACGAACTCTTTGAGGTTGGTTTTGCTTGTTTCTTATGTTAATGTAATATGTCATTCTCCTCTGTGGTTTTCTCTTTTCATTGGTGTATATGTTATTCATTGAATTGATTCTATATGTTATTCATTGAATTCTATCCCCGTGAAGTGAAGAGATACCTATATATTAATTTTTATGTTTTGAAAAAAAAAAGTATAATGGTTGGTAATAAAGTGTTATTAAGGAAGGATAAGGTTCTAGCTTTAATTTTACTGAATTAATAATTTGGATGCAACAGTTTGTTTGAAGCCTGGTTTTGTGGGTAAGTCTATGTAAATGGATTATATATGTAATAGTATTCTTGAAGCCTATGTATTTTTTGTTTGTTTGTTTGTTTTTTTTTTTTTGTTTTTTTTTTTTTGCAAAGCACCTTGAGATAGCTTCTATTTTTCCTAGATAACATTGGTAAATCTATTTCTATTTGCCTTTTTGGTTTGCATATTTTTTTACCCTTGATTATAAAAGCGACCTTTGTACAAGGTATTTTGCAGAAGACTAATTAGAATAAAAATCCTATAGATTCCTTTATTACTTTTTTTTTCTGTATGGTTATAGAAATTTTGAACTTGTTGCCCTCGGTGTTCGTGATCTCTTAACTGTTTTAGCTTAAGCATGTAAAATGTTTAGTCGGTTGTCCATAATTGTAATGTCTTAGGCTTTGCTTATATATTTTAATCATTCAATTTTGATGGATGTTTATTTTATTCCAAAATAGTTGTCTCGCTTTCTAGTAGAACAGAAGATGAGAATGGTAGTATATATATTCACAGAGAGAGAATAGAAGAGTTTATTATTATGTTAATTATGTATGGTATTGCAATGGTTCAATAAATAAGGCTAGAAGGGACCACATGACATATATTGGTCAATGTTTACCTAGGTCCATATTGAGAGCAAGTAATATGAACAAAACACTTTTTGAAAGTGATAAGGCATCAACTGATAACTGTAGAATGGATAGAAAAACTTTTCATTTGCTTTGTTATTTGGTACAAACTCAAAGGGGTCTGAGACCAACTAAGAACATAAATATAGATGAAATTGTAGTTAGTTTCCTACACATCCTTGCTTACCCATATTAAGAATATGGTAGTCAATAGACAAGTAGCTAGAAGTGGTGAGATAATAAGTAGTTAGTTTCCTACACATCCTTGCTTACCATATTAAGAATATGGTAGTCAATAGACAAGTAGCTAGGATTGGTGAGATAATAAGTAGGCAATTTCATGCAATTCGAAAGTTGTATTAAAATTGCACAACTTGCTACTTACTAAGCCTGAACCTATCCTAGATAATCATCTTGATGGAGGGTGGAAGTGTTTTAGGGGTTGTCTTGGAATTTAGATAGTACACACATTAAACTAAACGTGGGAATTCATGATAGACCTAGATACATGAATAAAAAATGTGACATTACAATGAATGTTCTTGGTGTATGTATACCAGATATGCGGTTTATTTATGTTTTGCCAAGCTGGGAAGGGTGTGCTGAAAATGGGAGAGTAATAAGGATGCCCTCAATAGAGAGGATGGATTGAAAGTCCCACAAGGTAAACAGAGTTTGTACTAAATAGTATAATATTTCTTATTTAAAAATGTGTTTCTACGTTTATAATATTTTTAATTACGTTTAATGTTTAATTAGGATGCTACTATTTGGTTGATGCTGGATATACAAATGGGAGGGCTTTTTAGCACCTTATAGAGGGCAGAGATATCACTTGAATGAATGGAAGCATGACTATCAACCCACAACACTACAAGAGTATTTCAACATGAAACATTCTCAAGCAAGAAATTGCATTGAGGGATGTTTTGGTATCTTGAAAGCTAGATGCGCAATTTTAAGAGAAAAATCATTTTATCATGTGCAAACCATATGTCGAATCATCACTGCGTGTTGTTTGATTCATAATTTTATTAGAAATGAAATGTCAGTGGATCCACTTGACACATAGAAGATGAAAAACCTCATCCTACTAACGAAATTGAAGAGGACAAAAATTTCATACGATTTTGTGAGGCTAGTGTACCTTTTCTGCTTTTAGAGAAGATGCAGCCCATGAAATGTTTACAAAGTGGCAAACTTCTAGGAATTTTTGAAAACTTTATGCAATATTTTTTATTATTCTATTTGAACATGAATAAATTAATATCCTTTTGTTTAACATATTGAGTTTGTTGGAAAAAACGGCATCCATTTGTTTCAATTAATACAAGTTTACAATTATGGAGGCTTCAAAAAATCAACAACCATAGAATGGAAGGGTAAAAGGGAAGACACATGTTCAATGTCCCAATGAACCAGAAAAGAAATGGTACGTTCTAACTTGGAAGCTATTGACCATGAAGACATTCTAGAAATTGCTACACATAGCTTAACAAAAACAAAAAAACAATGGACTCGAGCAGAGGATACTGTGCTGGTTGAATATGATTATGATTATGATGAAGGAGAACATGAAATGAAAAGCTGGTAATGGCTTCAAGTCAGGGTACTATGAAGCCCTTTGGAAGTTGGTTAACAAAAAAAATCCCTGGAGCAAAATATATTGAGGATGTTTGGGAGTCAGCAGATCCGCTAGCAGATAGCAGATTCGGAGAGAGAATTGTGAGAGAATATGCTGATTGAATCCGGTATATGCTCCTAAATATGCCGGCTTCCAAACAAGCCCATTGTAGTACATCCACATATCCAATCAAGAGTAAAGCTACTTAGAAAACTATTTTATGTTATTAAAGAAATACGCACCAATGCAAGTGGTTTTGGTTGGAGTGATGAAGAGAAGTGTATACAATGCAATGAAGATGTGTTTAAAGAATATCTCAAGGTATTTTTTCTTTTTCATTTCCAAATTTTTATTTTATAAAGATGTATTCAACATTTTATTTACATTATATACTCTTTACAATCTGAAAATAATTTTTGAAAACAATTTTTTATGTTGTAGAGCCATCCCTTGGCTAAAGGACTTAGGAACAAGCCCTTCCCTCAGTATGATGATCTGTTGCACATCTTTGGCACTGATACTGCTACAGGTGCAGGTGTTGAAACTCCATAAGATTCAATGAAATAAATGGATAATGAAGGTATTCGTGACAGTGATGAAAATGAGGGTGGTAATGGAGAAAAAAACATGAAGGAGGTGATATTGAGGCCCAAAACCACCAATTATAACAAAAAGCTCCAAATGTCATGATAAATGATAAAGTTTATGCACCGTCATTCAAATCACCAAGCAAAAAAAGATTTGACCTATGGAACTATGAATAGCTAGAGTAATACCAAAAAAAAAGGAAAACGAGATAGAAGGTTTTGGTGAATTATGTGCAAAAATAAAGAACTACATAGCAGCCTTCAAAGAAAAAAATGAAGAAACCAAGACCATAGTTGCATACTTCAAGAGATAATTTGAGGATAAAAAAAAAAAAGTAAGAACTTGTGAAGGAGTTGATGAGTTTTCAATGGCTTACCAAAACTAAAATGATGAAGGTTGTCCAACAGATCTTCAAGGCTGAATCAAAAACTAGTTTCTATTTTGCACTATCCGATGAGTTGAAAGAAGATTTTGTGAAAGAGCAGCTAACCGAGTGAAATCCCTATTATCCTAGCTTCGATGGTTAGTTGGTTAGGGAGTGATTTGGAATTTCTTTATTTATGATTATTTTCCCTTGGCACATAAATAACGTATTGCGCACACACATATATAAACATATTATTTTTACTTTTGACATGGGCTTTTTTTTGTATTGAATTTTGATTTGATATAATCAAAATTGATTGCTTGTTTAATTTATTTTTGTTCTTTGGTTATTGAGTTTTTGAACACTTTTGATACATTTCATTGTATACAGTTTGCACATTATATAAAATTGCAACAAACAAATTTAGATTTAACTCATTCTAAGCTACAATGATATTCCAAGCGTGATGCACCATATGATCATTTACAAAATGCAAATTCATAGAGGATGCAGAGGGATTTTTATTGTAAATAATTTTTTTTTGAATTGAACGAGAAATAGGGTTCATGAGAGCTACTAAATAATATTTTTGAATTTAGGGCATTATGGTCTATTCATGTGAAGTAGAAATCTGAAATTCTCAATCCAACCAAACGCAATAATCTTAAAATATAGGAAAAAAAAAAGATTCCCAACGATTATATATTCCCAGCACTCTCACAATCCCACTGGTAATCCAAGATCCCTCCAACCAAATGGACCGTAAGAGTACCGCCACAGGTTTCACACCTTATTAGTTAACTTATGGTAAGAGACAGTCTTTCCCGTTGAGGTATCAGTCCTATGTCCGCGAGTTATACATCAAGCGTGAACCTCTGACGATCAATATCAAGCATAAATGATGCACCAATTGGAGCAAGCGGACACTATCCGATTAGAGGCGATTGACAATCTTACTTGGAAATCCCAGGGAAGGGCTCGTTACTATAACAAATTCGTGAAGGAATTAACTTCAAACAAGGTGATCTTGTTTGGAAAATAATATTGCCAATGGTTAAAGATTGTGAATTTGGAAAATTGTCCCCCAATTGGGAAGGACCTTATATTATTAACAAAATATTTAGCAATAGTACGTACCAATTAATGGGCAATAATGAAAATTTAGTACCTCATAGCATTAGTGCTAAATATCTAAAGAGGTATTATCGTTTTGCTTGGGATAACCTTTACATTCCGAGTAAACAAAACAGGAAGAGATCTACAAGAAAGGCCTATCAAAACTAAACGTTTTGCAACAATTGGTCTATTTTGAAAGGTCTTCATGACGAGGATGACTTCTCGTCAGAATCAGCTCCATCCGGTCATCGTGTGGAGAAGTGACCAAACAACCCGAAAAGATGTGGCTACCAATGGAGGAATGTTCCTGAAAGAACCTCAGGATTGCCATTCAGGTAGGGAATTTCATCTAGATGCCATGGCGACGGGGCTTGGACGCAAGGGGTCTCACCATAAGCGTTATGGAAGCTTTTCTCTAGCTCTGCAAATCTTAATCGGAGATACCTATGGGTGTCAATTTCAGGTTTCGGGTGGTGTTCGTGTCGGGTTGAGCAGGGAGTATAACATAAAATCTATAAACCCGAACATGACCCGAAACCCGAAATGGACGTGAAATACCAAACCCAAACACGACCTGAAATTTTTCAGGTTGGATTTCGGGTTTACCTAATTTGGGATAAACCCAAAATAAAAAACTCAAATCTGAAATTTTTGGTATCGGTGGGGTTCATATTTTCGGGTCGTATTCAAGATGGACACCCCTAGAGGTACCCTTGCCATTAGTGAGTGTTCCACCGAGGCGCATCAAGATCTTCATTTTATCGATGCAATCATAGTTGTTAAGATTCCTATCCTGACCTTAAGATCGATTATACGATCATACCTCTTTAAAACGATCCCGAGCTTTGTAGGATCTTAAAATTAGTAAAATCTGGATAAGATCCCCATCTTAATAGAAGAATATTACGATCTTATGGTCATACTCCCTAAACGCTTCTACGATCTTACGATCATACTCTCTTAAATGCATATGATTTTTGTAGGATTTCATGATTTGGGATCAAAGTAACTTTTTTTTTCTTTAATTATAAACTTAAGAACTTATACTCCTTATGTATGTTGTGTAAAAAACCATAATATGCATGTATGTGGAAATATTTATGTTTAATTGTGAGTTTTTTTTTGTGTTGTATTGTACTAGTTAACTTGCAAGATTCATAAACACACGAATTAATGCTTTTACTTATTAGTATGTATAGTTGAGTTCATCCATTTTTTCCAATTTCATAAGATCATATGATCCCGATTCCATCCTACGATTCCGATCTTGCAAAGAGAAAAATGATTCCATAAAGGATCTTGATCCTAACAACCTTGGTTGCAATAGGTCTGATTGCTGGAACTCCGTTGCAGAATACCGATACCAGTATATTCCAGGTTACGAAAAGTATATTTTTCCTAGTTATCCCGGGTTTCAGACGAACAATCCCATTCACGGACAGTAAAGTAATCAGAAACATGGTAATGATTGGGCAAAAAGACCCATGAAATCAAAATTCCAAGGCAACAAAGGGTTTTTAAATGATTGCTTGTCGAAGAGAAACAAGGGCTAAGAAATATGGAAAACAATAGTTTTTGAACGAATTTTGTATTACAAGCAGATATGGTCATTGTTGATACGCAAAAGGTGGCTAAAAGGTGGTATTTGTAGACATAACCGTTTGGCTTAACCTAAAGAAGAAAGACGTTACAGCCATTAAAGCCCATAACATCCGCCAATCACAGGGAATAGTCAAATCACGATCTCTACGCAGATTGCCGCAAAATGGCACATTGTGGCGATTACCAAGTATAGATATATTCGAATCCATGTATTCCAAGAAATTATCCGTTCATAATCTCCAAGAATGATGGAAGCAGTTACTACGTCGCCCCGAGCTAAGGAGACTTAAACCTTTTTCAGCAAAAGGACCAAATATCTGCCCATATTTACTAAAAAAACGGGGACCATCTATTAAGACATTAAAAACTGTGTTAATAAAGCTGAAAACCATAAGGCCCAAGTCACATATAGGGCCAAATGTAATACCCGAGAAATCAACATCGGTTATTAAATCCGAAAATTAATTGGATTTAACTATCGCAACCGAAAAAATCCCGAGAGAGCGGAATTAAATATTTTCGGTCGAGAGCAACTCGAAGAGAGTTATCGGATTATCCAACAATCATGGATAATTCATATTATGATTTTTAAGAAATTTAAAAATCATATTATTATAAAAAAAAGGGGCTGAGGAGGCCGCAGCCTGGGGTGGCGCGGTTGCCGCGCGGTGGCGCGCCACCACCCCAGTAGCAGCGTTTCAAAACGCTGCTACGCGTTTCAAGCTTGTTAGTGCATTAAGTTCGATCTTGATGCTTTGAATCTATTCCAAACCCTTTTCCAGATGTTGGTGGGTGTATTGGGACACCATTGGATGAATCTAGAAGCTTCTAGAGCCTCCACTTAGTTGAGATGAGGGTGGTTCATGCATGAGATTAGTGTTGGGGGATGGATAAGTTTGTGGGATGATTTAGTAGTAATGGGGGCTCCATAATCCGAGGTATGACTGCATTCACACTCCCTAGATGCATTAACACCTCTTTTAGAAGTCCTAAGTATCCTATTCTTATCCCAAATCAGTCCCCAAAACCCCCCATTCACACTTATCCGAAAATCAGATTTCCCTTGGAGAGTTGAGAGTTCTTTGAGAGTGTTCTTCCTTGTAGCAGTGGTGTGGGCGAGATTTAGGCTCCCAATCCCTTCATCTACAAGTTGGTAAGGGTTCTAATCTAGTTCTTGGTCTTTAAAACTCGAATCCATCCTTCTTATTAGAGATCTTCTTCTATGACCCTCAATATAGGATTCATTCGGTAGATCTTGGAAGTGAGAGGCTGTTCCGGACGATTTTGGAAGTTCAACCAAAGAGGATTTCGACACTACACTCTTGAGAAGTAAGTTGATGTTGTGCGTTTCGAATTTTAGAGCTTTTGGTTGAGTATTCATTGAGTTGTAGTTCGATTTTCATCCTATGCCCAAAACTGTCTTCTAGGGTTTCTTCCGAGTAGATTTTATTGTTGTGCTTTTCTCGCCTAGATCCTTTCGGTTTTGGAAGAACTTGTCTAAATGAAAAATGTTCCTAATTAAAGATGATCTCTGTAAATTTTTATAATTTTTGGACTTGATTTGGTCGTCGAAAAAACATCTGGTATTTTCTGAAGTGCATGATGACAGATTTCATTCCTAGCATGTTCAGTTTTGTAGTCCGTATTACTCCTAGCTATGATCGTTTTTGATGGTTAGTTTCTTCATGAAAATTGTTCATCTATGTGTCTAGTTTATTCCTGTGAAATTTCAGAATTTTTGGATCAACCTTCAAATTGTTATGGATTTTTAAGTAAACTGTGGTCGGATGAACAGTGATCTCTGCACCCTTTGAAAATGAGTTTCTGAATCGATTTTCTTTGGGCAACTTAGAGTCCGAATTTGCTAAGGCCTATTTCTGAGAAAAACGTTTATTTTGATGTCTCCTAGTAACTGTAAAATTTTCAGAATTTTCTACAAAGTTTTACTACATTTCCTAGTACGAGTTTGAAAACTGCTACGGTGTGTTCTTTACCGGTAAACTTGGTTTCGTACGTTTTGATGGTTATTGAGTCGATTGCTACTCTTTTGCGAATCTTATGTAATCTGGAAATGTAGACATGGGTTATAATGATTAAAATGTGCATTTTGAAACTTTGTGAATTTTGATCGAGTTAGATGCCCAATTTTGGAGGGTAAGTGCACTTGGCGTGGGCTCGTTGGGCCGCCCCCTCTTTTTGGTGGCCAAAACGGCGCCAAGGAAATATTATGTTGCGTGATTGTATGAGTCTATACTCCTAGGTGTATCCGTAGGGGTTACCTAGGGCTCCGGAGTGTGTCTGTATAGGGTCCGCTACTCTCACATTGTGGATACCGTCGGCTTGTGGACATAAGTGCCCAAACGGGTAATTGATCCCAAACGGCTAAGGCCCAGGATCGTTGATACCGGCAGCTTGTGGACATAAGCGCCCAAGCGGGTAATTTTTGGATGTCCTCGATCAAAATGAGCATTGGTATTGGTGTGATTTGGTAAAAATGGAAAATTGCCGCAAAGTATTTTTCTCGTTTATTTTTATTTAAAATTTCATCTTGTCATTACTCTTCTAAAACTTTAAATTTTGTTATGCTATACATTAACTTACTCAGTACCGTTTGTACTGATAAAATTGTTGTTTCTCTTTTTCGCAGAGTAAGTGATGGCACGTTGGGATGGGATTCTAAAAAATAAAGACTTGTCGCATTTTACCGTTGTTTAAAATTTCTGCACTGGACTTTGGACTTTGGTTTGGCCGTCTGTTTGGCCCACGTTTTTATTTGTTTTTAGCTTCCGCACTGATTATTACTGTGATGCATGAGATACTCTGATTTTAATTCGGGCATGATTGAATAGTTTTTAAATTGTTTAAAAATTTGATACAACTTAGCCTCAACATTTTTCTAGATGAGCTCGACTTGGTTCGGGTCTTGTTTAGAAAAGTGTGGCGGTAATGCCCTGGCCTGGGAAATCAAATCCGGGGTGTTACACCAAATACCTAGGCTTGAACGGAAACAACACGTCAGAACCAACCCATGGACTCCACAAAGTCGTCCCGATATTAAAATAAAGGCGTAGCCCGAAGAAAGTGAGCCCGAGTAATCAACTACCCGAGCACCGCTGCCCGATAAAAATGATTCCGAGCAAGATCAGAACAACAGTATCCAGAGTAGGAAAGCATCTCAATCCTTTTGAAGGGCTTATTCCCGCTAAGGAAATGAAAGGCTTGAGGAGACTTATGTCCGATCAAGACACGACTCTTTCCAAAATGTGTATTTTCGTGAAAGTCACCTATATTTGTATAAATAAGCAACTCCTAGACTGTAAAAAAGTTACAACACCACTCCAATAATTACATTTTCTTATAATGTCTTTTTTATCTAATTTTATTCTGTTTTATTTTATTTCTTTCCTTTAATGCTTTATGCATATAATCTTCTTTATTTTTCGGGATACTCTAATTTCTAGCAGTCCCTTGGGATAGTTCTCATCCCGCTTTCCATCCCGATGATGCTTTATGCATCGTCTATGGGTTAAAAGTGTTACGCCGAAATGGTAGTAACAATTACAAAGACCTGATATGACAGTCTTGAATAGAATCAAATCTGATGACGAGAAGGCACCATTGCTATCTTCCACCAGTGAAGATGAGATCGCCACCAGACGAGCATGGGGATTCTGGGTCTATCTTACCGTGATGCAAAATGTCAAATATCCATTTAAAATATTTTAAAATAATTTAAATGGATTGTTCCTGGTTAATTCTTTAACAAGGAAAAACACAGCGTTTGCGGAAACCTCATTAGAAAAGAAGAGGTTACTTATCTGGGAAAATAAGTTGTCAGCAAGTGAGTGTATCAGAAAAAAGGCATGCAATATGATGCATGTTGGCCAATGGGATAACAACATATGCCATATTGCACAGGATAAGAAAAAGAAGCTGGAGAGTTGACAAAGTAGCCACCTAAAGACAATAATTCCACAATGACAATGATATAGCAGGTGGAATTTAATGCCAACTGACGAACGTTGTGACGTCACAAGAATTAAGGAAATGTTGGAATCCGGGATTGAAGACTGCGGGTGACTATAAATAAAGAAGTTTGAAGCAGATGGAATGCATCATAAATCCTCCCAACTCTTCATAATAATAAGTTGTATTTTCTTTCTGCAAATATTTCATTTCTATATTTGTTCTTCATATGGAATCAGTCCGCTAGAGTCGAGCCTCCTCGTATATGAGAAGCTAAGTGTCTGTTTGTTCCATTAAGAGAAAAAATATTTATATAATATCTGTAATATTTATATAATATTCCAAATATAAAATTCATGTTCCCTATATCCAGATATATTCCAAATATATATATAATATTTCCAAAACCTTGCTACGCTCTGAGGTATGAAATGAAACAAAGTTGTGCTGTTTGTTGCTGAAGGAGTTGAGCAGCCGCGAACCATCTCTTGTGATAGTGTGGTTGGAAGGAGTTCGTGAAATCAAACCCGATGCCAAGGCGATCAAAATTAAATGTATAAATTTTGGATAATTTATTTAATTTTTCGGAAGCATATTGGATCATTTGAAATGATTCTATGATGAAAATGACTAATTAAGCCAATCATTTGATTATGGAATCAAAGTGTGATAAATCAAATGTTATATGACAACATCTCAACCGAAGCTTAACAAAAAAGCCCATGACGAGTAGGGTTTCTGCATCCCAGCCCTCGCCACCTTCCGCTCGGCCTCCGGCGCCTGATGAACCAGGAGGAAAGCCACCATCTTTCGCTGATATTCTGAAGCAAGATCGCATGGAGACTGATAGTGCTGAAGTTCCGGCCCAGCCACGACATGATTTGATCGCTGAAAAGCTCATCAGGATGAGTTTTGTGGACGGCAACCTGGCGTTGCCCGACTTTGATATTGATGAGGATTTGGATATTGAGGCGGGCAAGGCATGGGAGGATGCTTTGGTGATTAAGCTTCTTGGGACGACAGTTGGATATCTCACGCTATAGACTTCAACGGATGTGGAAACCTACGGATACCATGGATATTATTGATGTCGGATTTGGATGCTATGTTGTTAAGTTCGCGGCCGCTGTAGATCGAGAGAAGGTTGTCAATGGAGGGCCTTTGTAATACCCGAGAATTTTGCAACATAAAATAAATAAATAAAATAAATAAATAAACAATAAATAAAAAAATAATAATAAATAAATAATACATAGATAAGAAAATGAGAAATGGAATTTAATTTAAGAAGGAATTAAATTTCCAATACCCGTAAAGTCAAAGATAATTTAACCAAATAAATTGTACATGGGAACCCAACACCAATGAACTCGAGAATTCGAGGCCAATATTAAATCTAGACCCAAGTAAAATTTTAGATAGGAAATTGGAGTCCGACAATAGCCCGGAAATCGGAATCCGAGAACATAGAGGGATAGAAGTCCGAAAGAGAGGAGGAAAGGTTCGACGGATCGCACGACCCGCCCGGACCGAAGTCCAGGCGGTGACCGCGCGGTGGCCGCGCGGTGTTTCCCCTAAACGGCGCGCCAACCCCGCGCCGTCGGGCAGTAACAAACAATGCAAGATTTTCTCGCCCGAATCCGGATTTTTCGACTTCGGTTGCTCACCTTGCGGCTCAAGACTTACTAGGGCAGACTTTGGACGTCCCCTAGGTCCCTTACATCTATAAATAAGCACCTTATGCAGCCCCGAACACTTTTCAAACCTTACGAAAAATCTCTACACATCAAACCCTAATCTCGGAGTCGTCGGAGGCACGACACCAAGAGACGGGACTGTCTTGGACGAAAATCGGAAGGCCTCTATCGTTGTGGTAAGTTATGGTCCGTTCTTTTCCATTCTTGATTTGAAAATGAATCCTAACTTCATCATTTTTCTATTCTAAACCCCGATCCGGATCTAGAACGAAGAACCCGACGAATCAAGGAGATAAACGGTGGACTGGAAGCCACGCCTTCGAATTGACGAGCCGCAACATCCACAAATCTGTAAGTTAACGCTTACGTGGTTTTGGGAGAATTAAAACATATTAATCTAAAGATCTAAATCAAGAACTTAAAATCTGTCACAACGAAAATCTCTACGGCGCAACGTTTTTGCATGATTTTTCCGAACCCTTAAATCTGTTCAAATGAGAAAACTTAAAACAAGAAAAATGTTCCTAAGACATAGATCTACCTCTTGTAAAAATTTCATAATTTTTCATTAAGTTTTGATATCTGAAATCGACCTCAAACCGAACTGTTCTAAACTTAGATCTTGAAATCTTGAGAGAACTTTAGTCTAAACTTGTAGACGTTTTTGACAATAGATCTAGGCCGATTCAGAACTTTAGTCGAACATGAAACTTTTAGATATATATCTTAAGTATCACCCTGTAAAAGTTTATCAAATTTGGTGTTAGGTTGCTATGGTAGATCTCGAAATTTTGAAACTGCTGTGTAGAAATTCGGACAGATTAGTGACCTGATGAAAATCGATGTTTTGACTTATTTCCTTAACTCGGATCGAAAAAGTTAAAACACGAAACTTGCTCGTCTCTGTGTTTTCGAGTCACTGGTCAAATTTCAGAATTTTCAAACTTAAAACTGATTTTTAATTAATTTTGGAGTAAACAGTGTTTTGTCGAAGTCAAATCTTGAAAATCTTGTTGAAACGGTGAAATTAGCCTTTAAGCTTTAAACGAGTAGAAATCTTTTTTTGAAATAAATACATGAAATCAGAATTTTGAAAAATCCCCTTACAAACTTGATCAATTAAAATTAGGGGGTGAGTGCTCTGCAGGGTGCCCCCCTAACGATTCACTTCGTGCCTTTATGGACGATGGTGACCCCGCGCGAAATTTGAGATACATTGCCAAAACGGCATGAGATAAAGGGCCTACACTCTCGAGAATATCCATATGGATTTCCCGAAGCTCCGGAGTGGTACTGGGTATGGCGGATACGGCTGCGGCCTCCGGGCTACCGGCTAAACTTGACGAGATTGCGATGCAATCGTGAAATACTTGAAATACTAAATCTTGGGTGTAATGGGGATAATTAAAAATATTTATTTATGGTCAATTTAAATTGTTTAATGCTTTATTTAAATTAGTTATGGCTTTTATTTTAATTTATGTTAAATGTGTTATTAATTAGAGCCATGAATTAATTATGCAAATTGGTTAGTTAATTAAATTAAATTATTTATGATTTGTTCTTATCATGCTTTTATTTAAATATTAATTAATGACATTGAAACCTCACAATCATGTATGTGTTAACTTACTCAGCTGCTTACTGCCGTCAGGTGTCCCGCAAATGAGAAAGTTGGAGTGGCTATGTACTACTTAAGTGGAGAAGCTGACGAATGGTGGCAAAACCACCAAGAAGGACTTGCCGATGGTGAACACGCCTATTTCTGGGAAGAGTTTAAGGAGATGATGAGGGAAAGGTTCTATCCCCTCGGTACAAAAACTGCTAAGTATGAGGAATTCATAAATCTCCGACATGCACCCAGACAGTTCAAGAATACTATGCGAAGTTTAAAGAGCTCGTCAGATTCGCTCCAAGGCTGGTACCAACCGATGCTGATAAAGCCCAGAAATTTGAGATGGGGCTGAATCTCAGCATCAGAGAGATCTTGGTTGGCGGACAGCACACAACTCTGCAGGCTGTTTACGATCGTGCAGTGGCAATTGCACGAGTACAACAGCTGAAGCGCAAGGATCATGGAGAGACGAGCAAGGGCCTAAACAATTTCGATAAGAAGAACCGGAACAATAACACTGGAAATCACTTCAGAAGGGGAAATGACCAAGGAAGGAATGATGGTCATAGGAAGCCAGATAACAGAGAGCTCAACCGAGGAGGCCATGGAGGTTGGAGGCCGGATAACCAGGGCGCCTTCATACCCAGATGCCGGGAATGCAACATTCCGCACTTGGTGCGTGAATGCCCAAGACCGGGGCATTGTTACCGGTGTGGCCGAGAAGGCCACATGAAAAAGGAATGCCGGACGAGGGAGGACCGCATCGAAAAGAGGTTGGACCTGATAAATCGTCCTCAGGGAAACAGGCCAGCTGGGCCAAACCAACAGGAAAACCAAGGACAGAGATTCCCGCAGGCACAGAGGCCACCTCAGAATCCAAACCTGCATGGGAATCAAGGAAGGCCAGTAGGACGCCTGAACGTGATAAATCAAGCTGACTTAGCTGCTCAAGGCGATGTGATCGAAGGTACGTTTACTGCTTTAAGCGTACCTGTCAAGGTCTTATTTGACTCAGGAGCGAGTTGCTCTTTGATTTCCACAAGAATTATATCTGCGTTAGATCTACCAGCGCCGAATAACATTAACTTAGGAATCCAATTACCATCGGGTAAGGTAGTATCGTGTTCCAAACGATATGGCGGGATCCCGATAGTAATCAAGAACACCGAATTCTTTGCGAATCTCATAGAATTTGACCTTAAGGATTTCGACATCATTTTGGGAATGGACTGGTTGGCGCGATACAAGGCTATCATCGAGTGCCAGAAGCAGAAGATCTCGTTGGCGAAGAGTCACGGAAAGAAGATCATTTACTACATGTAGCCTCAGAAAAAGAGTGCCAAGGTAGTAAATGCAGTAAAGTTCTGCAATCTCATGCAAAAGGGATACCAACTGTACGCGTGCTACGTGCATAATCTGGAAGGCGAAGAGAGAAAGATCGACAGTATCCCCGTCGTGAACGAATACCCAGACGTCTTTCCGGAAGATATCCCATGAATGCCTCCTGAGCGGGAAGTTGAGTTCACGATCGATCTCGTACCCGGAATCGAACCGGTGTCAAAGGCACCATATCGCATGGCGCCTGCTGAAATGAAGGAGCTGAAGGAACAACTTGAGGAGTTGTTATCAAAGGGATATATTCGGCCGAGCACATCACCATGGGGAGCTCTAGTCCTGTTCGTGAAAAAGAAGGACGGCGGACTCCGATTGTGCATCGACTACAGAGGTCTTAATCAAGTAACGATTAAGAACAAATACCCGCTACCTAGGATCGAAGATCTCTTCGATCAACTGAAAGGAGCGTCGGTATTTTCAAAAGTTGATCTAAGGTCGGGATACCACCAATTGCGTATCGCCGAGAATGATATACCCAAGACAGCATTCCGAACAAGATATGGACACTACGAATTCACCGTAATGTCTTTCGGTCTGACTAATGCTCCCGCAGTATTCATGAACCTCATGAATAGCGTTTTCCGAGAGTTACTAGACTCATGTGTAGTCGTATTCATCGACGACATCCTAGTTTACTCGAAGAATGAAGAAGAGCATAGTAGTCATTTGCACCAAGTACTCGGACTTTTGAGGAAAAATCAACTCTACGCGAAGCTGTCAAAGTGCGAGTTTTGGAATAATGAAGTCGCTTTCCTAGGTCATATAGTATCGGCTAAAGGAGTATCAGTCGACCCGGCAAAGATATCGGCAGTGTCTGATTGGCCGGCACCAACAAACCAGACTGAGGTAAGAAGTTTCCTAGGTCTAGCCGGATACTATCGAAGATTCGTGAAAGACTTTTCAAAAATTTCGAGACCGATGACCCAACTGCTGAAGAAAGGGTTGAAGTTTGATTGGTCAGCTGAGTGTGAACAGTCGTTCCGTGAGCTTAAGGGGAGACTCACATCAGCACCGGTTTTAGCATTGCCATCAGAGTCTGAGGATTATGAGGTGTATAGCGACGCCTCGAAAGAAGGTCTTGGTTGCGTGCTAATGCAAAACCAAAGGGTGATTGCTTATGCATCAAGGCAACTCAAGACACACGAGGTAAACTACCCGACACATGATCTGGAACTAGCAGCGGTAGTGTTCGCTCTCAAGATCTGGCGACACTATCTATATGGACGAACTTGTCGGATGTTTACAGATCACAAAAGCCTCAAGTATATATTTACTCAGAAAGAGTTAAATATGAGGCAGAGGAGATGGCTCGAGCTGATCAAGGATTACGATCTGGATATAGCCTACCATGAAGGCAAGGCGAACGTCGTAGCGGATGCGTTGAGTCGCAAGACGAGGCACACGGCGAACACACTCATTCTACCTTCGGGACTGTATATGGACCTAGCTAAGTTAGATACTGAACTAGTCCATTATGGAACCGTGGTGGAGACAGTGAACGCCATAACATTTGAATCTACCGTATTTGACGAGATTCGAGAAGCCCAACCGGATGACGAGAATCTCCAGAGGATCAAAGGAAAGATAGGTGAGGGAAAGGTGGTAGGATTCACGATCCATGAAAACGGAAGTATCCGTTTCAAAGGAAGATGGTGCCGTTCCTCATAAGTGCGAGGAATTGAAGAGAAAACTCATGGAAGAAGGCCACAGTACACCTTATTCAGTCCACCCTGGTGGGGATAAGTTGTACAAGGACTTAAAGAAAATCTTTTGGTGGCCGCGGATGAAGAAAGATGTTGCCGACTTTGTGGCCAAGTGTATAACCTGCCAGAAGGTGAAGGCAGTGAGACAAAAACCGTTAGGGTTGGTAAAACCATTGGAGATCCCAAGCTGGAAATGGGACAACATCTCCATGGATTTTGTTTCGGGGTTGCCAAGATCTCCCCGAGGAATGAATAAGATTTGGGTAATAGTTGACCGGTTAACGAAGACCGCCATTTTCATATCAATGAAGGAAAATTGGTCGATGGATCAACTAGCTAAGGCATACATCGAGAACGTGGTCCGAAGGCACGGAGTACCGCACGATATTATCTCAGACCGAGATAGTAGATTCGTCTCCAACTTCTGGACTAAACTACAAGAAGCCTTAGGAACCCAAATCAAGATGAGCACAGTTTTTCACCCGATGACGGACGGTCAGACTGAGCGCACGATTCAGACGCTCGAAGACATGCTAAGAGCGTGCGTACTCGAATTCAAGGGAAGTTGGGAAGACCACTTGCCGTTGATTGAATTTTCGTACAACAACAGTTATCACGCTAGCATAGGCATGGCACCGTTCGAAGCGCTTTATGGACGAAAGTGTCGTAGTCCGTTGTGCTGGACGAAGGATGATGATTCGGTAGTTGTTGGACCGCAACTCATTGAGGATATGAACAGCAAGATCAAGGTGGTTCAACAGAAAATGAAAGCCGCACAAGATAGGCAGAAGAGCTACGCCGACACTAGGCGGCAAGAGTTGGAATTTGAGGTGGGAGACAAGGTCATGCTGAAAGTGTCGCCCATGAAGGGGGTGATGCGATTCGGTAAACGAGGAAAGCTGAGTCCTCGCTATATCGGTCCGTACGAGATTTTGGATCGTGTAGGTACCTTGGCTTATCGTTTGGCACTTCCACCAGAATTGTCGCGAGTGCACAACGTATTTCACGTTTCTCAATTAAAGAAATATGTGCACGATCCAACTCATGTGTTGCAACCCGATGTGATAGAGCTGGATGACGACCTGACATACGAGGAGTATCCGATCGAGATACTTGATGTCAAGGAAAGGGTCACAAGGAACAAGACTGTGAGGATGGTGAAGATCCTATGGTCAAATCATGGCACTGAGGAAGCAACCTGGGAATTGGAAGCGGATATGAAGCAAAGATATCCCAACCTTTTCCGAAGCGACTCAGGAGCAGTTATGGGGACATAACTGCAGTCCTAAGGGGGAGAGGATGTGACACCCCACACAAGAGTCGTCGCATGCGAGGTAAGAATTTTAAATTGCGAGCCTCAATAATTTCTTTGTGCCAATTATTATCTTTCCGAAGTGCGACCCAACTTCGAGGACGAAGTTGATTTCTAAGGAGGGTAGACTGTAATACCCGAGAAATCAACATCGGTTATTAAATCCGAAAATTAATTGGATTTAACTATCGCAACCGAAAAAATCCCGAGAGAGCGGAATTAAATATTTTCGGTCGAGAGCAACTCGAAGAGAGTTATCGGATTATCCAACAATCATGGATAATTCATATTATGATTTTAAAGAAATTTCAAAAACATATTATTATAAAAAAAAAGGGGGCTGAGGAGACCGCAGCCTAGGGTGGCGCGGTGGCCGCGCGGTGGCGCGCCACCAACGCGCCACCACCCCAGTAGCAGCGTTTCAAAACGCTGCTACGCGTTTCAAGCTTGTTAGTGCATTAAGTTCGATCTTGATGCTTTGAATATATTCCAAACCCTTTTCCAGATGTTGGTGGGTGTATTGGGACACCATTGGATGAATCTAGAAGCTTCTAGAGCCTCCACTTAGTTGAGATGAGGGTGGTTCATGCATGAGATTAGTGTTGGGGGATGGATAAGTTTGTGGGATGATTTAGTAGTAATGGGGGCTCCATAATCCGAGGTATGACTGCATTCACACTCCCTACACTCCCTAGATGCATTAACACCTCTTTTAGAAGTCCTAAGTATCCTATTCTTATCCCAAATCAGTCCCCAAAACCCCCCATTCACACTAATCCGAAAATCAGATTTCCCTTGGAGAGTTGAGAGTTCTTTGAGAGTGTTCTTCCTTGTAGCAGTGGTGTGGGCGAGATTTAGGCTCCCAATCCCTTCATCTACAAGTTGCTAAGGGTTATAATCTAGTTCTTGGTCTTTAAAACTCGAATCCATCCTTCTTATTAGAGATCTTCTTCTATGACCCTCAATATAGGATTCATTCGGTAGATCTTGGAAGTGAGAGGCTGTTCCGGACGATTTTGGAAGTTCAACCAAAGAGGATTTCGACACTACACTCTTGAGAAGTAAGTTGATGTTGTGCGTTTCGAATTTTAGAGCTTTTGGTTGAGTATTCATTGAGTTGTAGTTCGATTTTCATCCTATGCCCAAAACTGTCTTCTAGGGTTTCTTCCGAGTAGATTTTATTGTTGTGCTTTTCTCGCCTAGATCCTTTCGTTTTTGGAAGAACTTGTCTAAATGAAAAATGTTCCTAACACTTTAAAGATGATCTCTGTAAATTTTTATAATTTTTGGACTTGATTTGGTCGTCGAAAAAACATCTGGTATTTTCTGAAGTGCATGATGACAGATTTCATTCCTAGCATGTTCAGTTTTGTAGTCCGTATTACTCCTAGCTATGATCGTTTTTGATGGTTAGTTTCTTCATGAAAATTGTTCATCTATGTGTCTAGTTTATTCCTCTGAAATTTCAGAATGTTTGGATCAACCTTCGAATTGTTATGGATTTTTAAGTAAACTGTGGTCGGATGAACAGTGATCTCTGCACCCTTTGAAAATGAGTTTCTGAAATGATTTTTTTTGGGTAACTTAGAGTCCGAATTTGCTAAGGCCTATTTCTGAGAAAAACGTTTATTTTGATGTCTCCTAGTAACTGTAAAATTTTCAGAATTTTCGACAAAGTTTTACTACATTTCCTAGTACGAGTTTGAAAACTGCTATGGTGTGTTCTTTACCGGTAAACTTGGTTTCGTACGTTTTGATGGTTATTGAGTCGATTGCTACTCTTTTGCGAATCTTATGTAATCTGGAAATGTAAACATGGGTTATAATGATTAAAATGTGCATTTTGAAACTTTGTGAATTTTGATCGAGTTAGATGCCCAATTTTGGAGGGTAAGTGCACTTGGCGTGGGCTCGTTGGGCCGCCCCCTCTTTTTGGTGGCCAAAACGGCGCCAAGGAAATATTATGTTGCGTGATTGTATGAGTCTATACTCCTAGATGTATCCGTAGGGGTTATCTAGGGCTCCGGAGTGTGTTTGTATAGGGTCCGCTACTCTCACATTGTGGATACCGTCGGCTTGTGGACATAAGTGCCCAAGCGGGTAATTGATCCCAAACGGCTAAGGCCCAGGATCGTTGATACCGGTAGCTTGTGGACATAAGTGCCCAAGCGGGTAATTTTTGGATGTCCTCGATCAAAATGAGCATTGGTATTGGTGTGATTTGGTAAAAATGGAAAATTGCCGCAAAGTATTTTTCTCGTTTATTTTTATTTAAAATTTCATCTTGTCATTACTCTTCTAAAACTTTAAATTTTGTTATGCTATACATTAACTTACTCAGTACCGTTTGTACTGATAAAATTGTTGTTTCTCTTTTTCGCAGAGTAAGTGATGGCACGTTGGGATGGGATTCTCAAAAATAAAGACTTGTCGCATTTTACCGTTGTTTAAAATTTCTGCACTGGACTTTGGACTTTGGTTTGGCCGTCTGTTTGGCCCACGTTTTTATTTGTTTTTAGCTTCCGCACTGATTATTACTGTGATGCATGAGATACTCTGATTTTAATTCGGGCATGATTGAATAGTTTTTAAATTGTTTAAAAATTTGATACAACTTAGCCTCAACATTTTTCTAGATGAGCTCGACTTGGTTCGGGTCTTGTTTAGAAAAGTGTGGCGGTAATGCCCTGGCCTGGGAAATCAAATCCGGGGTGTTACACCAAATACCTAGGCTTGAACGGAAACAACACGTCAGAACCAACCCATGGACTCCACAAAGTCGTCCCGATATTAAAATAAAGGCGTAGCCCGAAGAAAGTGAGCCCGAGTAATCAACTACCCGAGCACCGCTGCCCGATAAAAATGATTCCGAGCAAGATCAGAACAACAGTATCCAGAGTAGGAATGTAATACCCGAGAATTTTCCAACATAAAATAAAACAATAATAAAATAATAAATAAAATAAATACCATAAATAAATAAATTAATCCAGCAAATAAAGAAATAAATAAAGATAAGGAAATGAGGAAATGAGATTTTTACTTAAATAGGAATTAAAGGAATTTAATTAAATAAAAGGATGGATTAAAGGTAAATAAATTATACACCGAAACTCGACACTAATGAACTCGAGGATTCGAGTCCAAACATCCAATTAGACCCGAGAATAAATTTAGAGAGAAAGTAGAAACCCGAAGATACCCCGGAAATCGGAATTCGGGAGCATAGAGGGATAGAAACCCGAAAGAGAGGCGGAAAAGCACGACGGATCGCACGACCCGCCCGGACCGGAGTCCAGGCATGAGTGGCGCGCTGGCCGCGCGGTTAATGGCCTTAGACCGCGCCACGACCGCGCCACTCTGGCAGCAACAAACCAAGCGAGATTTTCTCGCCCGAACGCGGATTTTTCGACTTTCGGTTGAACGTCTCTCGACCCAAGACCCTTGGGGTCAGATTTTGGACGCCCTAGGTCTTAGATATCTATAAATAAGACCTTCTAGGAGCTCCGAATACCTTTACGAAACCCTACAACTCTCTACACATTCGAAACCCTAAATTCGGAGTCGACGGATAGCACCAAACGGAGGCAGCAGCTTTGGACGAAAATCCAAGGGTCTCCAAACGTTGTGGTAAGCTCTGGTTCGATAAATCTCTTCACGTTTCAATCCGAAAACGGATTCTAACTTCGGTTCTTTTCTTTCTACACCCCGTATTGAATCTAGATCGTAGAACCCGACGAACGGAGAGGAGAAACGGTGATCTGGAAGCCACGCCTCCGAATTAGACATCCCCGACGTTCATAAACTCGGTAAGTTAACCTTACATGGTTTTGGGAGATTTTAAAACATTCGAAACCTAAAAGATTTGACAAGAATCATAAATCTGTCCACTTTTGTTTTCCTACCGACGCAACAGAATTGTTGAATTTTTCCGACCTTTAAAACGAACTCAAACGGAAAAACTTAAAACACGAAAAACGTTCCTAAGACTTAGACCTAGCTACTGTAAAAATTTGAGAATTTTTGGAGTTGATTTGATATGTGAAAACCCGTTGAAACCGAACTGTTTAAACCTAGTTCTTGAAATCTTGGACAGAACTTAGGAATGATCTTGATCACGTTTTTGACATAGGATCTAGGCTGTTTTAGATCTTTGGCCGAACATGAAAGTTGTAGATAAATGTCTTAAGATGATCTCTGTCAAATTTCATTAAATTTGGAGTTGAATTGTTATGGTAGAATTCGAAATCTTTAAACTGTGGTGCATTGAACTCGGACAGATTTGTTCTTATGCGAAAGTTGGCGATTTTGACCTACTTAGGTATCTCGGATTGAAAAAGTTAAAACACGAAAGTTATAGGTCTTGATGTTTCCGAGTCAGATATGAAATTTTGGAATTTTTGGAATTAAATCTGATTTTAGACGAATTTTAGAGTAAACTGTGATTTACCGAAACGAAATTTTAAAATCTTGTTGAAACATGGAATTAACCTTTAGGGTTGAGATGAGTTGAGATATAACCGAGTCAAATCTTGATATCTTGTGAAAACGGTGAAATTAGCCTTTAAGGTTTAAAGGATTGGGAATTCATTTGAAATAAAATACACATGAAATATCTTTCTTGCCGAAGGGCAATTCAAAAATCTTGCTTGCCGAAAGGCAATTGAAATATCCTGCTTGCCGAAAGGCAATTGAAAAATCTTGCTTGCCGAAAGGCAATTGAAATATCCTGCTTGCCGAAAGGCAATTGAAATATCTGGCCTGCCGAAAGGCAATTGAAATATACTGCTTGCCGGAAGGCAATTGAAATATAAAGCTTGCCGAATGGAAACTGAAACATAAACTTGAAACATGAGACATGAGATATGAAACTAGGAGTCTCGAAAAATTGTTCCTTTTGGATTATGCTTTTAATTTATGTCCTATAATTATATTGCTTTGCAAATTATATTATGATCTTATGAAGTCTCTATCCTTTAAATTATGCCATTTAATTATTGTTAGATAGATGAGTTAAATTGTAACACCCCGGATTTGGTAACCCAGGCCGGGATGCCACCGCCACACCTCCCTAGCAAGACACGGTTTCTCCGAGCTCACTAAAGAGATGCAAGGCTATGGTTTTTCAGAATTTAAAATATTCAAGTAGCCCATTCATAGATAATTTTAAAATACTACATCAGAGTTGCAGCGAGAATATATAAAGTACGCAGCGGAAGTAAAGTGTATGCAGCGGAATTTGAAATATAGGGCCGACATGGCCAAACCACGGGTTAAACAGACCCGTTCATGCAAGTCATGTAAAATAAATAATTAAGTATCCAAAATGATCCCCCAATGAGTGATCATGCTCCGTACTCTGTAACAGAAAAAAAAATGAACAACGGTTTTTATCAGTATTATAAAATACTGAGTAAGTCAATCCTTACATAGCAATAAAGGGGTTAGATTTTTAGTAATTAAGATAAATCTTTTTGCCATGCATAAAAACATTTTAAAAAGAATGCGAAGATAATGCATACTTTAAAGACACATTTAAATTTCATAATTTAAAACTTAAGCATGGGCAATTATTTAAGACATGATTTAAAAACATAATTAATGCCGTAAGAAAGTAAATAAAAATTTGAGCTTTAAAAATTCTCACCGATACGCCATCATCAAAACGATATTTAAATTTAGCCGACAATTCGGCGGCCGCAGCCAATTTCATAAAATCTGAGCTTTTTAATATATTTCCCGTTACGCCATCATCTCAACAATAGATAGCCGGTGATCCGGCGGCCTCAGCCAAGTTCATAAGTAACATGTCATTTTAGCCGGTGATCCGGCGGCCGCAGCCTATACGCCATACCCAGTACCACTCCGTCGAGCCTCGAGTAACCCATACGGATACACTCGAGAGGGTAGGCAGTTGGTCTCTTGTGACCAAATACGCCATATCCAGTACCGCTCCGTCGAGCCTCGAGTAACCCATACGGATACACCCGAGAGGATAGGCCCAAAATAATAACAGCCAATATCGATAGTAACAGTTAGCCGGTGATCCGGCGGCCTCAGCCAATTTCATAAGTAACATGTCATTTTAGCCGGTAATCCGGCGGCCGCAGCCGATACGCCATACCCAGTACCACTCCGTCGAGCCTCGAGTAACCCATACGGATACACTCGAGAGGGTAGGCAGTTGGTCTCTTGTGACCAAATATGCCATATCCAGTACCGCTCCGTCGAGCCTCGAGTAACCCATACGGATACACTCGAGAGGATAGGCCAAGATATAAGATGCTGTTTTGTCGATCTTTCGCGCGTAATAATCATTGCCGTTTTGGCACAAAATGAACAATTAGGAGGGCACCCTGCAGAGCACTCACCCCCTGATTTTATGTAACCGATATTGTTTCAACTTTAGTGTAACGGGATTTTCAAAAATATAGCTTTATCGTATCACAAGATTTCGATCGTTGTTTAAAAGATTTCAAAAATCGATCGATGTCACAGTTTACGCCTTTTCAGTTTAAAAATCCATCTCTTAGGCGATTGATCTGAAATTTTCACAGTAGCTCAAAAACATCCCAATGAACAACTTTCATGTTTTGAGTTTTTCGTAAAAACGATGGGAAGCATGTCAAAAATCAAGTTTTCTACTCACATAGTATGCTGTCAGGATTCAGGTTTGACACATCTCAAAGATTTGACTTTTTAACATAACAAATGAGCTTCAAAAATTCTGAAATTTTATATGCACATACTAGACATGATTATATGCAACTTTTGTTTAGAACTCAAAGATTGGATCGGACTAGAAATGATAGAAATATGCTCATCAAGTTCGGTTAAGAAATCTGTGAACCTTTGAAAATTCTTTAAAACGTAGAATATGTCCGATTCAATTTGGGGTATTAAAACTTGATGAAAATGCATGAAATTTTACAGAGGTATTCAAGACTCATAGATCTATAACTTTTGTTTAGATCATGAAGATTGGTTCGGACTAGAAATGATAGAAATATGCTCATCAAGTTCGGTTAAGAAATCTGTAAATTTTTGAAAGTTCTTAAAAACGCAGAATATGTCCGACTTGATTTGGGGTATCAAAACTTGATGAAAAATTCTGAAATTTTTACACAACATAGCTGAAGATCTTAGGATCAAAATCTTAGTTTTGAGTTTTCAGGTTTGAACGCTCGAAGTAAGAGTTTTGTTCGGATTTCAGAAAATACGTAGGTTGGGGTTTTTAGGTTTGATTTCAACGTTTCGTTTAAGATCCAATGTTTCGGATGTCTTTAAACCACCCGTATTGATATGTAAGTTATTAACTTACAGAGAGTGAGTTCCTTGAACGTTCTAAGGTTGATCGATTTGTCCAAAATCGCCACGAACGGATCTACGCAACACGTTCTTCTTCTCCTTTGACTACGAACGTGTTTTCAAGTAAAGATCCGTAAGTTAGAAGGTTGATTATGATCTTAAAGCAATAAGGAACTTGATTTACACCTTACCAACAATCCAATGCCTGCAAATCCTTGATCTTCACCCTTCCTTGGTAGGATTTGGTTGCCGGAAGTTCACCGGAAGTTCGCCGGAAAGGTGTTTGGCTTAGGGAGAGTTTTTTGGAGAGTTTGGGAGGAACTTGGGGTGTTTGATGACTGAAAATGGAGTGTTATGGACAACCAATGACGTCCAAAAGATGCCTCCCCCGTGACCAAGCAAGATTCTCGCGTTGGGGTCAAGGAATATGGCAAGAAAGTCGCCAAAACGCGACAATGGCTGCTGTCAGGACGTTGGCGCGGGGTTGGCGCGCGAATCGGCCAAAAGCCGCGCCGGGTGCGCGCCACCCAAAACGCGACAAACGTCGCCGCGTGAATGGCGCGGGGTTGGCGCGCTGTTTGGCTAAACCCCGCGCCGGGTGCGCGCCACTCTCGCCTGGATTTCGGTCCGGGCGGGGTCGTGCGATCCGTCGTGCTTTTCCTCCTCTCTTTCGGACTTCTATCCTCCTACGGTTTCGGGCTTGATTTTTCGGGTCATTCTCGGATCATAAATTCTTATCTTAAATTTATCTCGGCTCAAAGTCCGTCGGTCTCGGTTTCGTCGGCTTTCAATTCGCCGTCTTTTGATTCCCGTGCAATAACTTGTATCATTAAATTTCTTTCGACTTCACGGGTTCTTGGAATTAAAATTCTTTTCCTTCATGAACTTAACTCCAATTATTTTTACTCCATTCATGGAATGTCTCTTTTATTCCATTTTGAATTTAAATCTATCGGCGTTTCATTTCCGAGCAATAATTTATTGTGATAAATTATTTTCTTCTTCTCGGATATATTTCGACATTGATCGGAATAAATTTTATTCCCTTGGACGTTGATAAAAATCTGGGGTGTTACATTCTCCCCCCCTTAAGAATCAACTTCGTCCCCGAAGTTGTGCTTCGGCTTTTCTCGCGCGAAGAGTTATGGTCCTTTTTGTTTACTATTTGCGATATTGTGTTATTGAATTATTGTTCGATTGTTGATCGTCGTTTGTTGTTTGATTATTGTTTGATTATTGTTTGGTTTTTTTGTTTGACTGAACCCAGAATTGAAATTTCCAAGTTGCCTACGTACCCTGTGAAGGGATCAAGTCATTACGTAGTTCAAAATAATTTGAATTTGGTTTTCGTTGGGTGTTACATCCTCCCCCCCTTAAGAATACAGTTATGTTCCCATAACTGTGGTTGCACCATCTTGGAATAGGGTCGGATGACGCTCCTTCATGTCGGCTCCTAGTTCCCATGTTGCTGTTTCACTTTCATGGTTCGACCAAAGAACCTTGACCATTCTCACGGTTTCGTTCCTTGTTATTCTCTCCTTAACATCGAGTAATTGTACCGGAATTTCCTCATAGCTCAAGTCATCATCCAATTTAATTCCATCCGGTTGGAGTACATGGGTCGGATCGTGCACATACTTCCTCAATTGTGATATGTGGAACACATTGTGAACTCTAGCCAATTGTGGCGGTAAGACTAGACGATATGCTAGATTCCCGACTTTTACTAGAATTTCATAAGGTCCTATATTCCGTGGACTTAGCTTTCCTTGTTTGCCAAAATGCATCACCCCCTTCATCGGTGATATCTTTAACATGACCTTATCTACGACTTGAAATTCTATGTCTTGCCGTTTCGCACGCTCAGGTGCACACGTATTTTGTAGAGCAGAGGAGGAGTAAATAAATCATCATTTTTTTTTTTATTTTTTATTTTATTTTTTATTTTATTTTTTTTTTTTTATTTTTTTTTTTTATTTTTTTATTTTTTATTTTTTTTGTCCCGCGCGGGGTCCGCGCGGGTTTTGGGGGATTAGCGCGCGAGGTCCGCGCGGCGCTCCCAGGTTCAGTAAATAGGGCTCGCGCGGGGCGCGAGCCATTTCATCCCTTTCCCATTCCGAAATTCCTCCCAACTTCCTCTCAAATTCGTCCCCTCGTGCTCGGATTCTCCTAGTTCCGACTTCGATTTCTCTTTGTAAGGTATGTGTCTTCTATTTTCACTTGTCAATTTCAAGTTTTATGCCTTGATTTGTTAGAATTTGGTTGAATTGAGGAATTAGGGTTTTGGCATGTAAATTGGGGTTTTGACATTTTCGGCTTAATTCTCGCGAATTAATGGTTGTATGTAGTACTTTGGTGTCATTTCTATTGTTTAGGAAATATTGGTATGTATATATGAGCCTAAGTTGTGGAATTTCTTGCTAGAACTTGGATTTTTAGTGGAACTATGAAATTTTCGATTTTGTTGGTGTTATTGGTGTAAAAGTGGTTTCGTTGGTGTTGTTTGTTGACACTTGTGATTATGATTTGTTGTTCAAGCAATTGTTTGGTTTTGTGGTTAGTTGCCATGTGTTTACAACATATTTTTGAACTTAATTTATTGCGCACACAAGGTGTTCGACAGAATGCCACAATGGGTTTTTGAATTTGTTTGGGCACATTCCTTGGTTTGATTCTCTCCCAATATGTATTGGCAAACTATTGGGTCTAAATTCCTCCTAGATTTTCCCCGTTGGAACTTCATATTTATGATGTCTTTATGTATTTTTGCTTGTGAATTGATGTGTTGAAAATTAGTCTTACCCTTGATATTGGGTGTTCGCAGGATGTTTCTTTTTCTGTGGTTCATCTTGGCGTTCCTTATGGTCCTTCCGGGGGCCAAGAGACGGGCTTCTCGACTTGATGCTGCTGGCCCTAGCACTGCCGCTCCGGGGATGCCGGATAGTGATGATAGCGGCGGCGATGACGACAGTGAGTCCGAGGAGGACGAGGAGCGAGAGCCGAGGCTCAGGGGTCTCCCTTACGAGGTGCGTCCTCGCCGGCATGATCGGTTCCGTTTCCATACGATGGCCTCCCAGGACTTCTATTTCGACGAGCTTCGTCGGAAGAGGGCTTACGTTCCCGAGCGAGGCTTGTATCCAGATCATATGGGCGATGACCGGATCAGTGCCGTGTTGGGGCATCTCCAGTGGACCGGTCTTGCACATCATCCCGAGGGCGTTGCCTCCGGCTATCTAGCCATGGAGGTTATCGCCAACATCAGTGGTCTTGGGGTAGACGACGACCTCTCTCGAGTCTGGGTTCGTGGTCGCTACTTAGACTTCAGTGCTCGTGCGATTAACACCTATTTCGGCCTTCCAGATGATGGCGCGTTCCGACCGCAGCCAGAGGGTCGGGTTTATGCCCCTGCCTGGGGTGTCTTGTGTACCGAGGTACCCCCGCGGACTGGGGAACCCCACGAGTTGCGACTGACATCCTTGGATGCTCATTGGCGCGTGCTTGCTCAGCTTTGGTTAGGACGCATCCGGCCGATCACCCGTAGTCATATCGTCATAGATCATGTCTTTGAGACTATCTGCTTTATCGCACGGGGCGGCCGGGTAAATGTGGGCGCTTGCATCGCGGACAACCTGAGGGGTTTACGACGGGGGCGAGGGAGTAGGGTGATCACTCACGCACACCTCATTTGTGGCTTATGCGCTGCCCAGGGGATCCGCACGTCTCCCGAGACGGACCCCTATCCCTTAGCTCCAGGTGAGCACTACCGTGTTCCGTCTTATGCCGCCCGGCGCAGCACCTTGCGTCGTGGAGCGCCTCGGGCTATACTGCACCCGCATCCTGAGGATGGTGGTTTGATCTTAGTTGTTCCTCCTGAGCGACCACTTCCTCCTCCTGTGGTTCCACAGCAAGGTGTGGTTCCACCGCGGGGTCAGGACATGACGCAGATGCTCCAGATGATGCAGGAGATGCGCATCAGTATGGATGCCGGGTTTGCAGCTGGGCAGGCTCGCTATGACGCTTTGGGTGTTAGGATGGATCACTATCAGGATCGCTTTGACGCCTTGGATGCTAGGATGGATCTCTATCAGGATCGTATGGACACGCTCACTGTGAGACAGGCGGAGCAGCAGGCCACCTTGACGGACATGTACGCCTACATGCGTCAGATGGATGACTACATGCGTCGCCGGTTCCCTCCTCCTGATCAGTGACTTTATGTTTCCCGTTTATGTTTTATCTAGACTCGTGTTAGCAGCTGTTGGTTTAGTATTTCCCCTTTTGTGTTTTCAGTTAGACTTGGTTTGGTATTTCTTTTAGGATGTTGTACTGTGACGTTACTCTGATTCCGTGCATGTCTCTGTTTGTACTGCATAGTTGATGCATCGTGTGTTTTTATGTTTTTATAATTTCGGATTTAAATTTATCTAAATGGATAAATCTTGCATTTTATTTCCTTAAAAGGAATTTCTAGTACAAGTGATAGGATATACCAAAATAGGATCCTCCTATCGTTTCTAGGCGTCCTCCGGCACAGTGGTAGGATCCTCTTCCGGATCTTCCTCCACTGGACTTGACGGTAGTAGGTTATCGAAAATGCGGTTCAAGTCATCCCCATGAGCATCAACAAGCTCTTTTAAACATAGATTTTGTGTAGTAAGGGTTTGGATTTGGTCTTCGAGCTGGTTTATGCGGTGGTGGTCCGCCTCTCTTAAGTTTCCCATATGGTGCAGATTTGCCTCCAATTGGGCTATACGATGTTCCATTTGTTGTATGGTTTGTTGGGAATCAAAGTGAGCGTTCATCATTTTGATCATTAAGTTCATCATGTCTTGGTTAGCCATCTAGCGCAAGAAAAAGATCTAGGTTACAACATAACGCTTCTAGGTTCTCTAAGGTATAGGAATGCAATATGCACATGCAGTGATGATCCCCCCCGAAAAAAAAATTTTATGCGTACATTTATTTATCCATGGGTTTTAAAAGTAAATTTATTCCATGGATAGACTAAAATAAGGATAAAAGATTTGGGCCACTATATTGGGCCGAAAGAAATAAATTATTTGGGCTTTAAATAAAAACGAGGTTATTGGGCCAGAATAATTTCTTGGGCTTCTAAAAAAAATTTTGGCTAAAAATTTGGGCTTTAACTTCAAAATAATAATTGGGATCTTTAAAATATATTACTAGTTTAGAAATGATAACTTTAAAAAATAATAATACTTGAAAATAATAGTTTAAAAATAATCCGGGCTCTTTAAAATAGTAGTTTTAAAATATTCTGGGCTCTGATACCACTCTGGTATCAGATATTTTCTTTAAAATAAATAGCTTTAAAATAGTCTGGGCTCTGATACCACTCTGTAACACCCCGGATTTGGTAACCCAGGCCGGGATGCCACCGCCACACCTCCCTAGCAAGACACGGTTTCTCCGAGCTCACTAAAGAGATGCAAGGCTATGGTTTTTCAGAATTTAAAATATTCAAGTAGCCCATTCATAGATAATTTTAAAATACTACATCAGAGTTGCAGCGAGAATATATAAAGTACGCAGCGGAAGTAAAGTGTATGCAGCGGAATTTGAAATATAGGGCCGACATGGCCAAACCACGGGTTAAACAGACCCGTTCATGCAAGTCATGTAAAATAAATAATTAAGTATCCAAAATGATCCCCCAATGAGTGATCATGCTCCGTACTCTGTAACAGAAAAAAAAATGAACAACGGTTTTTATCAGTATTATAAAATACTGAGTAAGTCAATCCTTACATAGCAATAAAGGGGTTAGATTTTTAGTAATTAAGATAAATCTTTTTGCCATGCATAAAAACATTTTAAAAAGAATGCGAAGATAATGCATACTTTAAAGACACATTTAAATTTCATAATTTAAAACTTAAGCATGGGCAATTATTTAAGACATGATTTAAAAACATAATTAATGCCGTAAGAAAGTAAATAAAAATTTGAGCTTTAAAAATTCTCACCGATACGCCATCATCAAAACGATATTTAAATTTAGCCGACAATTCGGCGGCCGCAGCCAATTTCATAAAATCTGAGCTTTTTAATATATTTCCCGTTACGCCATCATCTCAACAATAGATAGCCGGTGATCCGGCGGCCTCAGCCAAGTTCATAAGTAACATGTCATTTTAGCCGGTGATCCGGCGGCCGCAGCCTATACGCCATACCCAGTACCACTCCGTCGAGCCTCGAGTAACCCATACGGATACACTCGAGAGGGTAGGCAGTTGGTCTCTTGTGACCAAATACGCCATATCCAGTACCGCTCCGTCGAGCCTCGAGTAACCCATACGGATACACCCGAGAGGATAGGCCCAAAATAATAACAGCCAATATCGATAGTAACAGTTAGCCGGTGATCCGGCGGCCTCAGCCAATTTCATAAGTAACATGTCATTTTAGCCGGTAATCCGGCGGCCGCAGCCGATACGCCATACCCAGTACCACTCCGTCGAGCCTCGAGTAACCCATACGGATACACTCGAGAGGGTAGGCAGTTGGTCTCTTGTGACCAAATATGCCATATACAGTACCGCTCCGTCGAGCCTCGAGTAACCCATACGGATACACTCGAGAGGATAGGCCAAGATATAAGATGCTGTTTTGTCGATCTTTCGCGCGTAATAATCATTGCCGTTTTGGCACAAAATGAACAATTAGGAGGGCACCCTGCAGAGCACTCACCCCCTGATTTTATGTAACCGATATTGTTTCAACTTTAGTGTAACGGGATTTTCAAAAATATAGCTTTATCGTATCACAAGATTTCGATCGTTGTTTAAAAGATTTCAAAAATCGATCGATGTCACAGTTTACGCCTTTTCAGTTTAAAAATCCATCTCTTAGGCGATTGATCTGAAATGTTCACAGTAGCTCAAAAACATCCCAATGAACAACTTTCATGTTTTGAGTTTTTCGTAAAAACGATGGGAAGCATGTCAAAAATCAAGTTTTCTACTCACATAGTATGCTGTCAGGATTCAGGTTTGACACATCTCAAAGATTTGACTTTTTAACATAACAAATGAGCTTCAAAAATTCTGAAATTTTATATGCACATACTAGACATGATTATATGCAACTTTTGTTTAGAACTCAAAGATTGGATCGGACTAGAAATGATAGAAATATGCTCATCAAGTTCGGTTAAGAAATCTGTGAACCTTTGAAAATTCTTTAAAACGTAGAATATGTCCGATTCGATTTGGGGTATTAAAACTTGATGAAAATGCATGAAATTTTACAGAGGTATTCAAGACTCATAGATCTATAACTTTTGTTTAGATCATGAAGATTGGTTCGGACTAGAAATGATAGAAATATGCTCATCAAGTTCGGTTAAGAAATCTGTAAATTTTTGAAAGTTCTTAAAAACGCAGAATATGTCCGACTTGATTTGGGGTATCAAAACTTGATGAAAAATTCTGAAATTTTTACACAACATAGCTGAAGATCTTAGGATCAAAATCTTAGTTTTGAGTTTTCAGGTTTGAACGCTCGAAGTAAGAGTTTTGTTCGGATTTCAGAAAATACGTAGGTTGGGGTTTTTAGGTTTGATTTCAACGTTTCGTTTAAGATCCAATGTTTCGGATGTCTTTAAACCACCCGTATTGATATGTAAGTTATTAACTTACAGAGAGTGAGTTCCTTGAACGTTCTAAGGTTGATCGATTTGTCCAAAATCGCCACGAACGGATCTACGCAACACGTTCTTCTTCTCCTTTGACTACGAACGTGTTTTCAAGTAAAGATCCGTAAGTTAGAAGGTTGATTATGATCTTAAAGCAATAAGGAACTTGATTTACACCTTACCAACAATCCAATGCCTGCAAATCCTTGATCTTCACCCTTCCTTGGTAGGATTTGGTTGCCGGAAGTTCACCGGAAGTTCGCCGGAAAGGTGTTTGGCTTAGGGAGAGTTTTTTGGAGAGTTTGGGAGGAACTTGGGGTGTTTGATGACTGAAAATGGAGTGTTATGGACAACCAATGACGTCCAAAAGATGCCTCCCCCGTGACCAAGCAAGATTCTCGCGTTGGGGTCAAGGAATATGGCAAGAAAGTCGCTAAAACGCGACAATGGCTGCTGTCAGGACGTTGGCGCGGGGTTGGCGCGCGAATCGGCCAAAAGCCGCGCCGGGTGCGCGCCACCCAAAACGCGACAAACGTCGCCGCGTGAATGGCGCGGGGTTGGCGCGCTGTTTGGCTAAACCCCGCGCCGGGTGCGCGCCACTCTCGCCTGGATTTCGGTCCGGGCGGGGTCGTGCGATCCGTCGTGCTTTTCCTCCTCTCTTTCGGACTTCTATCCTCCTACGGTTTCGGGCTTGATTTTTCGGGTCATTCTCGGATCATAAATTCTTATCTTAAATTTATCTCGGCTCAAAGTCCGTCGGTCTCGGTTTCGTCGGCTTTCAATTCGCCGTCTTTTGATTCCCGTGCAATAACTTGTATCATTAAATTTCTTTCGACTTCACGGGTTCTTGGAATTAAAATTCTTTTCCTTCATGAACTTAACTCCAATTATTTTTACTCCATTCATGGAATGTCTCTTTTATTCCATTTTGAATTTAAATCTATCGGTGTTTCATTTCCGAGCAATAATTTATTGTGATAAATTATTTTCTTCTTCTCGGATATATTTCGACATTGATCGGAATAAATTTTATTCCCTTGGACGTTGATAAAAATCTGGGGTGTTACATAAATTATGTGGTGTTGTGCACATGTTTTCTTTAAATATTAAATAATGGCTTTGAAACCCCATAGTTATGTATGTGTTAACTTACTCAGCACGTAGTGCTGACCAAAACCATATTTTCTTTTTCTTGTTCTTTCAGAGTTGAGAATTATGCATCGTCATATGCATACACGGGAAGTTTGGGATGATATATTATTTTGAATTTTTGTATTAGACTAGATCTTGCATGAACGGGCCTGTTTAACCCGTGATTAGGCCATGTTGGCCCTATATTTAAATTCCGCTGCGATACATATATGTAAATATTATTTTCCGCTGCAACTTTGATGTATTATTTTTAAATTATATATGAATGGGCTGTTTGAATGTTTTAAATTCTGAAAAACCATAGCCTTGCATCTCTTTAGTGAGCTCGGAGAAACCGTGTCTCGCTAGGGAGGTGTGGCGGTGACACCCCGACCTGGGTGACCAAAAACCGGGGTGTTACAAGGTGGTATCAGAGCCCGGAATATTTTTAAACCTATTATTATTATTTTTAAACTACTATTTTTAAACCATTAATATTTTTAAACTACTATTAATATTTTGACCATTATTTCAAATTTTAAAGTATTATTTCCATGGCAAATTTTTATTTTAAAACCCATGGAAAATGTATATATATGTGGTGCATTAAATTATTATTGGGGGAAAATATCATTTGCATTTGCATGTTGCATCTCTGTTATGAACTTAGAATCTTGGCGAAACTTGAACTTAGAATCTTTGCGAATTCTAACTTAGAATCTTTGCGAATTGAACTTAGAATCTTGGCGAAATTAACTTAGATCTCTTGTTACACCTATATAATCTTGAGGCATGACATCGAACTAGAAACAATAACTAGATACTGATCTTGCCTTAGTTCTAGATCGCGTTCATCTATGCGTTCGCCTAAGCATAACAATCCTCGGCCTTGGCCATTCCTACCCTTGTACGAATTAGAAAATTTTCTTATGTGGAACAATAAAAATCAAGTTTTATTAAAACACTCTTTATTCCAAAAATCTTGTTTGGATTTCCAAACAACAAATCCGAAAATTTGAAATTAGAAATCTACGAAACGTCTTGTTCGAGCGATCTATTTAAACTCTACACGTTATAACAGAAAATGGCGCCTAGGAGGAAACCAAGGAAGGTGAGTCCAAACGGCACTGACGCTAACCTTTCCAACACGCCCAACAACAGTGAAAGTCCTCAGAACCTAGGAGAGCAAGTGCCTCAAGCGCCCAATAATATGGAAGCACGTTTAAAAACGATAGAGGGATTCCTAGTAGCATTAGGAAATGCGGAGGTGCATAGGACATCTGCAGCAGTAACTCCGCCCGTAGCTCAAACCAACTATCTAGCGTTGGTGAATCCCTATCAACCACCACGTTATGATGGCCAGGAGGATCCCGCCAAACTAGAGGGGTGGATCCGTACATTTGATAAGCTCTTGGATGCTATCAAATGTCCTGATGAGGCAAAGACACGAGTAGCAACCTACTACCTAGGAGGCGAAGCCGATGAGTGGTGTCAAGACCTCCAGAGGAATTTAGAAGAAGCTGAAGAAGCTTATTCGTGGACTAAACTTAAGGAGGATCTAAGGGACCGCTTCTACCCCATGAGCACCAAGGCGGCAATGTACGAGGAGTTTTCGTCACTGAAGCAAGAGGGACGGACGGTGCAGGAGTATTACACCCGGTTTAAGGAGTTGGTACGATTTGCTATGAGGATAGTACCAACCGACTCTGACAAGGCTCAGAAATTCGAGATGGGTCTGAACCTTAGTATCCGGGAGATACTCGCAGTAGGACAATTCACGAACCTGCAGACGGTTTATGATCGTGCGGTAGCGGTTGCACGAGTCCAACGACTGAAACGGAAATCGGTAGATGAGGCTAACCAAGGACCACAAGGAGAATACAAGGTGGATAAGGATCATTTCGATGGAAACTCGAAAGGACAACATCAAAATGACAATGGGGAGAAAAAGGGGATAGTCTTCAACCATTGTGACTATGCGTCACCGTGTCCAAAGTGTGGTAAACCGCATTATGCGAGAGGATGCCCTCAGCCTGGAGCATGCCTTCGATGTGGTCGACATGGTCATCAGCTGCGTGATTGCCGGACACGGAAAGAGAACATCGACAAGAGAGAAGATGTGACTACTCGACCTAAGCAACCACGAAACCCAGACGGTCAAGGTGGCAACAACCAACGGCACCAGTACCATCAGAATAAAGACCAAAACTCGAAACCTCTCGAGAGTGCTGAATAGGCAGTTATGGGGACATAACTGGAGTCTTAAGGGGGAGAGGATGTCATACCCCCTAATTTTTCGTGCATTTTTGTGAACTTTTGAACTACGTTATGGCTTGATCCCTTCACAGGGTACGTAGGCAGCTTAGAAGTTTTAATTCTAAGTTCAGTCGCAAAATAATAAAACAACAAAAAGACTTTGGCACGAGAAGAGCCGAAACACAACTTCGAGGACGAAGTTGATTCTTAAAGAGGGTAGACTGTAATACCCGAGAATTTTCCAACATAAAATAAAACAATAATTAAATAATAAATAAAATAAATACCATAAATAAATAAATTAATCCAGCAAATAAAGAAATAAATAAAGATAAGGAAATGAGGAAATGAGATTTTTACTTAAATAGGAATTAAAGGAATTTAATTAAATAAAAGGATGGATTAAAGGTAAATAAATTATACACCGAAACTCGACACTAATGAACTCGAGGATTCGAGTCCAAACATCCAATTAGACCCGAGAATAAATTTAGAGAGAAAGTAGAAACCCGAAGATACCCCGGAAATCGGAATTCGGGAGCATAGAGGGATAGAAACCCGAAAGAGAGGCGGAAAAGCACGACGGATCGCACGACCCGCCCGGACCGGAGTCCAGGCGTGAGTGGCGCGCTGGCCACGCGGTTAATGGCCTTAGACCGCGCCACGACCGCGCCACTCTGGCAGCAACAAACCAAGCGAGATTTTCTCGCCCGAACGCGGATTTTTCGACTTTCGGTTGAACGTCTCTCGACCCAAGACCCTTGGGGTCAGATTTTGGATGCCCCAGGTCTTAGATATCTATAAATAAGACCTTCTAGGAGCTCCGAATACCTTTACGAAACCCTACAACTCTCTACACATTCGAAACCCTAAATTCGGAGTCGACGGATAGCACCAAACGGAGGCAGCAGCTTTGGACGAAAATCCAAGGGTCTCCAAACGTTGTGGTAAGCTCTGGTTCGATAAATCTCTTCATGTTTCAATCCGAAAACGGATTCTAACTTCGGTTCTTTTCTTTCTACACCCCGTATTGAATCTAGATCGTAGAACCCGACGAACGGAGAGGAGAAACGGTGATCTGGAAGCCACGCCTCCGAATTAGACATCCCCGACGTTCATAAACTCGGTAAGTTAACCTTACATGGTTTTGGGAGATTTTAAAACATTCGAAACCTAAAAGATTTGACAAGAATCATAAATCTGTCCACTTTTGTTTTCCTACCGACGCAACAGAATTGTTGAATTTTTCCGACCTTTAAAACGAACTCAAACGGAAAAACTTAAAACACGAAAAACGTTCCTAAGACTTAGACCTAGCTACTGTAAAAATTTGAGAATTTTTGGAGTTGATTTGATATGTGAAAACCCGTTGAAACCGAACTGTTTAAACCTAGTTCTTGAAATCTTGGACAGAACTTAGGAATGATCTTGATCACGTTTTTGACATAGGATCTAGGCTGTTTTAGATCTTTGGCCGAACATGAAAGTTGTAGATAAATGTCTTAAGATAATCTCTGTCAAATTTCATTAAATTTGGAGTTGAATTGTTATGGTAGAATTCGAAATCTTTAAACTGTGGTGCATTGAACTCGGACAGATTTGTTCTTATGCGAAAATTGGCGATTTTGACCTACTTAGGTATCTCGGATTGAAAAAGTTAAAACACGAAAGTTGTAGGTCTTGATGTTTCCGAGTCAGATATGAAATTTTGGAATTTTTTGAATTAAATCTGATTTTAGACGAATTTTAGAGTAAACTGTGATTTACCGAAACGAAATTTTAAAATCTTGTTGAAACATGGAATTAACCTTTAGGGTTGAGATGAGTTGAGATATAACCGAGTCAAATCTTGATATCTTGTGAAAACGGTGAAATTAGCCTTTAAGGTTTAAAGGATTGGGAATTCATTTGAAATAAAATACACATGAAATATCTTGCTTGCCGAAGGGCAATTCAAAAATCTTGCTTGCCGAAAGGCAATTGAAATATCCTGCTTGCCGAAAGGCAATTGAAAAATCTTGCTTGCCGAAAGGCAATTGAAATATCCTGCTTGCCGAAAGGCAATTGAAATATCTGGCTTGCCGAAAGGCAATTGAAATATACTGCTTGCCGGAAGGCAATTGAAATATAAAGCTTGCCGAATGGAAACTGAAACATAAACTTGAAACATGAGACATGAGATATGAAACTAGGAGTCTCGAAAAATTGTTCCTTTTGGATTATGCTTTTAATTTATGCCCTATAATTATATTGCTTTGCAAATTATATTATGATCTTATGAAGTCTCTATCCTTTAAATTATGCCATTTAATTATTGTTAGATAGATGAGTTAAATTATGTGGTGTTGTGCACATGTTTTCTTTAAATATTAAATAATGGCTTTGAAACCCCATAGTTATGTATGTGTTAACTTACTCAGCACGTAGTGCTGACCAAAACCATATTTTCTTTTTCTTGTTCTTTCAGAGTTGAGAATTATGCATCGTCATATGCATACACGGGAAGTTTGGGATGATATATTATTTTGAATTTTTGTATTAGACTAGATCTTGCATGAACGGGCCTGTTTAACCCGTGATTAGGCCATGTTGGCCCTATATTTAAATTTCGCTGCGATACATATATGTAAATATTATTTTCCGCTGCAACTTTGATGTATTATTTTTAAATTATATATGAATGGGCTGTTTGAATGTTTTAAATTCTGAAAAACCATAGCCCTGCATCTCTTTAGTGAGCTCGGAAAAACCGTGTCTCGCTAGGGAGGTATGGCGGTGACACCCCGACCTGGGTGACCAAAAACCGGGGTGTTACAAGGAAAGCATCTCAATCCTTTTGAAGGGCTTATTCCCGCTAAGGAAATGAAAGGCATGAGGAGACTTATGTCCGATCAAGACACGACTCTTTCCAAAATGTGTATTTTCGTGAAAGTCACCTATATTTGTATAAATAAGCAACTCCTAGACTGTAAAAAAGTTACAACACCACTCCAATAATTACATTTTCTTATAATGTCTTTTTTATCTAATTTTATTCTGTTTTATTTTATTTCTTTCCTTTAATGCTTTATGCATATAATCTTCTTTATTTTTCGGGATACTCTAATTTCTAGCAGTCCCTTGGGATAGTTCTCATCCCGCTTTCCATCCCGATGATGCTTTATGCATCGTCTATGGGTTAAAAGTGTTACGCCGAAATGGTAGTAACAATTACAAAGACCTGATATGACAGTCTTGAATAGAATCAAATCTGATGACGAGAAGGCACCATTGCTATCTTCCACCAGTGAAGATGAGATCGCCACCAGACGAGCATGGGGATTCTGGGTCTATCTTACCGTGATGCAAAATGTCAAATATCCATTTAAAATATTTTAAAATAATTTAAATGGATTGTTCCTGGTTAATTCTTTAACAAGGAAAAACACAGCGTTTGCGGAAACCTCATTAGAAAAGAAGAGGTTACTTATCTGGGAAAATAAGTTGTCAGCAAGTGAGTGTATCAGAAAAAAGGCATGCAATATGATGCATGTTGGCCAATGGGATAACAACATATGCCATATTGCACAGGATAAGAAAAAGAAGCTGGAGAGTTGACAAAGTAGCCACCTAAAGACAATAATTCCACAATGACAATGATATAGCAGGTGGAATTTAATGCCAACTGACGAACGTTGTGACGTCACAAGAATTAAGGAAATGTTGGAATCCGGGATTGAAGACTGCGGGTGACTATAAATAAAGAAGTTTGAAGCAGATGGAATGCATCATAAATCCTCCCAACTCTTCATAATAATAAGTTGTATTTTCTTTCTGCAAATATTTCATTTCTATATTTGTTCTTCATATGGAATCAGTCCGCTAGAGTCGAGCCTCCTCGTATATGAGAAGCTAAGTGTCTGTTTGTTCCATTAAGAGAAAAAATATTTATATAATATCTGTAATATTTATATAACATTCCACATATAAAATTCATGTTCCCTATATCCAGATATATTCCAAATATATATATAATATTTCCAAAACCTTGCTACGCTCTGAGGTATGAAATGAAACAAAGTTGTGTTGTTTGTTGCTGAAGGAGTTGAGCAGCCGCGAACCATCTCTTGTGATAGTGTGGTTGGAAGGAGTTCGTGAAATCAAACCCGATGCCAAGGCGATCAAAATTAAATGTATAAATTTTGGATAATTTATTTAATTTTTCGGAAGCATATTGGATCATTTGAAATGATTCTATGATGAAAATGACTAATTAAGCCAATCATTTGATTATGGAATCAAAGTGTGATAAATCAAATGTTATATGACAACATCTCAACCGAAGCTTAACAAAAAAGCCCATGACGAGTAGGGTTTCTGCATCCCAGCCCTCGCCACCTTCCGCTCGGCCTCCGGCGCCTGATGAACCAGGAGGAAAGCCACCATCTTTCGCTGATATTCTGAAGCAAGATCGCATGGAGACTGATAGTGCTGAAGTTCCGGCCCAGCCACGACATGATTTGATCGCTGAAAAGCTCATCAGGATGAGTTTTGTGGACGGCAACCTGGCGTTGCCCGACTTTGATATTGATGAGGATTTGGATATTGAGGCGGGCAAGGCATGGGAGGATGCTTTGGTGATTAAGCTTCTTGGGACGACAGTTGGATATCTCACGCTATAGACTTCAACGGATGTGGAAACCTACGGATACCATGGATATTATTGATGTCGGATTTGGATGCTATGTTGTTAAGTTCGCGGCCGCTGTAGATCGAGAGAAGGTTGTCAATGGAGGGCCTTTGTAATACCCGAGAATTTTGCAACATAAAATAAATAAATAAAATAAATAAATAAACAATAAATAAAAAATAATAATAAATAAATAATACACAGATAAGAAAATGAGAAATGAAATTTAATTTAAGAAGGAATTAAATTTCCAATACCCGTAAAGTCAAAGATAATTTAACCAAATAAATTGTACACGGGAACCCAACACCAATGAACTCGAGAATTCGAGGCCAATATTAAATCTAGACCCGAGTAAAATTTTAGATAGGAAATTGGAGTCCGACAATAGCCCGGAAATCGGAATCCGAGAACATAGAGGGATAGAAGTCCGAAAGAGAGGAGGAAAGGTTCGACGGATCGCACGACCCGCCCGGACCGAAGTCCAGGCGGTGACCGCGCGGTGGCCGCGTGGTGTTTCCCCTAAACGGCGCGCCAACCCCGCGCCGTCGGGCAGTAACAAACAATGCGAGATTTTCTCGCCCGAATCCGGATTTTTCGACTTCGGTTGCTCACCTTGCGGCTCAAGACTTACTAGGGCAGACTATGGACGTCCCCTAGGTCCCTTACATCTATAAATAAGCACCTTATGCAGCCCCGAACACTTTTCAAACCTTACGAAAAATCTCTACACATCAAACCCTAATCCCGGAGTCGTCGGAGGCACGACACCAAGAGAAGGGAATGTCTTGGACGAAAATCGGAAGGCCTCTATCGTTGTGGTAAGTTATGGTCCGTTCTTTTCCAATCTTGATTTGAAAATGAATCCTAACTTCATCATTTTTCTATTCTAAACCCCGATCCGGATCTAGAACGAAGAACCCGACGAATCAAGGAGATAAACGGTGGACTGGAAGCCACGCCTTCGAATCGACGAGCCGCAACATCCACAAATCTGTAAGTTAACGCTTACGTGGTTTTGGGAGAATTAAAACATATTAATCTAAAGATCTAAATCAAGAACTTAAAATCTGTCACAACGAAAATCTCTACGGCGCAACGTTTTTGCATGATTTTTCCGAACCCTTAAATCTGTTCAAATGAGAAAACTTAAAACAAGAAAAATGTTCCTAAGACATAGATCTACCTCTTGGAAAATGTTCATAATTTTTTATTAAGATTTGATATCTGAAATCGACCTCAAACCGAACTGTTCTAAACTTAGATCTTGAAATCTTGAGAGAACTTTAGTCTAAACTTGTAGACGTTTTTGACAATAGATCTAGGCCGATTCAGAACTTTAGTCGAACATGAAACTTTTAGATATATATCTTAAGTATCACCCTGTAAAATTTTATCAAATTTGGTGTTAGGTTGCTATGGTAGATCTCGAAATTGTGAAACTGCTGTGTAGAAATTCGGACAGATTAGTGACCTGATGAAAATCGACGTTTTGACTTATTTCCTTAACTCGGATCGAAAAAGTTAAAACACGAAACTTGCTCGTCTCTGTGTTTTCGAGTCACTGGTCAAATTTCAGAATTTTCAAACTTAAAACTGATTTTTAATTAATTTTGGAGTAAACAGTGTTTTGTCGAAGTCAAATCTTGAAAATCTTGTTGAAACGGTGAAATTAGCCTTTAAGCTTTAAACGAGTAGAAATCTTTTTTTGAAATAAATACATGAAATCAGAATTTTGAAAAATCCCCTTACAAACTTGATCAATTAAAATTAGGGGGTGAGTGCTCTGCAGGGTGCCCCCCTAACGATTCACTTCGTGCCTTTATGCACGATGGTGACCCCGCGCGAAATATGAGATACATTGCCAAAACGGCATGAGATAAAGGGCCTACACTCTCGAGAATATCCATATGGATTTCCCGAAGCTCCGGAGTGGTACTGGGTATGGCGGATACGGCTGCGGCCTCCGGGCTACCGGCTAAACTTGACGAGATTGCGATGCAATCGTGAAATACTTGAAATACTAAATCTTGGGTGTAATGGGGATAATTAAAAATATTTATTTATGGTCAATTTAAATTGTTTAATGCTTTATTTAAATTAGTTATGGCTTTTATTTTAATTTATGTTAAATGTGTTATTAATTAGAGCCATGAATTAATTATGCAAATTGGTTAGTTAATTAAATTAAATTATTTATGATTTGTTCTTATCATGCTTTTATTTAAATATTAATTAATGACATTGAAACCTCACAATTATGTATGTGTTAACTTACTCAGCAAGTTGTGCTGACCCAAAACCATTTCTTTCCTTTTTCCTACAGAGCATGTGGATTATATTTGAGCACTTACATGCATGGGATTTTTGGGAACACTTTACATTTAAATTTTGCATTAGACTATAGTATGAATGGTCCTGTTTAACCCGTGTTTTGGCCATGTTGGCCCTATTTACATTTTCCGCTGCAATACTTATACTTAGATATTATTTTCCGCTGCATTATAATATTATTTTTGAATTTATATTGTATGGCTATTTTAATTGTTTTAAATATTTTAAATACTGCAATACCTAGCCTTGCATCTCTTTAGTAAGCTCGGAGTAACCGTGTCTTGCTAGGGAGGTATGGCGGTGACATCCCGACCTGGATGACCAAAACCGGGGTGTTACAAGTTGGTATCAGAGCCCGACTTATTTTTAAATTAGTATTATTATTTCTAAACTATTAGATTATTATCTTTAAACTATTATTTTTAAACTATGATTATTTTTAAATTATTATTTTAAAATTTCCTAGCCCAATTTAATTTTGAGCCCAAATGATAATTATTTTTGACCCAATATAGAGGTCCAAGGATTTTAACTATCATTTTAAATTTTTAAAGCCTTAATTCCATGGAATGAATTTTTACCTTTAAAACCCATGGAAATTCCAAAAAAAAAATATGTATATATACATAGTGCATGAATTATTTTTGGGGGGACATCATCATTTGCATGTGCATACTGCATGGCCTGAACTTAAAGAACTTGGAAGCGTGATACGTTCTAACTTAGATCTTTTCCTTGCGCTAGATGGCTAGTCAAGATATGATGAACTTGATGATCAAAATGATGAACACTCATTTCGACTCCCAATAGAACAAATGAAACATCGCATAGCTCAATTGGAGGCAAATCTGCACCACATGGGCAACTTATAAGAGGTGGACCACCACCGCATAAACCAACTCGAACGCCAAGTCGAAACCCTCACTACACAAAACCTAATATTGAAAGAACATGTCGATCTCACGGAGAGGACTTGAACAACATCTTTGACGACTTACTGCCGCCAAGCTCGGAGGAGGAGGACCCGGAGGAGGATCTTGCTACCCTACCGGAAGAAGCTTAGAGGCGATAGGAATTCTATTTTTAGTAGATACTATTTTTGCTAAGAAAACCTTGCTATTTTTGTACATCCTCCTACTTGTATTAAAAGCTTCTTTTAGGAGAATAAAATACAAGATTTGTTTAATTATTTATATATATAATGAATCGAAAAAAAAGAGAAAAAAAGAGAAAAAAAATCTGGATAGAACACTGTCCGACAAAAAAAAATAAAAAATTTAAAAAAATCATTAAACAAAATTTAAAACAAAATCTTGCGTCACTTTTAAGCCCAATCGAGCATTATGTGTGAAAATACAAGCATATTCATAATAACTTATCTAGACAATATATTACGTTCTCGTGTCCTAATTTACACCGTTTGTAACAGATTGGCACCAAGAGGTAGATCAAGAACCCAACCTTCTCCCCAAACTACTACTGAAGTGCCACCAAATGTCACGGAACCTGCTCAACCTGTAGGAGCACAACCCCAATGTGCGCAGGACGTTCCCGCACCGAACAATGTGGGCGATCGTCTTCGGACGATAGAGGAGGTCTTGATTGCGCTAGGGAACGCGCAAGTCAATCAGGGTCAAGCTGCGGTGGTACCCCCGCCCCAAGCTCGCCCCAATTATCTGGCGATGGTGAACCCTTACCAGCCGCCCCACTATGCTGGTGAGGAGGATCCAACAAAACTGGAGGAATGGATCCGGACCCTTGACAAGCTGCTCGGCGCGGTCAAGTGTCCGGAAGGAGAGAGAGTGCACATTGCCTCGTACTACTTGGGAGGCGAAGCGGACGATTGGTGGCAGGCGACGCAAGCAAAGCTGACTGAAGATGACGAGCCCTACTCATGGGCGGAAATGATGGAGCTGCTCAGGGATAGATTCTATCCCCTGAGTACTAAAGCAGCGATGTACGAAGAATTTCTGTCGCTGGAATAAGGAGGTCAGACCGTACAAGAATACTATACTCGGTTCAAGGAGCTGGTGAGGTTCGCACCAAGATTAGTACCCACAGACGCGAAGAAGCTCAAAAATTCGAAATGGGGCTGAACCTGGCGGTTTGTGAGGTGATCGCAGGGGTGCACTACCCCGACCTGCAAGCCGTGTACGACCGCGCTGTGGCAGTGGCGCGAGTACAACAACTGAAAAGGAGAGTGAGTGGGGAGTCCAGCCGGGGTTCCCAAGACAAGAGGAACCGGGACGCGAGAGGCGAAAACAATACGGGAAGGAATGAGCAGCGAAGAGGGCCGAATAGGCCACAACAGTCGAGTAATGGAAGGAAATTTAACCAGGAGGGTCCGGTACCACCCTGCCCGAGATGTGGACCACCCCATCTGGCGAGGGGATGCCCTCACCAGGGCGCCAGCTTTCGGTGTGTTCGAATGGGCCACATGCGTCGAGAGTGCCGAACGAGGATGGAGAACATAGCGAAGAGGGAAGATTTGGTTACGGGGCCGGAACAACCTCAAAACCAAAACGGGCGGAACGGCAACAACCAGGGGTATAGACCCTCTCAAAATCAGTATAGGCCGCCAAATCAGAACCAGAACCAACGTCGTCCACCACCTCAGAACCAAAATCAGCAGCCAAACCAGCAGCCAAATCAGAATCAGCAGGGCAATCCAGGACGCCCTATGGGGAGACTTAACGTGGTTAACCAAGCGGACGTGCCCGCACAAGGAGAAGTGATGGCAGGTACATTTCATTTCTTGAATACACCCCTTAGAGTCTTATTTGATTCTGGAGCTAGTTGCTCAATCATAGCATCAAGAATAGTGCCTGAGAGATCTACCTAAGTGCGAGATAATTAGCTTAATTCAATTGCCTTCGAGAGAAGTAGTAGCTTGCTCTAAACGATATAACAGAATTCCTATAGTGATCAAGAATGCAGAATTCTTCGCAAACTTAGTAGAATTTAACTTAAGGGACTTTGACATTATACTGGGGATGGACTCTTTGTCCCAGCATAAAGCGGTGATCGAATGCCAGAAACAAAAGATCACCCTGTCGAAAAGTAGGGGAAAGAGGGTTATATTTTACTCTCAGCCCCCTAAGAGGAGCAACAAAATCGTTAGTGCCCTCAAACTAGGGAACTTGATGCGTAAGGGGTATGAACTATATGCGTGCTACGTTCACAACCTTGAGACGGAAGAGAACAAGGTTGAAAACATATCAGTGGTAATACCCGAATGTGTTTCCCGAAGACATTCCGGGCATGCCACCTGAGCGAGATCTTGAATTCACGATAGATCTCATTCCGAGAACCGAGCCTGTCTCAAAAGCTCCGTACCGGATGGCACCACTGGAAGTGGAGTTAAAGGAACAACTCCAGGAGTTACTGCAGAAAGGATACATAAGACCGAGTACTTCCCCATGGGGAGCACCGGTTTTATTTGTTAAGAAGAAAGACGGAGGATTACGTCTTTGTATAGATTATCGGGGGTTAAACCAAGTGACCATCAAGAATAAGTACCCTCTGCCGAGAATTGAGGATCTGTTTGATCAACTGAAGGGAGCTTCAGTATTCTCAAAGATCGACTTACGATCTGGGTATCACCAGTTGAGAATCGCCGAAAAAGACATTCCGAAGACGGCGTTTCGAACTCGATATGGCCACTACGAGTTCACAGTGTTATCCTTCGGGTTAACAAATGCTCCAGCAATGTTCATGAACCTCATGAACAATGTGTTTCGAGAGTTGTTAGATCAGTGTGTAGTGGTGTTCATTGATGACATCCTGATCTACTCGAAAAGCGAGGAGGAGCATGCCCAACACTTGCACCAAGTGTTAGGGACCTTGTGAAAGAATCAACTGTACGGCAATTGTCCAAATGCGATTTTTGGTTGAAGGAAGTAGCATTTCTTGGACACATAGTATCCGCTGATGGAGTTTCAGTGGATCCGGCAAAAGTTTCTGCCGTGACAGAGTGGGCAGCGCCAAAGAGCCCAACTGAGATAAGGAGTTTCCTTGGATTAGCCGGGTACTATAGACGGTTCGTGAAGGATTTTTCGAAAATCGCACGTCCTCTAACCCTGCTACTGAAGAAGGGAGTAAAATACGAGTGGACGGAGGCGTGTGAGGCTGCGTTTCAAGAGCTAAAGAAACGACTCACAACCACACCCGTATTGACGCTACCATCAAAGAATGGTGACTTCGAAGTTTACAGCGATGCTTCGAAGGAAGGTTTAGGTTGTGTCTTGATGCAAGACTCGAGGGTCGTTGGATATGCATCACGCCAACTGAAACCTCACAAGGAAAATTATCCGACACACGACCTGGAGTTGGCAGCGGTCGTTTTCGCTCTAAAGATATGGAGACATTATCTTTACGGGCGAAAGTGTCGAATGTTCACCGACCACAAGAGCTTGAAGTATATATTCACTCAGAAGGAGTTGAATCTGAGACAGCGAAGGTGGTTGGAACTTATTAAGGATTATGATTTGGAGATATCCTACCAAGAAGGGAAGGCGAATGTGGTAGCCGATGCCCTAAGCCGGAAAACCCATCACGTGACAAACTCGTTGGTAATTCCGCCGGTATTGTACATGGATTTGGCAAGATTAGATGTGGAACTTGTGCATCCGGGCACAGTGAGTGAAATAATCAACGCGATGGTTGTGGAAACTCCAATATTGGACGAGATTAGACTCACCCAACCGGGCGACACGAAATTGGAGAGGATAAAGGAGTATATTGTCGAGGGTAAGGCAGTAAGATTTGCTATCCATGAGGATGGAAGCATTGGCTTCAAAGGGAGATGGTGTGTGCCTCAAAAGTGTACCGAGTTGAAGCAAAGGTTGATGAATGAAGGGCACAACACACCATATTCGGTGCATCCCGGAGGTGACAAACTTTATAAGGATCTGAAAAAGATCTACTGGTGGCCGGGAATGAAAAAGGAAGTGGCAGACTTCGTGGCGAAATGCCTCACCTGCCAAAGGGTTAAGTTAGTGAGACATAAACCCTTAGGACTAATGCAACCTCTAGAGATTCCAAGTTGGAAGTGGGATAGCATCTTGATGGACTTTGTCTCGGGGTTACCACGATCACCTAAAGGCAAGAACAAGATTTGGGTGATTGTGGATAGGCTAACGAAGACGGCCATATTTATCCCGATGAAGGACACGTGGACTATGGACCAATTGGCCCGAGCCTACATTGATAATGTGGTACGACGACATGGAGTACCACATGACATCATTTCTGACAGAGACAGTAGATTTGTCTCTCATTTTTGGACGGAGTTACAAAAAGCTCTTGGTACTCAAATCAAAATGAGCACCGCATTCCACCGGATAACGGATGGACAAACCGAGAGAACGATCCAAACACTAGAAGACATGCTGAGAGCATGTGTGTTGGAGTTCAAGGGAAATTGGGAAACTCAGTTGCCCTTAATTGAGTTTTCCTATAACAATAGCTACCATGCTAGCATTGGCATGGCACCATTCGAGGCGTTGTATGGACGAATGTGCCGAAGCCCGTTGAGCTCGGAAGAAAGCGATAAGTCTGTGGTAGTGGGACCACAACTTGTCGAAGATATGGCTCAACAGGTAAAGGTGATTCAAGGGAAAATGAAAGCCGCTCAAGACCGTCAGAAGGGTTATGCTGACGTGAGACGACGAGACCTAGAATTTCAAGTGGGAAATAGGGTCATGCTAAAGATATCACCCATGAAGGGAGTGATGCGCTTTGGCAAACGAGGGAAGTTGAGTCCTCGATACATAGGACCTTATGAAATTCTAGAACGAGTCGGAAATTTGGCCTACCGACTGGCTTTACCGCCACAATTAGATCGAGTTCATAATGTCTTCCATGTCTCACAACTAAAGAAATATGTGCCAGACCCGACACATGTACTTCAACCGGAAGTAATCGAACTCGATGAGGATCTGACTTATGAAGAAGTCCCAATGCGGATTCTAGACGTTAAGGAGAGAGTAACAAGGAATAAAACCGTCAAGATGGTCAAGGTTCTTTGGTCGAACCATGAAAGCGAAACAGCAACATGGGAATTAGAATCGGACATGAGAGACGCTACCCGACACTGTTCCAAACCGACACTGACACAGTTATGGGGACATAACTGTAATCTTAAGGGGGAGAGGATGTCACATCGTGTATTTTCCGTACATTTTTGTAAACATGAACTATGTTACGGCTTGATCCCTTCATAGGGTACGTAGGCAGCTTAGAAGTCTTAATTCTAAGTTCAGTCACAAAATAATACAATAAACAAAAGGATTCGTTCTTAACACTAGAAAAGCCGAAACACAACTTCGAGGACGAAGTTGATTCTTAAGGAGGGTAGACTGTAATACCCGAGAATTTTGCAACATAAAATAAATAAATATAATAAATAAATAAATAATAAATAAAACAATAACAATAAATAAATGTAATAAATAAATAAATAATACATAGATAAGGAAATGAGAAATGGAATTTAATTTAAGAAGGAATTAAATTTCCAATACCCATAAAGTCAAAGATAATTTAACCAAATAAATTGTACACGGGAACCCGACACCAATGAACTCGAGAATTCGAGGCCAATATTAAATCTAGACCCGAGTAAAATTTTAGATAGGATATTGGAGTCCGACAATTGCCTGGAAAGGTTCGACGGATTGCACGACCCGCCCAGACCGAAGTCCAAGCGGTGACCGCGCGGTGGCCGCGTGGTGTTTCCCCTAAACGGCGCGCCAACCCCGCGCCGTCGGGCAGTAACAAACAATGCGAGATTTTCTCGCCCGAATCCGAATTTTTTGACTTCGGTTGCTCACTTTGCGGCTCAAGACTTACTAGGGCAGACTTTGGACGTCCCTTAGGTCCCTTACATCTATAAATAAGCACCTTATGCAGCCCCGAACACTTTTCAAACCCTACGAAAAATCTCTATACATCAAACCCTAATCCCGGAGTCGTCGGAGGCACGACACCAAGAGAAGGGACTGTCTTGGACAAAAATCGGAAGGCCTCTATCATTGTGGTAAGTTCTAGTCCGTTCTTTTCCATTCTTAAACCCCGATCCGGATCTAGAACGAAGAACCCGACGAATCAAGGAGATAAACGGTGGACTGGAAGCCACGCCTTCGAATCGACGAGCCGGAACATCCACAAATCTGTAAGTTAACACTTACGTGGTTTTGGGAGAATTAAAACATACTTAATATAAAGATCTAAATCAAGAACTTAAAATCTGTCACAACGAAAATCTCTACGGCGCAGCATTTTTGCACGATTTTTCCGAACCCCTAAATCTGTTCAAACGAGAAAACTTAAAACACGAAAAATGTTCCTAAGAGTAGATCTACCTCCTGTAAAAATTTCATAATTTTTCATTAAGTTTTGATATCTGAAATCGACCTCAAACCGAACTGTTCTAAATTTAGATCTTGAAATCTTGACAGAACTTTAGTCTAAACTTGTAGGCGTTTTTGACAATAGATCTAGGCCGATTCAGAACTTTAGTCGAACATGAAACTTGTAGATATATGTCTTAAGTATCTCCCTGTAATATTTTATCAAATTTGGTGTTAGGTTGCTATGGTAGATCTCGAAATTTTGAAACTGCTGTGTAGAAATTCGGACAGATTAGTGACCTGATGAAAATCGATGTTTTGACTTATTTCCTTAACTCGGATCGAAAACGTTAAAACACGAAACTTGCTCGTCTCTGTGTTTTCGAGTCAGTGGTCAAATTTCAAAATTTTCGAACTTAAAACTGATTTTTAATTAATTTTGGAGTAAACAGTATTTTGTCGAAGTCAAATCTTGAAAATCTTGTTGAAACGGTGAAATTAGCCTTTAAGCTTTAAACGAGTAGAAATCTTTTTTTTTTGAAATAAATACATGAAATCAGAATTTTGAAAAATCCCCTTACAAACTTGATCAATTATTATTAGGGGGTGAGTGCTCTGCACGGTGCCCCCCTAACGATTCACTTCGTGCCTTTATGGACGATGGTGACCCCGCGCGAAATTTGAGATACATTGCCAAAACGGCATGAGATAAAGGGCCTACACTCTCGAGAATATCCATATGGGTTTCTCGAGGCTCCGGAGTGGTACTGGGTATGGCGGATACGGCTACGGTCGCCGGGCTACCGGCTAAACTTGACGAGATTGCGAGGCAATCGTGAAATACTAAATCTTGGTGTAATGGGGATAATTAAAAATATTTATTTATGGTCAATTTAATTTTTTTAATGCTTTATTTAAATTAATTATGGCTTTTATTTTAATTTATGTTAAATGTGTTATTAATTAGAGCCATGAATTAATTATGCAAATTGGTTAGTTAATTAAATTAAATTATTTATGATTTGTTCTTATCATGCTTTTATTTAAATATTAATTAATGGCTTTGAAACCTCACAATCATGTATGTGTTAACTTACTCAGCAAGTTGTGCTGACCCAAAACCATTTCTTTCCTTTTTCCTACAGAGCATGTGGATTATACTTGAGCACGTACATGCATGTGATTTTTGGGAACACTTTACATTTAAATTTTGCATTAGACTATAGTATGAACGGACCTGTTTAACCCGTGTTTTGACCATGTTGGCCCTATTTACATTTTCCGTTGCAATACTTATACTTAGATATTATTTTTCCGCTGCATTATAATATTATTTTTGAATTTATATTGTATGGGCTATTTTAATTGTTTTAAATATTTTAAATACTGCAATACCTAGCCTTGCATCTCTTTAGTAAGCTCGGAGAAACCGTGTCTTGCTAGGGAGGTGTGGCGGTGACATCCCGACCTAGGTGACCAAAAACCGGGGTGTTACAGCCTTGGCTCTTGTTTGATCATTACTTGGCACTTATGCCATGGACTAGGGAGTTTGATCTGAGTAAGACACAAGTTAACAAGACGCTTGTGTGGGCAAGGCTGAACGGGCTTCCCACGCATCGTTATCGGGACGATACTCTGTGGGCACTTGCTTCGGGAATAGGTGAAGTGGTGAAAGTGGACAAGTGTACTATGAACTCTACTAAGGGAAGGTTTGCACGAGTTTGTGTGGCACTGAACCTTCTGAAGCTGGTAAAAGGAAACTTCGAGTAAATGGACGATGGATCCCTATTGCTTATAAGGGCTTGCATCTAATTTGTACGCACTGTGGTCATTATGGACACTTTGAGAGGGATTGTCCGGCGATGGAAACTCCTATTCCTGTTGATCCGAATGGGGGCGGTGAAGTAGTTACTAAGGAGGATTGGGAGCAGGCTGATAAGAATGAGGGTTGTACTGTGGAGGCCGTTGGGGATGCTGACATGAAAGATGATATGGTGGGAACTGTTGACGAGCCTATTTTTGGAGATTGGATGGTTGTACGTCAACAACCACGTCCTCCTCGCAAGCAGCGGGTGGCTGTTAACTCTCCGACTGAAGATCTGTCTGATGAGAATAAGGGTGCCTCTACGGGCACTTCACAAGTTTCGCAGGCTGGTGGGGAAAGAAAAGGCAAGGCGGTATATGCTGATGCTGTCAATGTTGTGCCTGATCACCCTCCGGTAAAGCCACAGGGAATAAGTGTCGGGCATGTTGGTGAATGTTCAAAATCGATGGACCTAGCGATTGTGGTCGACGAATCAAGCAGCCAAGGGGCCAAGCCAAGAGGGCGCCGGCCTATTCAACTTTTGAAGAGGCCGCGAGTGGATGAGCCGAATGAGAAAGGATCTTCAGACGATGAAATTACATTGATAGGAATGCATGGTTCTGGTAAAGGGAAGAGTGATGTCCATGTTGGACGTTATGGTCCCTTGTTGGACGATGAGGAGTTAAGGGACTCAGATGTTTGGGAAGATGCAGATGGTGCTAGCACGTGTTAGCCTTCCCTATTATCCCCATTTATTATATATGGATTTTAAGGATTTTTCTATCATTTCCTGGAATGTGTTCGGGTTGATGAGCCGTACTGCGCAGAGATGGATGACTGATTTGATCCGGGAGCATAGGCCAGACATATTGTGTGTTATGGAACCAAGGGGTGCGTTCCTTAGACTCAAATCGTTTTTTCTGAGACTTGGTTATTCTGAGGTTTTTATTCAGGAGGCGGTGGGCATGGGCGGAGGTTTATGGGTTTTGCGAATTTTGTCAGTGGCGTGTGGCATCACTGTTTTGGATGTCAATGCGCGCATGATAACAATGGAGTTAAGGAGGGGCGCGTGTCATTGGAATTTTACAGCACTCTATGCGTATCCTAATTATCAGCGCCGTAAGCTTAATTGGGATTCTCTTATTACGGTTGCTGAATCCTTTGATGCACCGTGGGTTGTGATGGGTGACTGAATGAAATTGCGGTGGAAAATGAAGTATGTGGTGGAGTGTATTTGGCAGATCGGGCGGCGGAGTTGAGGTAGGTGTTTGATAGATGCCAGCTTATAAATGTGCATACCCTGAGGCAGGAATTCACATGGTCTCGCATGGCGGGAGGAGGGAGGCTGATGCACCATGTGAAACCACATTTAAATGAGCTTAAATTATGATAAAATGGACTCAAATTGCATGCATGCGATCCTATTTTACTGCTTTTTAGTGTACATTTCATGTGATGTGTAAATATTAATAAGACTGATTAAATTGAGCTTATTCGAGTTCAATTTACCTTGTTTTATGCTTTTTAATAAGACTTTGGCAATTCTAAGATATTGCAATGATGTTTCAGGCATTAAAAGGAAGAAAGAAGATGTTCGGAGGTCAAAGGATGCAAAATTCAAAATTTTCAACACTGGAAGGCTCCAGAATGCGCCACATAAGCATGGCGGCGCATAAAAATGCTCTCCAGCGCCATTTTATGCGCCACTTCAACACTTGGAAAAATTTCGGATGGAAAAAGCTTCAGGATGCGCCATTTCTTCTTGGCGGCGCATAAAATGCCATTTCAGCGCCACTTTTTGCGCCGATTGTCAAATTTTAGGAAATTGTCAGAATGCACCGCTTCTTCTTGGCGGCGCCTGAAACCACCTTGGAGCGCCACTTTTTGCGCCGTTTTGGAAAATTCGGAAAATCAGCGTATGCGCCAGTTCTACTTGGTGGCGCCTAAAACCCCCTCCGAGCGCCATTTTATGCGCCGACGTCGCGGTTGAGCAGTTTCTTAACCTCCCGAACTCGGTTTTAAACACCGTTTTTCTTCATTTTTCGATATCCAGACTCATTTTTTTCGAACAAGACTCTCTGGAAAACATCTGCAAATGGGAGAAGAAGGCCGGAAACACAAAATCATGCCGGAGGAATGCATCAAGAACGCTGTTCTGGGCGTGTTCTTCCTATTCTAGGTGTTGCCTTTCTTTTTCTTGCTTTGTAATGTTATGAATTTGCCTCTAAATGTAATCTACTGTTATGTTTCGAATTTGTAGACGGATTTCTATAATGTTCGTGTTAGGAGTGAACTAGAACGGGAGTTCAGAATCACTTTTGAAGTATGAACCTATCTTTTATGGAAGTAATTTAATGATCGATGCTTTTATGCTAATCTGGATTTATGTGTTAAGATGTTAAAGAATGAATTATGATTACTGTTTAGGATGAGAAAGATCGATAATCTGCATATTTTCATGAATTTGGTATTTTCAGACATAATCTGTTTAAATTGGCAAATCCGAATTGATCGATGTTAATACCAGTAACTTGTGATAAAATAATGATTGGGAAGAATAGCGTATTGATTGATTTTGTCTACTGCTAAAATTAATCTGATGTTGAATTCGCCAATCTGCAAAATTAAAGATGATCGATCAATCTGTGTTCACTATTTTTAGTAATCTGGCATTAATTCTAATCTGTCTGCATTTTAATATTATTAATTAAATCCAGTTTACCATGTTTTATTATTATTTTACCATAATTGTTAGATTATTTACACTGTTCTGCATAATTTAAATGTTAGAATCTAATTCCATAAATTCTGCTTTGCGAAATCGGGAGATAAAAAGTAAAATTAATATTTTAGTACCGGAATTGGGAATAAATTACATTAAAAATGGATTCTGGCATGTGCACAATGATTTGGGAAATGAAAAGTGCCTATTAATTGCTATAGGAAAATTTGTATGCTTGGAAAAGACTCAAATTTAGGCCTAGAATAATGATTGCAAAATGTTAGATAATCTAATCAGCTTCCATGAAGTCCGTTTAAGCATAACTTGGAATTTTTAGTAGATTATTATATTTTTAATCTTTATAAAAATATTTAAATTTAAGAAATTGATTTTTAGAACATTGGGAAATGTCAAATTATTATACAATTTCTATTTTATAATAAAGATGGCAATATTTAAAATATTACAAGCAACTCCCATTAGTATTTTTATCAATTAAAACTTTAATTTGCTTTATTTTAATTTAATATCACTGTTTTTAATTTAAATCACCATTAGAATTAAACAAATCTTTTTTAAATATATTAAATATAATTAATGAACTTAAGAACAATTAAAATTTCTCCGGAATGAAATGATATTCTGAAATTCCCTGTGGATTCGACCCGGTATTCACCGGTTTTTATTATTTGATGACAACCATCCGCTTGTGGTAAAATATGAGTGGTGAAAATCACCCCATCAAGTTTTTGGCGCCGTTGCCGGGGAATTTGTTGTGAATTTTTAATTGTTTTTAGTTTATTAATTTGAATTTATTAAGATAAATATTAATTTAACTGTTCCTTATTTTATTTTATTTTATTTTATACTTGCAGTGCGAAGCAAACAAGCAGAAATAGCTTATGATCCTGAAATTGAGCGTACTCTTAGAGCTATTAGATTAGGAAAACGTAGGAGACCAGCTCAGTTGGAAATTTTAATTAATTCATCCTCTGATGAAGAAAACTATTCTCCAACGACTGGAGTTTCAACAAATCTAACTAATCAATTAGTTGCTCAGTTCAATAGGTTAAACATGGCAGCGAATGATAATGATAATCAGGGTAATAACGGAGGTAACGGTGGTGATTTGGAGCACAATCGTGTCTCAACAACAAACAATTCAGCAAATGCAAGCCTCAATGAGAAATTTAGAAGTGCAAGTTGGTCAAATTGCTAGGGACACTTCAAATAGACAGCAAGGAACACTACCAAGCATGCCTGATCCTAATCCAAAAGAGCAATGTAAAGCAATCACTTTAAGGAATAAAAAGGAATTACCTAATCCTTACCCTACCTTAGATGATCCAGAGGTTTCAGCTGATACTGTAGACGATCAAGGTGAGGATGCAGATAAAGAAAGTCAGCAGAAGGATTCTGAGGAGCCTAAGGAGAGTGAGAGAGTTAGTATTGATAGGAGTAAGGATAAGGGAAAGCCTACTGTACCAGTCAAGTCATATCAGCCACCTATCCCTTACCCACAGCGTCTTAAAAAGGCTAAGGAAGATAAAGATTATGCTAAATTCTTAGAAGTCTTTAAGAATTTAAGAATTGATATTCCTTTTTCTGATGCTATAGCACAAATGCCCGTTTATGCTAAATTCTTAAAAGAAATCCTATCAAAGAAGAGGAGCGTTGATGATGAAGAGAAAGTAACACTGACAGGGGAATGCAGCGCAATCTTACAAAGAAGGCAACCTATTAAACAAAAAGATCCTGGGAGTTATACTATTCCATGCATTATTGGCACTAAAGAATTCAACAAAGCTTTGTGTGATCTCGGGTCTAGTATTAATCTGATGCCTCTACATGTCTTTAGAGAACTAGGAGTAGGAGTTGTGAAGCCTACTAGGATGCAGCTACAGCTTGTTGATAGATCCATTAGGACTCCTTTAGGCATTGTAGAAGATGTTCCTGTTCAAGTAGAGAGCTTCATTTTCCCTGTTGACTTTGTTGTTCTTGATATGGAAAAAGACATTGATATTCCTCTGATTTTAGGTAGACCATTTTTGCAAACTGGTAGGGCTATGGTAGACATGGATGATGGTAAAATTACACTTAAAGTAGGTAATGAACAAGTGTCGTTTGACATTTCTAAGACAACTAAAACACAACACGCTAGTTCTGACACCTACCCGTGTAATAGAGTCACAGCTATCTATCAGGAGGATGAGGTGATTGAGAGAGAGTTCTTTGCTAGACACGATCCCTATAGGAAATTTGAGCAGTTAGTGGAGAGTTGTGAAGACTTAGCTGAAAGTAAGTGTGAGGGAGGATTACCTGTGCAAGCAACATGTGCAATCGAAGAATCCAAGTTAGTCCCGTCTGTTGAAAAGCCACCTACGTTGACATTGAAGGAGCTGCCATCACACTTGAGGTATGTTTTTCTAGGTGAGAATGACACTTTACCTGTTATTGCAAGTAATAAATTAAATGATGATCAATTAACTGCATTAACCCAAGTGTTGAGTAGGCATGTTAGAGCAATAGGTTGGACAATAGCTGACATCAAGGGACTGAGTCCAGCACTGTGCACACATCGGATTTACATGGAGGAGGACGACAAGCCAGTTAGACAGCCCCAAAGGAGATTGAATCCACATCTACAAGAAGCTGTAAGAGCAGAGGTGATTAAACTACTCGATGCAGGTATTATCTATCCTATTTCTGATAGTCAGTGGGTGAGTCCAGTACAAGTAGTGCCTAAGAAAGGAGGTATGACTGTAATTAGAAATGAAAATGGTGAATTAGTACCTACTAGACCTACTACTGGATGGCGTGTGTGCATTGATTATAGGAGATTGAATGATAAAACTAGGAAAGATCATTTTCCATTGCCTTTTATTGATCAAATGCTAGAGCGTTTAGCTGGTCATGAATTTTATTGCTTTTTAGATGGCTATTCTGGTTATAATCAAGTTCCAATTGCACCTGAGGATCAAGATAAAACTACTTTTACATGTCCTTACGGTACATTTGCATATAGGAGAATGCCATTTGGTTTGTGTAATGCTCCAGCTACATTTCAGAGATGCATGATGTCTATATTTTGTGATTTAATTGAGACATGCATTGAGGTATTTATGGATGATTTTTCTGTATTCGGGTCTGATTTTGAAAAATGTTTAATTAATCTGGAAAAAGTTCTGATTAGATGTGAAGAGTCAAATTTGGTTCTTAATTGGGAAAAATGTCATTTTATGGTTAATGAAGGTATTGTCTTAGGACATAGGATTTCTAAAAATGGCATTGAAGTTGATAGGGCTAAAGTAGAAGTGATTGCAAAAATTCCACCTCCTAATAATCTAAAAACTTTGAGAAGTTTTCTGGGACATGCTGGATTTTATCGAAGGTTCATAAAAGATTTTTCAAAAATTGCATTACCTCTGTTTAAGCTGCTATGTAAAGATGTTGAGTTTGATTTTTCTGGTGAGTGTATTGAGGCGTTCAATAGGATCAAGGAAGCATTGATAACTGCACCGATTATTCAGCCACCCGACTGGAGCCTACCATTTGAGATCATGAGCGATGCTAGTGACTTTGCTGTTGGAGCAGTATTGGGTCAACGAAAGGATAAGAAACTTCATGTTATTTATTATGCTAGTCAGGCTTTAAATACTGCACAGAAAAATTATGCCACTACTGAAAAAGAGCTTTTATCTGTTGTTTATGCATGTGAAAAGTTTAGGCCATATCTGATAGGCTCAAAAACTGTAGTTTACACTGATCATGCTGCTATTAAATATCTGTTTGCAAAGAAAGATGCTAAACCACGGTTAATTAGATGGGTATTATTGTTACAGGAATTTGATTTAGAAATTAGAGATAGAAAAGGAGATGAGAATCCTGTAGCTGATCATTTATCTAGACTTGAGCATGAAAAAGGGGAAGGAAGATTAATTAATGATGCATTTCCTGATGAAAACTTGTATTTAATTAATAACACTTCCTCTGATCCGTGGTTTGCTGATTTCGTGAATTATTTGGCATGCGGTGTAATTCCTGATCATTTAAAATGGCATAGTCAAAAACAAAAATTTAAAACTGATGCTAAATATTTTATCTGGGATGAACCTTATTTGTTTAGACTTTGTTCAGATCAAATCGTAAGGAGGTGCATCCCGGATGAAGACTTTGAGAAAGTTTTAAAGGCTTGCCATGAAGGACTTGGAGGAGGACATGTTGGACCGAATAGGACAGCTCACAAGGTACTCGAAGGTGGTTTATATTGGCCTAATATTTATAGGGATGCTAGATCATTTGTGCAAAAATGTGACGTATGTCAAAGGGCTGGTAACATCACTAAAAGAGATGAAATGCCTTTAAAAGGAATTATGCCTGTTGAGTTGTTTGATTTGTGGGGGATTGATTCTATGGGTCCATTTCCACCATCTAATGGGAAATTATATGTTCTAGTTGCTGTAGAATATGTGTCAAAATGGGTAGAAGCTGAAGCATGTGCGTTGAATGATGCTAAACAAGTGATTAAATTTTTGAAAAAGCAAATTTTTACTCGTTTTGGTGTGCCTAAAGCAATCATTAGTGATGGTGGATCTTATTTTGTTAATAGGGCTGTTAATCAATTGTTATCTAGATTTCATGTTCATCATAGAATAACAACACCCTATCATCCTCAAGCCAATGGTCAAGTAGAAGTCACTAATCGTGAGATTAAAAAGATTTTGGAAGCCACGGTAGGAAAATCTAGAAAAGATTGGGCTTTTAAGTTAGATGAAGCATTATGGGCTTATAGGACAGCATTTAAGACACCTATAGGTATGACTCCTTTTAAATTGGTTTATGGTAAAGCTTGTCACTTACCTTTTGAACTTGAGTTTAAGTCACTTTGGGCTATGAAGAAATTGAATTTTGAATTTAAGGAAGCTCAAGAGAAAAGGAAAATAGATCTTACTGAGTTAGAAGAAATAAGGCGTCATGCTTATGACAATGCTTTAATTTATAAAGAAAGAACAAAGCTTTATCATGATAAAATGCTTAGGCCTAAGGTGTTTGAAGCTGGTCAATTAGTGCTTTTATATAATTCTAGATTTAAACTCTTTCCTGGTAAATTGAAAACGAAATGGTCAGGACCTTTTAGGATTGCAAAGGTGTTGGATAATGGTGCAGTCGTTTTAAAAGCCGAAGATGAAAGGGAATTTACTGTGAATGGTCAAAGACTTAAACATTATTTTGGAGATGAAGTTAAATTCATCGAGCAAATTAATGTTAAGCCCTTGGTTGTTTAAATCTGCTTATTGAAGTAAATGCATTGCATGTTTAATTATGTTGAGTTTTGATTTATTAAAAATTTATAAAAATCAATAAAAATTATAAAATGGCAGAAAAAGACAAAAAAATTTTGCATTTTATTGTTTATGTGCTTTTAGTTATTTTACTGATGTTGTTAAAGTAAGTCGTGTTTTCATTTTAGTTATGCCGTTTAATTGTTATGCTATGTATTGTATGTATTCAATAAATTGAGTAGGACATTGCTTCGAATTAGAAGAAGTAGCAAAATGTTGAAAAATGATGGATTCGTGTGTGCTAGGAGAATTGATCTTGAATTGTGCATTTTTGACTCGGTGATGAATTAAGGAGAATGATCTGTATGAACTAGTTGATTTAATTGAGGAGAATTATGATCCGGAATGATTTGAGGAGCCTATTTATGCTAAATCTGACTTGCTAACTTTAGGGAGTGTATTGACTATCATTTTGGTTGAATTTGAACTGAATTTCTAGTGTCACAGGCTCAGTTTGGGCGCCACACCTTCATGGTGGCGCCCAAAACCAAGCTCAGGCGCCATTTTGTGCACCAATTTCGACCTTGGAAAAGTTTTAAGTCAGTTTTTGCGCCACATATGCTTTGTGGCGCATAAAGCTGCTCCCTAGCGCCAAAAATTGCGCCACATTTAAACTTGGAAAAAATTGAAGTCAGGTTATGCGCCACTTCTTCTTGGTGGCGCATAAAATCACTCCGGAGCGCCATTTTGTGCGCCATTTTCGGACTTGGGAATTTTTGGAAAAACCCTAGGCGCCACTTGTACTGAGTGGCGCATAAAACACCCTCCAAGCGCCATTTTTGGCGCCGACCCGCGGGTCAAAGGCTCCAAACCCGGTTTTAATCGGGATTTACTCCCAAAAATTCACCTCTCTTCCTCATTTTACATCCAAATTCGACCGAGAGCTTCTCCCCCTCACCACCAAGCGCCACTTTCTTCCTTCCAAGCGACACATTTGCGCCACTTTGGTAAAAATTCTTCCAATTCTTGTTTCCTTCTATCAATTTTTATCTACATTGTTCAAATTCTCATTCCAAAACCCAAATTTTGTTTTGTTTGAATCAAATTAGGGTTCTTCAACCCTAGTTCTTCAAGTTTGGGTATTCCATTCCAAAGTGCTCTAAAGCTTCAATTTAGGTAAGAATGGCTATCCTAATTCAATTGTTATCATATTCTAATACTTTGGAATGCATTAATTTTGGTATTGGTATTGTTACTTGAATTTTGGGTTTTTGTAGAATGTGGGATAAAATTCAATTTTTGATTGTTTAAATTCTAGTTTGAACAAAATGTTGTAGAACATGGTTGGAATGCATAATGTGAAATTTTTGGATTAATCTTAAAAAGTTGGAATTTTTGAAAATTTTAAATCTGAAAATTATTCTTAAATTACTTAAAATGGCATTTTTGGTTAATTGAATGGATGAAACATTACTAGAATATGTCATTTTAGTTATATTAAAAATATAAAGTTGTTTTCTTGTCAAAAATTCCATGTTTTTCATAATGTGAGTTAATTAAACCATGTTTTGATAAAAACTCTCTTATTTGTAATTTAGTTAATTTAAATAGGTTAATTTATCCTATAAATAAATTGGAATGGATTTAAATATTAATTTAAACCATTTAGGTTAAACTAGTTTATTAAGTTAGGTTATTTTATTTATTAAATCTGGAAATCTAATAAAATGAGAGTTTTTATTAAAAAAGTTGTCCTAAATGTGAATTTTTAAATTTTGGGATAAAATGGATTATTTCTTTAAACAAAGTTTAGGATTTATGAACCTTAAAATGCAACATTTTGGTCATTGAGTCATATAAATCCCACATTCTAGGTTGATGTATATGTTTGCTTTATACTTAACACTTAAGTTAAACCTTTGGTTTAAACTTAAGTGTGAGGATAGGAGGCAATGCATATATATGATACTAACCCATCATTTTTGTACAATCAGGTGCCAATATAATGTATAATCCTCCAAATCTCCCTAAGAAATCGGGTTATAGGTATATACCGATGCCCGAGGGGAGATTGGGGATTTATGATCCACAGTCACCGGATAGCGTTCCTACTCCTATTCCTGATGAGCATGTTTTTTAAAATCGCAGACTCCGCACTAAAAATTCGACACAGATGGATCAGCCCCAAGGATCAGGAGGTGCCTCTAAGTCCAAAGGACTTCTCTCCTATTTTAGGAAGAGTAAGTCCAAGAGCGGTGCATCTTCTAGACACACTACAGTGCCCGCTGATGACCATCAGGAGGTCAATCAGCCTGACCAGCCCGATCAGCCTCAGCCTGAGGCATCGGATCATTCACAGGCCCCCACTAGAGCCTCTCGGGGGAAGGCACCCGCTACTACTTCTACTTCCTCTCGACCTAGGAGGGGGAGATCTGCAGCATTAGTTATACAGGAGCCTGTCCCTGAGGCTGTAGGAGGAGAGGAAGATGAGGAGGAGGTTGACCAGGAGGAGCAGGAGGATAGAGGAGGACCGAAAAAGCAGGATCCGAGAGCCTATGTCCCCGACTTGCAGTATATCAGTCCGGGCATATTTGATGCCACTGTGTTTAGAAGCGCCAGAGCCTATGAATTATACAAGAGGTTCCACAAGAAAAGGATCATTGCCGATAGAGGATTTTCAGACAGAGATCTGCAGCACCCCCTACTCCGTGATGCTATCAGATCCAGAGGTTGGGAGAGATTTGTTAGACATCCAGCCGGGACATATTCATGGGAGTTGACTAGACTGTTTCTAGCCAACGCTGAGGAGGAGGATTCGTGGATTCTCGGGGTTAGAGTACCCATCACTCCTCAGCACATCAACCAGTTTTTCGGAGTAGTGGATGTGCCTTACGGCAGGGATTTTTGGGAGCCAGTTATGAGGGCTGATGATAGGGAGGAGATCAAGAAGCTGGTCTTGATGTCTATGTTTGAGGGTCAGGAGGATGTCCTCACTTATGATGACGATGACATGAGTAGGTTACATGGGCCTGATATGGATGCACCCATGTATCAGCTGCTCATGTTCTACAGATCTAGACTGAGTCCTTCGACTCACACCTCTGGACCTACTGCTGTGGATCTGTACGTCCCATATTGCATCAAGGTGGGGAGCCCGGTTAACATGGGAGAGCTTATAGCATTGGAGTTGAGACAGACACCAGGGGTGTCCAAGAGATCTGCTCTCATGTTTCCCAGCTTGATATGGCAGCTGTGTGCACAGGCAGGGGTGGATATGGGGCAGTTTGACAGAGACTGGAGGATGAGGCCCCCTATTCCCTTTGGGAAGAGAAACTTCAAGCTGCCTGGGATTAGATGCAAGCCCATGATACTACCGAGGGAGTTACCCAGGCAGTCACCGCCACATGCACCTTCACATGCTAGCCAAGAGCATTCTGAGGCTCCTTCACAGTCCACCCGGGGTACACGAGGTGGTAGAGGTCGAGGTAGAGGACGTGGCAGAGCTCAGCCACAGCAGTCGCAGCAGTCACATCAGCAGTATCCGGGAGAGCCGGATTGGGCTAGGGCATTGAGGATTGATCAGCAGACGATGATGACCAACCAGCAAAACTGGATGAACACTATGGATGAACGAATGAGGTTGGTAGCTCAGAGACAAAACTTCTTGAGCGATCAGATTGAAAAGAATGCCCGAGCCCAGGCGTATCATGCAGCCAGACTTGAGTATTTTATGTCCCAGAGCTTAGGACAGCGGTATGTCGCTCCTCAGACACCTTCTGAGGACGATGATGATGAGGACTACGTGGGGTCTGGAGATGGTAGCGATGGTAGCGATGAGGATGCTGAGGATGCTGATGCTGGAGATGGGTCTGAAGAAGTGGGTGACAACGATGATGATGATTCCGAGGACTCTGACTGACTGAGAGGGATGAGCGATAGATAGGCTTATGATTATTATAGATGACATGTATTGATAGGCCTAGGTATTTGACTCTATTGCACTTCTGAGTTTATTTTGCTACATTTCAGTATTTACATTTGGGTTGTAATTGTCCTAACTCTATTTTCCTTTATTACTTTTGCTATTTTTGTAATACCATAGAAATTGCCCGATATATATGTATGAATATATATATTTTGATCAATTCACTAAGTAGATTTTTAATCAAATCTATATATATTTATATGTTCAAATATGTGCTTAAAGATTAGTATATTATTTTCTACAAAACATACTTTAAAAAAAATTATATATATTTGTCTTTTCAAATAAATATATGGATTTCAATATCAAGTGTAATAAGTATATGGTTCATAGAATATTTTAAATCCATATACAAGTTTATATACACATATATACCTTGGTCTTGAAATAATCTTTCCAAACATGTACACATGTATATACATGTATATATTTACATGTTTAAATTATAATGAGAATTATCTATTTTCTATATATCCTTGATTAATCATTCTACCCATATTTTTTTTTATGAATTATTCTAGAATGCCATAATATAATTGGGAATAATTTGACTATGGTTTGAAATTGTAGGGTGGAATATTAATCATATCTTGTCATTTTCAAATAAAGAATATATTCCTTTTTGAAGCCATGTATGACTTACAAGATCACAAAAATTCCCACATTATGATTTTTTTTAAGATAAGAATCTTAATATATATATATATAAAAAAAAAAAAATTTAAAAAAAAAAAAAAAAAAAAAGTTACTGTAGCATGCTACTGTAGCACGCTACTGTAGCATGCTACTGTAGCAGTCGGGATTTATGTGTTTTTGGGACTTTTTGCCATTTTTTGGGTCCCAAAGGTGGGAATCTTGATCTATCACGGGTGAGGCATCTTTTTGGATGTTATGTAATCAATCCCATCCCCATTCTCAGCCATTTTCATCAATCATTCACCCCAAACTCTCCAAAAACTCTCCCAAAAGCCAAACACTCTTCCGACGAACTTCCGGCGACTTTCCGACGAGTTTCCGGCAACCAAATCCAACCAAGGAAGTGTGTAGATCAAGGATTGCAGGCTTTGGATTGTTGGTAAGATGTTATTCAAGTTTCCTTATGATTTTAAGATCATAAACATCATACTAACTTACGAATCTTCATATTCGAACACAAATCGGAGCCAAGGGAAGAATAAATCGGGTGGAAGAGATTCGTTCGTGACATCCCGTGGATTCCGGACGACCCCGTGACTTCCTAGACATCATCCCCACTGTAAGTTAACCTTACTATGGTTTTGGGTGACTTAAAATGCAACCAAACATAGAGATTCAACTCAAGGAAATTAATAAAAATCTGTCAACAAGAGAAAACCCTCAGCGCAGCGTTTTCGTATGAATTTTTCAAACCCTTAAAAGTCTTCAAACGGAAAAACCCAAAACATGAAAAACATTCCTAAGACATTAATCTAGCTACTGTAAAAATTTCATAATTTTTCATCGTGTTTTGATATCCGAAAACGACCATGAACAGACCTGCCATCGACTTAGATCTTGAAATAGTGATAGATTCTTTATTCAAACTTGTTGGTTATTTTGACCTTAGATCTAGACCGATCTAGGATTGGAGTTGAACATAAGAATTGTAGATCTATGAGTTTGGAATATTACTGTAAGTTTTTAGAATTTTTCATTGAGATTTGAACCTCCAAACTCGAGCCGATCCGATCTGCGTTAGAACCGATGTCAAGAACCATGACAGATTTCTTAACCGAACTTGATGAGCATATTTCTAATACTTCGAGTGTTCAAACCTGAAAACTCAAAACTAAGATTTTGATCCTAAGATCATAAGCTATATTGTGTAAAAATTTCAGAAATTTTCATCAAGTTTTGATACCCCAAATCGTATCGGACATATTCTGCGTTTTTAGGAATTGTCAAAGGATGACAGATTTCATAACCGATCTTGAGGAGCTTATTCCTATCATTTCTAGTCCGATCCAATCTTTGAGTTCTAAACAAAAGTTGTTTGAAATCATGTCTAGTATGTCTCTGTAAAATTTCAGAATTTTTGGAGTCCATTCGATATGATAAAAAGTCAAATCTTTTAACGTTGTCAAACCTGAATCCTGACAGCTTTTTGTTTCTGAAGAAAACTTGATTTTTGACATGCTTCCCATCGTTTTTCCGAAAAACTTAAAACACGAAAGTTGTTCGTTGGGATGTTTTTGAGATGATGTACAAATTTCAAATCAATCGTCTAAGAAATGGATTTTTAAACCAAAAAGGCGTAAACTGTGACATCGATCGGTTTTAAACTTGAGAGATCTTGAAATCTTGTCGAAACATGAAATTAGCCTTTAAGGTTTAAATGATTGGGAATCCCTTTGAGATAAAATACAATTGAAATATCTTGCTTGCCGAAAGGCAATTGAAATATCTTGCTTGCCGAAAGGCAATTGAAATATCTTGCTTGCCGAAAGGCAATTGAAATATCTTGCTTGCCGAAAGGCAATTGAAATATCTTGCTTGCCGAAAGGCAATTGAAATATCTTGCTTGCCGAAAGGCAATTGAAATATAATGCTTGCCGAATGGGATTGAAATATAAACTTGAAACATGAGACATGAGAAACTGTGCCAAGATGGCCAATGAAGTACTTGAAATGCGATACGGCTGCGGCCGCCGGATCACCGGCTAAATGATATATTGTTGAGATGATGGCGTAACGGGAAATATATTAAAAAGCTCAGATTTTATGAAATTGGCTGCGGCCGCCGGATTGCCGGCTAAATTAAACATTGTTGAGATGGTGGCGTATCGGGGAGAATTTTTAAAAGCTCAAATTTTTATTTACTTACTTACGGCATTATTCATGTCTTAAATCATGCCATTTATTTATAGTGGATGATTAACTCAAATTGTGAATTACCTACAAGAAATGTTTTTAATAAAATTTAATTAAAGGCTTTGAAACCCCTAACCCATGCTATGTGTTAACTTACTCAGCGCGTTTTTGCTGACCCAAACCATTTATCCTCTTTTTCTTTCAGAGTTGAAGAATATGCATCATCATATGCATACTGGGAATTTTTGGGGATTACATTATATTTTAAATTTTGCGTTAGACTAGAATTTGCATGAACGGGCCTGTTTAACCCGTGTTTTGGCCATGTCGGCCCTCATACTTTATTTCCGCTGCACAATTTATATTTCCGCTGCAACTTTGATGTATTAATTTTAAATTATATATGGATGGGCTGTTTGAATATTTTTAATTCTGAAAAACCATAGCCTTGCATCTCTTTAGTGAGCTCGGAGAAACCGTGTCTTGCTAGGGAGGTGTGGCGGTGGCATCCCGGCCTGGGTTACCAAAACCGGGGTGTTACAAGTTGGTATCAGAGCCCGGATTATTTTGAAGCTATTATCTTTTAAAGAGCCCAATTATTATTTTGAAGTTAAAGCCCAAATTTTTAGCCCAAAATTTTTTTTTAGAAGCCCAAGAAATTATCTTGGCCCAATAGCCTTGCTTTTATTTAAAGCCCAAACAATTTATTTCTTTCGGCCCAATATAGTGGCCCAAACCTTTTATCCTTATTTTAACCTATCCATGGAATAAATTTATTTTTAAAACCCATGGATAAACAAATGCATGCATAAAATTTTTTTTGGGGGAGATCACACATGCATATGCATACATAAATATTTACACTAACTCTTTTTATGTGAATTATCGGTGATAAGAAACAGTCCTACCTCAGAACTCGACATGACCTTGAGTCTTGGCTTAGACTAACTTAAGACTAACGTTGCCTTAGTCCTAGATCTTGATTCACTTAGGAACTCATCTTCGCGTGCTTAATGACAGAAATGGCACCTAGAAGAAAACTGAGGAAGGATCATATGCGATGATACCCGAACCTGGTTGTGAATAATACATAGGCAGTTATGGGGACATAACTGTAATCTTAAGGGGGGTAGACTGTAATACCCCAGATTTTTATCAACGTCCAAAGGAATAAAATTTATTCCGATCAATGTCGAAACATCTCCGAGAAGAAGAAAATAATTTATCACAATAAATTATTGCTCGGAAATAAAACGCCGATAGATTCAAATTCAAAATGGAATAAAAGAGGGAAAGGAAGCCCGAAGACATTCCATCAATTGAGTCAAGACAATTGGAATTAAATTCAAGAAGGAAAAGAATTTTAATTCCAAGAACCCGTGAAGTCGGAAGAAATTTAATGATACAATCGCAATCAATCAATCGGTCAATAAGTCGCGCAACTTCGGGGACGAAGTTGATTCTTAAGGAGGGTAGATTGTAATACCATAGAAATTGCCCGATATATATGTATGAATATATATATTTTGATCAATTCACTAAGTAGATTTTTAATCAAATCTATATATATTTATATGTTCAAATATGTGCTTAAAGATTAGTATATTATTTTCTACAAAACATACTTTAAAAAAAATTATATATATTTGTCTTTTCAAATAAATATATGGATTTCAATATCAAGTGTAATAAGTATATGGTTCATAGAATATTTTAAATCCATATACAAGTTTATATACACATATATACCTTGGTCTTGAAATAATCTTTCCAAACATGTACACATGTATATACATGTATATATTTACATGTTTAAATTATAATGAGAATTATCTATTTTCTATATATCCTTGATTAATCATTCTACCCATATTTTTTTTTATGAATTATTCTAGAATGCCATAATATAATTGGGAATAATTTGACTATGGTTTGAAATTGTAGGGTGGAATATTAATCATATCTTGTCATTTTCAAATAAAGAATATATTCCTTTTTGAAGCTATGTATGACTTACAAGATCACAAAAATTCCCACATTATGATTTTTTTTAAGATAAGAATCTTAATATATATATATATAAAAAAAAAAAAATTTAAAAAAAAAAAAAAAAAAAGTTACTGTAGCATGCTACTGTAGCACGCTACTGTAGCATGCTACTGTAGCAGCCGGGATTTATGTGTTTTTGGGACTTTTTGCCATTTTTTGGGTCCCAAAGGTGGGAATCTTGATCTATCACGGGTGAGGCATCTTTTTGGATGTTATGTAATCAATCCCATCCCCATTCTCAGCCATTTTCATCAATCATTCACCCCAAACTCTCCAAAAACTCTCCCAAAAGCCAAACACTCTTCCGACGAACTTCCGGCGACTTTCCGACGAGTTTCCGGCAACCAAATCCAACCAAGGAAGTGTGTAGATCAAGGATTGCAGGCTTTGGATTGTTGGTAAGATGTTATTCAAGTTTCCTTATGATTTTAAGATCATAAACATCATACTAACTTACGAATCTTCATATTCGAACACAAATCGGAGCCAAGGGAAGAATAAATCGGGTGGAAGAGATTCGTTCGTGACATCCCGTGGATTCCGGACGACCCCGTGACTTCCTAGACATCATCCCCACTGTAAGTTAACCTTACTATGGTTTTGGGTGACTTAAAATGCAACCAAACATAGAGATTCAACTCAAGGAAATTAATAAAAATCTGTCAACAAGAGAAAACCCTCAGCGCAGCATTTTCGTATGAATTTTTCAAACCCTTAAAAGTCTTCAAACGGAAAAACCCAAAACATGAAAAACATTCCTAAGACATTAATCTAGCTACTGTAAAAATTTCATAATTTTTCATCGTGTTTTGATATCCGAAAACGACCATGAACAGACCTGCCATCGACTTAGATCTTGAAATAGTGATAGATTCTTTATTCAAACTTGTTGGTTATTTTGACCTTAGATCTAGACCGATCTAGGATTGGAGTTGAACATAAAAATTGTAGATCTATGAGTTTGGAATATTACTGTAAGTTTTTAGAATTTTTCATTGAGATTTGAACCTCCAAACTCGAGCCGATCCGATCTGCGTTAGAACCGATGTCAAGAACCATGACAGATTTCTTAACCGAACTTGATGAGCATATTTCTAATACTTCGAGTGTTCAAACCTGAAAACTCAAAACTAAGATTTTGATCCTAAGATCATAAGCTATATTGTGTAAAAATTTCAGAAATTTTCATCAAGTTTTGATACCCCAAATCGTATCGGACATATTCTGCGTTTTTAGGAATTGTCAAAGGATGACAGATTTCATAACCGATCTTGAGGAGCTTATTCCTATCATTTCTAGTCCGATCCAATCTTTGAGTTCTAAACAAAAGTTGTTTGAAATCATGTCTAGTATGTCTCTGTAAAATTTCAGAATTTTTGGAGTCCATTCGATATGATAAAAAGTCAAATCTTTTAACGTTGTCAAACCTGAATCCTGACAGCTTTTTGTTTCTGAAGAAAACTTGATTTTTGACATGCTTCCCATCGTTTTTCCGAAAAACTTAAAACACGAAAGTTGTTCGTTGGGATGTTTTTGAGATGATGTACAAATTTCAAATCAATCGCCTAAGAAATGGATTTTTAAACCAAAAAGGCGTAAACTGTGACATCGATCGGTTTTAAACTTGAGAGATCTTGAAATCTTGTCGAAACATGAAATTAGCCTTTAAGGTTTAAATGATTGGGAATCCCTTTGAGATAAAATACAATTGAAATATCTTGCTTGCCGAAAGGCAATTGAAATATCTTGCTTGCCGAAAGGCAATTGAAATATCTTGCTTGCCGAAAGGCAATTGAAATATCTTGCTTGCCGAAAGGCAATTGAAATATCTTGCTTGCCGAAAGGCAATTGAAATATAATGCTTGCCGAATGGGATTGAAATATAAACTTGAAACATGAGACATGAGAAACTGTGCCAAGATGGCCAATGAAGTACTTGAAATGCGATACGGCTGCGGCCGCCGGATCACCGGCTAAATGATATATTGTTGAGATGATGGCGTAACGGGAAATATATTAAAAAGCTCAGATTTTATGAAATTGGCTGCGGCCGCCGGATTGCCGGCTAAATTAAACATTGTTGAGATGGTGGCGTATCGGGGAGAATTTTTAAAAGCTCAAATTTTTATTTACTTACTTACGGCATTATTCATGTCTTAAATCATGCCATTTATTTATAGTGGCATGATTTAAGACATGAATAATGCCGTAAGTAAGTAAATAAAAATTTGAGCTTTTAAAAATTCTCCCCGATACGCCACCATCTCAACAATGTTTAATTTAGCCGGCAATCCGGCGGCCGCAGCCAATTTCATAAAATCTGAGCTTTTTAATATATTTCCCGTTACGCCATCATCTCAACAATATATCATTTAGCCGGTGATCCGGCGGCCGCAGCCGTATCGCATTTCAAGTACTTCATTGGCCATCTTGGCACAGTTTCTCATGTCTCATGTTTCAAGTTTATATTTCAATCCCATTCGGCAAGCATTATATTTCAATTGCCTTTCGGCAAGCAAGATATTTCAATTGCCTTTCGGCAAGCAAGATATTTCAATTGCCTTTCGGCAAGCAAGATATTTCAATTGCCTTTCGGCAAGCAAGATATTTCAATTGCCTTTCGGCAAGCAAGATATTTCAATTGTATTTTATCTCAAAGGGATTCCCAATCATTTAAACCTTAAAGGCTAATTTCATGTTTCGACAAGATTTCAAGATCTCTCAAGTTTAAAACCGATCGATGTCACAGTTTACGCCTTTTTGGTTTAAAAATCCATTTCTTAGGCGATTGATTTGAAATTTGTACATCATCTCAAAAACATCCCAACGAACAACTTTTGTGTTTTAAGTTTTTCGGAAAAACGATGGGAAGCATGTCAAAAATCAAGTTTTCTTCAGAAACAAAAAGCTGTCAGGATTCAGGTTTGACAACGTTAAAAGATTTGACTTTTTATCATATCGAATGGACTCCAAAAATTCTGAAATTTTACAGAGACATACTAGACATGATTTCAAACAACTTTTGTTTAGAACTCAAAGATTGGATCGGACTAGAAATGATAGGAATAAGCTCCTCAAGATCGGTTATGAAATCTGTCATCCTTTGACAATTCCTAAAAACGCAGAATATGTCCGATACGATTTGGGGTATCAAAACTTGATGAAAATTTCTGAAATTTTTACACAATATAGCTTATGATCTTAGGATCAAAATCTTAGTTTTGAGTTTTCAGGTTTGAACACTCGAAGTATTAGAAATATGCTCATCAAGTTCGGTTAAGAAATCTGTCATGGTTCTTGACATCGGTTCTAACGCAGATCGGATCGGCTCGAGTTTGGAGGTTCAAATCTCAATGAAAAATTCTAAAAACTTACAGTAATATTCCAAACTCATAGATCTACAATTCTTATGTTCAACTCCAATCCTAGATCGGTCTAGATCTAAGGTCAAAATAACCAACAAGTTTGAATAAAGAATCTATCACTATTTCAAGATCTAAGTCGATGGCAGGTCTGTTCATGGTCGTTTTCGGATATCAAAACACGATGAAAAATTATGAAATTTTTACAGTAGCTAGATTAATGTCTTAGGAATGTTTTTCATGTTTTGGGTTTTTCCGTTTGAAGACTTTTAAGGGTTTGAAAAATTCATACGAAAACGCTGCGCTGAGGGTTTTCTCTTGTTGACAGATTTTTATTAATTTCCTTGAGTTGAATCTCTATGTTTGGTTGCATTTTAAGTCACCCAAAACCATAGTAAGGTTAACTTACAGTGGGGATGATGTCTAGGAAGTCACGGGGTCGTCCGGAATCCACGGGATGTCACGAACGAATCTCTTCCACCCGATTTATTCTTCCCTTGGCTCCGATTTGTGTTCGAATATGAAGATTCGTAAGTTAGTATGATGTTTATGATCTTAAAATCATAAGGAAACTTGAATAACATCTTACCAACAATCCAAAGCCTGCAATCCTTGATCTACACACTTCCTTGGTTGGATTTGGTTGCCGGAAACTCGTCGGAAAGTCGCCGGAAGTTCGTCGGAAGAGTGTTTGGCTTTTGGGAGAGTTTTTGGAGAGTTTGGGGTGAATGATTGATGAAAATGGCTGAGAATGGGGATGGGATTGATTACATAACATCCAAAAAGATGCCTCACCCGTGATAGATCAAGATTCCCACCTTTGGGACCCAAAAAATGGCAAAAAGTCCCAAAAACACATAAATCCCGACTGCTACAGTAGCATGCTACAGTAGCGTGCTACAGTAGCATGCTACAGTAACTTTTTTTTTTTTTTTTTTTTAAATTTTTTTTTTTTTATATATATATATATTAAGATTCTTATCTTAAAAAAAATCATAATGTGGGAATTTTTGTGATCTTGTAAGTCATACATAGCTTCAAAAAGGAATATATTCTTTATTTGAAAATGACAAGATATGATTAATATTCCACCCTACAATTTCAAACCATAGTCAAATTATTCCCAATTATATTATGGCATTCTAGAATAATTCATAAAAAAAAATATGGGTAGAATGATTAATCAAGGATATATAGAAAATAGATAATTCTCATTATAATTTAAACATGTAAATATATACATGTATATACATGTGTACATGTTTGGAAAGATTATTTCAAGACCAAGGTATATATGTGTATATAAACTTGTATATGGATTTAAAATATTCTATGAACCATATACTTATTACACTTGATATTGAAATCCATATATTTATTTGAAAAGACAAATATATATAATTTTTTTTAAAGTATGTTTTGTAGAAAATAATATACTAATCTTTAAGCACATATTTGAACATATAAATATATATAGATTTGATTAAAAATCTACTTAGTGAATTGATCAAAATATATATATTCATACATATATATCGGGCAATTTCTATGGTATTACAATCTACCCTCCTTAAGAATCAACTTCGTCCCCGAAGTTGCGCGACTTATTGACCGATTGATTGATTGCGATTGTATCATTAAATTTCTTCCGACTTCACGGGTTCTTGGAATTAAAATTCTTTTCCTTCTTGAATTTAATTCCAATTGTCTTGACTCAATTGATGGAATGTCTTCGGGCTTCCTTTCCCTCTTTTATTCCATTTTGAATTTGAATCTATCGGCGTTTTATTTCCGAGCAATAATTTATTGTGATAAATTATTTTCTTCTTCTCGGAGATGTTTCGACATTGATCGGAATAAATTTTATTCCTTTGGACGTTGATAAAAATCTGGGGTATTACAGTACCCTGTTACTGTAGCATTGTGAATGATTATAGCATTTTCTAACCCAAAATCCCCGTAATATAGCATTTTTATAGTTCACCATTCATACATGTATATAGTGGATGATTAACTCAAATTGTGAATTACCTACAAGAAATGTTTTTAATAAAATTTAATTAAAGGCTTTGAAACCCCTAACCCATGCTATGTGTTAACTTACTCAGCGCGTTTTTGCTGACCCAAACCATTTATCCTCTTTTTCTTTCAGAGTTGAAGAATATGCATCATCATATGCATACTGGGAATTTTTGGGGATTACATTATATTTTAAATTTTGCGTTAGACTAGAATTTGCATGAACGGGCCTGTTTAACCCGTGTTTTGGCCATGTCGGCCCTCATACTTTATTTCCGCTGCACAATTTATATTTCCGCTGCAACTTTGATGTATTAATTTTAAATTATATATGGATGGGCTGTTTGAATATTTTTAATTCTGAAAAACCATAGCCTTGCATCTCTTTAGTGAGCTCGGAGAAACCGTGTCTTGCTAGGGAGGTGTGGCGGTGGCATCCCGGCCTGGGTTACCAAAACCGGGGTGTTACAATTTTAGACTTGTTATTTCTATTATCCATGTTCTTGTAATTTTATAGAGTAGTAGATGGAGTTTAAATGAATTTTAAGGTTTTTAGTTGCTTTTTAATTCAATAAAGTAGCTCTTACCAATAACATGCTTAATTGAGTGTTTTGAACTGGTTAAAAGATCAATGAAGTTTATTTGAACTAGATTGAGGTGTAAATGAAGTGAAATTGGTATTGTTGAGCGATTTGGAGATTTTGGACATCATGGGGAAGAACTTAGGAAAAACACATTCTGCTCGATTTGACACAGAATGCGCCATTTAGGCATAGTGGCGCCTAAAAACACCCTTAAGCGCCATTTTATGCGCCAGAAGACTTAGAAATTTTTCTAAGTTTTTCCAAAATGCGCCACACATGCTTGATGGCGCATAAATCTGCCTTTCTGCGCCACTTTTTGCGCCACTGAATTAAAGTTTTTCCAAGTTGGCTTCAGGATGCGCCACTCCTTCTATGTGGCGCATAAAACCCCCCCCCCCCCCCCAGCGCCAATTTTTGCGCCATTTTAATTTTTAAAATTTATATTATTTTTAAAATGCGCCAGTTGTGCTTGGTGGCGCCTGAAAGTGACCTTATGCGCCACATTTTGCGCCATCGACGCAAATCTTTCAAAAATTCGCGAATCCAAAATATCCAAATCATATCTATTCGATTTTTGGGATCCTAAACAGCATTATACTAACTCCAAATCATATGTTTAGTGTATATTTGGATCTAGATTAAATCAATCCCGCCATATCTCAACAAAATCAAGATTTCACCTCTTTAAAAAGGGGTATGACCGATCGGTCACACATTCAACCTCAAATCTGTCAATTTTTCTCTTCTTCCAGTTTAATTAGCTTTCCAATCCCAATCCTTTCTTCCTAAAATTCTGCCACCATGAGACCAAAGAGAAAGAATAACCCAAGAAACAAGGGTGGAAAGAAATTGAAAACCACAGAGCCTGCCCCATCACAGACACCAGAAATTAATGAACCCATTCTGGAGCCGGCCGCTGTGGGAGCTGAAGATGAATTTGTAAACAATCTGGTAGCTCCCGACTCGTATAATTGTTATGATACTTCCTTCAATTCTGCTCAACCAACGGAGGATGATCTACAGCAAGAAGAAGATGTCGCTGAATCCCCGGAGGAAATCTCACCAGAAATTCCTCGTGAATCTAAAACCAAGAGGAAGAGTCACAATAGAAAGAACGATACTACTCCTCTGGAAGAATTAACAGGAGATATTTTTAATCCGGCCATTTTCATCAATCAAACTGCGTATTCTTATTATCAGAAGATGGCGGATAGATGGATTTTTGCAGACAAAGGGTTCACTGAAGCTGACATGGAGAGATTTTCGGTTCATGATGCTCTCATGAGTCGAGGATGGATGAAATTTGATGCGCATCCGGAAGGAGTTTATTCTTGGGAGCTTACCAGACAGTTTTTGTGCAATGCTCAGTATGATCACTACACTTCATGGATTAGAGGAGTGCCTGTGCCATATGGTCCTGCGGTGATCAATGAACTTTATGGTACTGTGGATGTTTCTTGCCCAGCTATGAAGAAGAAGCACGTCCATTACCCTGTTTATGATGAGGAAGGAGGACCCGAATTGGAGAAAAGAATTTTGAAAGAGATGTTTGAAACCCAAAAGAGGGTGGCCTACATTGGAGAGAAGAAGGCGAATGTTGTAGCTACTTTAATGGCTGCACCGCTCTATCAGATCTACCTGCTCTACAAGCATAAGGTATTTCCTACTTCACACACTTCACAACCGAGTGCAGAAGATCTTTATTTTGTGTATTGTGTGAAGAACGGGCTACCTATTGATATTGGAGAGATGATAGCATATGAGCTGGATAAAATGGCGTCTGATACTGCTCGGATTGTGCTGGGATTTCCTGCACTGATTTGGACACTTTGTGAAAGAGCTGGAGTGAATATGACTGCCTATGCTCATGATGTGAAGCCAAAGCCCCCTATCTCTTTCAAGAATTTCTATAACAAGCCTGGAGTAAGATGTGCAGAGCTTGGCTACCCTACCACATCCCGTGGGACACCCACTTGTCATCCTGATAGACCTAGTACATCTGGTACTAAGGTAGAGCCTGCAGAGATCGCAATCAATAGGATGACCTATGAGATTCATCAGCTTAGAGAGGAGACGAAGAGGAAGGAAGATAGTACACGAGCACAAATTTCACAACTTTCTAATAGACTTGAATTTTTCATGTCTGAAAGCCTAGGTGATCGATATATTCCTCCTACTACTAGTTCGAGCTCTACAGGAGATGATGATGTTCCTAGGGAAGATGAAGTAGATGATTCGAATGGATCTTTAGAAATCTAGATTTTTGAGTAGATAGGATTGCTCCCTTTTTGGTTTAATTTGTAATAGTTAGAACTATTTTGGTGCTATTTTGCTTAATTAATTAGCTTCTTTATGTAATAGTTGCTAGAATTTGTGGTATTTTGCTTTTGGTAAATTTATAAAATTTAAATATTTTAATTAAATCTGTCCATAATTATTTAATTGATAAAATGTGCCTACAAAATAAATAAAAATCTGAAATTTAATAATAAATCTGAATTTAAATAAATTATGGATGAGGTTTAATTATTTTAACTTATAATTTGCCATGTGTTCTAACAATTATCTTTTGTATGAGCAAATACCATATAAATATATAAAGAAGCAGGATATGCCATGAGAAACAAGCAAAGGGGGAACATCCAATACGGTGAAAGAATTTCTAGGATCTACATATTCCAGGTGTGATCTTTTCATGTATTATGTTATCAATTTGCATGAAAAATATGGTAAGAGCTTGAGTTAATTTAATCTTAGTTTGTTTTCTTATTTTCTTATTTTCTATGCTTTAAATAAAATAGTACATGCATGTCTAGTTATTTTAACTTTAAATTGTGTTTTCCCAGTGGTGCTATTATTTAGAGATTATCACATCAATGCCAATCTGGAGAAAATCCAAATAAGTCTAAATGTTCTGCTCTAATCCGATTTTACAATTTAATGAGTGTTAGGTTTCTTAGTTTAAAGTTCTAGACTATGTCAAATTGTTATGCAAGTTGTTTGGGCTATTGATGACAATTCTATTTGCCTTGCAGAAAGCTTTTTGATTAATTAGACTAGTTATTTAAAATGTGGAGAGTTATCATTATTTATAAATAAATATGCTCGTTCCAAGTCTTTTTAAATGCTTAATTAAAATAAAGTCAGAGTAAGAATCCTGTATTGAAAAACAAAACAAAACAAGTGATCTTGCAAAAAGAAAAAGAAAAGAAAATTAAAGAATGCAAGATTAAAAAAAAAAAAAGAAGAGAAAAACAGGGTGATTAAATAAAAAATTCATAAACTCTTGACTGGATGACTGGCACATAATCGGTGACACGAGTAGCTTCTGGAATTCAACCGTCTACAACTCAGCCAAAGTGTCTAGAATATAGTGAAACCTAGCCATAGATTGAGCATATTTAAAGACTGGAAAAGAGAAGCATATTTACATTATTCACTTTCCCATATTAAGTGCTATGTATGATTAATCTGTTTTCTGTATTGTAAGTGCTTTGGATGTCTGGTTCTAATAGCTGATGCATATCAATTTGTCTAGTTCTAGTACATTAAACTTTGAACCCTTTTATCTCATTTTATTGTTGAAATCTATGATTTGGCAGAACTATAAAGACTTTATCTTTATTATCTTGATTGGCAAGTTGATGTGCTAATTGATCTCATTGCTCAAGGGACGAGCAATATTTAAGTGTGAGGATGTTGATACACCATGTGAAACCACATTTAAATGAGCTTAAATTATGATAAAATGGACTCAAATTGCATGCATGCGATCCTATTTTACTGCTTTTTAGTGTACATTTCATGTGATGTGTAAATATTAATAAGACTGATTAAATTGAGCTTATTCGAGTTCAATTTACCTTGTTTTATGCTTTTTAATAAGACTTTGGCAATTCTAAGATATTGCAATGATGTTTCAGGCATTAAAATGAAGAAAGAAGATGTTCGGAGGTCAAAGGATGCAAAATTCGAAATTTTCAACACTGGAAGGCTCCAGAATGCGCCACATAAGTATGGCGGCGCATAAAAATGCTCTCCAGCGCCATTTTATGCGCCACTTCAACACTTGGAAAAATTTCGGATGGAAAAAGCTTCAGGATGCGCCATTTCTTCTTGGCGGCGCATAAAATGCCATTTCAGCGCCACTTTTTGCGCCGATTGTCAAATTTTAGGAAATTGTCAGAATGCACCGCTTCTTCTTGGCGGCGCCTGAAACCACCTTGGAGCGCCACTTTTTGCGCCGTTTTGGAAAATTCGAAAAATCAGCGTATGCGCCAGTTCTACTTGGTGGCGCCTAAAACCCTCTCCGAGCGCCATTTTATGCGCCGACGTCGCGGTTGAGCAGTTTCTTAACCTCCCGAACTCGGTTTTAAACACCGTTTTTCTTCATTTTTCGATATCCAGACTCATTTTTTTCGAACAAGACTCTCTGGAAAACATCTGCTAATGGGAGAAGAAGGCCGGAAACACAAAATCATGCCGGAGGAATGCATCAAGAACGCTGTTCTGGGCGTGTTCTTCCTATTCTAGGTGTTGCCTTTCTTTTTCTTGCTTTGTAATGTTATGAATTTGCCTCTAAATGTAATCTACTGTTATGTTTCGAATTTGTAGACGGATTTCTATAATGTTCGTGTTAGGAGTGAACTAGAACGGGAGTTCAGAATCACTTTTGAAGTATGAACCTATCTTTTATGGAAGTAATTTAATGATCGATGCTTTTATGCTAATCTGGATTTATGTGTTAAGATGTTAAAGAATGAATTATGATTACTGTTTAGGATGAGAAAGATCGATAATCTGCATATTTTCATGAATTTGGTATTTTCAGACATAATCTGTTTAAATTGGCAAATCTGAATTGATCGATGTTAATACCAGTAACTTGTGATAAAATAATGATTGGGAAGAATAGCGTATTGATTGATTTTGTCTACTGCTAAAATTAATCTGATGTTGAATTCGCCAATCTGCAAAATTAAAGATGATCGATCAATCTGTGTTCACTATTTTTAGTAATCTGGCATTAATTCTAATCTGTCTGCATTTTAATATTATTAATTAAATCCAGTTTACCATGTTTTATTATTATTTTACCATAATTGTTAGATTATTTACACTGTTCTGCATAATTTAAATGTTAGAATCTAATTCCATAAATTCTGCTTTGCGAAATCGGGAGATAAAAAGTAAAATTAATATTTTAGTACCGGAATTGGGAATAAATTACATTAAAAATGGATTCTGGCATGTGCACAATGATTTGGGAAATGAAAAGTGCCTATTAATTGCTATAGGAAAATTTGTATGCTTGGAAAAGACTCAAATTTAGGCCTAGAATAATGATTGCAAAATGTTAGATAATCTAATCAGCTTCCATGAAGTCCGTTTAAGCATAACTTGGAATTTTTAGTAGATTATTATATTTTTAATCTTTATAAAAATATTTAAATTTAAGAAATTGATTTTTAGAACATTGGGAAATGTCAAATTATTATACAATTTCTATTTTATAATAAAGATGGCAATATTTAAAATATTACAAGCAACTCCCATTAGTATTTTTATCAATTAAAACTTTAATTTGCTTTATTTTAATTTAATATCACTGTTTTTAATTTAAATCACCATTAGAATTAAACAAATCTTTTTTAAATATATTAAATATAATTAATGAACTTAAGAACAATTAAAATTTCTCCGGAATGAAATGATATTCTGAAATTCCCTGTGGATTCGACCCGGTATTCACCGGTTTTTATTATTTGATGACAACCATCCGCTTGTGGTAAAATATGAGTGGTGAAAATCACCCCATCAGAGGCGTATTAGTAAACGCCTTGATCGGGGCATGGCCAATCTTTTATGGGAAAATCAATTTGATGAGGGCCGATTATTACGTCTTCCAAGGATTGGATCGGACCATTGCCCTTTGAAGTTGACTTGTGGAGAACGAGCTCACCCTCGGTCTGAGTGGCCTTTTCGGTGGGAGAGTATGTGGAAAAACCATGCTCAATACAAAGATATTATACTTCAAGGGCGACAACAGGGAGGTGGTGACATTGTTACTGTTCTTCAGGACATCACTTCTAGCTCAAAGGTGTTTAATAAAGAAATTTTTGGCCATCTTCGGGAACGAAAAAGGAAGCTTAAGAATAGGCTCATGGGGGTGGAGAAACGATTGGCCCGTGTTGACTCTGCATGGCTGTGTAGGATTGAGGCCGAGATTCGCACTGAACTTGCTTAGGTTCTTATGCAAGAGGAGGTAATGTGGCATCAAAAATCGCATGATAATTGGTTTCATGTTGGTGACCGGAACACAAAATACTTTCACGCCAAGCTAAGGTTCGTCGTAAGAGGAATAAGATTATTGGCTTGGAATTGGAAAATAGTGATTGGGTGGCTGATCAGCTGCGTCTCCAGGATCACGCCATTGAATATTTCACGTCCATGTTTGCAGCTCCACAAACTCAGCCGATAGGAGAAGAGCTGCCGGCTTTTCTGCCTATGATGGAGGTGCGGAAACAGGAACTTTCGGTTGAGCTTGACATGAGAGAAGTTGAGTTGGCGTTGAAATCAATGAAGTTCTTCTCGGCTCCTGGCCCTGATGGGTTCCCAGCAGGGTTCTTTAAGAAATATTTGGAGAATTTAAAGACTTGTTATTCAAACTAGTGGTGGATGCCATGGAGTCTAGGAGTATCCCTCTGGGATTGGCGCATGCCTTCGTGTGTCTTCTACCGAAAGTGGAAGTCCCCAGATCTATTAAGCAGTTTCGGCCTCTAAGATAGTGTAATGTGGCCTTTAAGTTGATTACTAAAGTTCTTGTTAGGCGCCTTCGGCCTATTATGTGTGATATCATCGGCCCTTTTCAATCGGCTTTTTTACAAGGGCGAGGAACGGCGGATAATGGTATTTTGTTGTAAGAAATAGTATCATCCTTAGAGAGTGCTCGCATGGGGCCTAATGCGGTTGTCCTCAAGGTTGACTTGGCTAAGGCTTTTGATATGGTTCGATGGGATTTTCTTGAGACATGCTTGAAGGAACTTGATATTCCGGATGGGTGTCGTGAGCTCGTTATGGCTTGTGTTTCATCTTCTAGCTTCTCTATACTCTGGAATGGATCTCCTATTGGGCATATCAAGGCTTCTCTATACTCTGGAATGGATCTCCTATTGGGCATATCAAGGCCGGGCTTTGTCTCCGTCAGGGAGATCCACTATCGCCGTACTTATTCGTCATTGTGATGGAAAAGCTCTCTCAAGCAATTATTCAGGCCACATTGGAAGGAGAGTGGCGGCCACTGCGGATTAGTTCTCCGGGTGTCGAAATTTCACACTTAATTTTGCTGATGATTTGATTCTATGTGCAGAACTGAATGAGCTTAGTATTGGTCGGACGACGACTGCCTTGGCCCACTTTGGCTCTAGGTCAGGCTTGCACATGAATCCTTCTAAGTCAAGTGCATTTTGCTCCCCCTCGACTGATGAATCCGACAAGTCCATGCTTGTCGCACAGCTTGGTGTTTCGGTGGTTAATGAACTGGGGTCATATCTGGGGTTTCCGGTCATTCATGGAAGGCTTAAGATTGCTCACTTTGACAGCCTCATAAGTCGGATAGAGAACCAAATGAGCTCTTGGGTAGCGTTACTTTTAAACAAAGCTGGGAGGATCACGCTCGCTCGATCTGTATTAAACGCCATGTCTATTTACACTATGCAAGTTCATTTGATGCCCATTGGAGTGTGTAATAGGATTGATAAAATCATAAGGAGATGGATTTGGAAGGGGGTCGAAGATCGGGGATTGCATCTGGTGAAGTGGGATATTATCACTAGATCCAAAAAATTTGGTGGCCTGGGAATAAAGAGTTGTCGACAAATGAACCTTGCTTTGATGGGGAAACAACTTTGGCAATTCATCACCGAGCCAAACAAACTTTGGGTTAGTGCATTGAGGGCCAAGTATGGAATGCGGCCTGGTATGATGCCGCGGATTCACTATAAAAGCTCAAAGGTGTGGAGATCTTTAGTGAAAGCTGGAGAAACTTTTGAGAGTGCATACGGCGTCCGAGTGGGCAATGGCTCAAGTTCTTTTTGGTTCTCGCCATGGTGGGAGGGCAAACGATTGGTTCACCAGGTACCATTTATCGATATACATGATGTTAACTTATGCATTAAAGATTTGATTGAGAATGGGAGGTGGAATTTGGGGTCAGTTTATTCCTGGCTAGAGGATGGATTGAGGGCGTCTATTGAGGCGACTCCTGCTCCATTTTTGAATGATGGAGTCTCGGACCTGCTTCATTGGAGGGGTAACTCGAAGGGCGTTTACACTGTTAGCTCTGGTTACCAATGGTTGCAAGGGGGGGTGACTTTGGCTAACGGGTGGGCGTGGATGTGGTCTAAGAATATCCCGGGAAAGATTGGGGTTTTTTTATGGCTTATTGGCCATGGCTCTTTTCCGTGTAATGAGTTCAGATACCGTAGAGGACTGGCGGCTTCACCATTATGCACCATCTGTGGTGTGGAGATTGATGACTGGCGCCACTCTTTGCTCCTTTGTCAATGGGCCAGCCTTGTTTGGATGAAAGGAGGCTTCTTCATTCGAGATGTTCTTGCGACAGTGGGCACGGATGAGTGTCGCCATTGGAGTGAATGGGCATGGCGGACTTGGGGCAATTGGTTTCTTGCTATTCTTTAGACCGTTTGGTGTGAGAGGAATGCCCGGATATTCAGGCGTGAAGCACTTGAAAGAGATAGGATTTTAACTAAGGCATCCCAGCTACTTCAACAGCTCGAGAAGCATGCGCCTGTCCAAGAGTTGGTCCGAACGCTAAAGGTTATAAGGTGGCGGGATGAAGATGTGGATGGGCTGGTCTTGCATTCCGATGGATGTTCCTCGGGGCCCAGGGCCGGTCAGGTTTTGGTGCGGTTGTGAGGACTAATTCGGGACAGTGGGTGAACGGATGTGGAGGTGCCCTTGGTTGCCGAAATATTCTTGAAGTTGAGATTCTTGCCCTACGCTTTGGCCTGCTTCTTGCCAAGCAAACAGGAGCAGTTTTAAAAGCTTGCTTTGTGGGTGATGGGGGCGATGCTCATTCGTCTTCCGCTTTGGCCTATGATCAAGGAAGTTCGAGAGTTGCTTAGGGACTTGGATGGTTGTTGTCTGCGTCATGTCTACAGAGAGGGTAACCAAGTGGCGGATGGGATAGCAAAGAGGGCGGCTTGGGCAGAGGAGTTCTATACAACATGGGCGTTCCCGCCGGATGATATTGCGCTCTTGGTGGCGAAAGATGCTAGCGGGGTCTCCTATACCCACATGATTTAGAGTTTCTGACCTTGTTTTCTTTCTTGTTTTTTCTTTTCCCTTTGCTCGCCCCTTTAAGCTGTGTTACCAAAAAAAAAGTTATATGACATTATTATCTGGAATTAGGGATACGTTACAAGTAAATGAGTCATTATCACATGGAAAAAACTGTTGGAGTTTGACACCATTGAAAAGGTTACAACATTTAGACTATCAATTATCATCATTCATGACCCTCAAGTGGCGCCATCACAACAACAAAAAAAAGAAAAAAATAAAAAAACAAAAAAAAATTAAAAACTAAACACAAAAACAAAATTGTCAGTAGTAGAAATTAAATTTGATTGTGGATTATATAGGTAGAGGAGAGAAAAATTACTATATACTCACTCATTTCGGTTGGCTTGGGTTTAGCATCATGATGATTCCATATAGTCTTAGGCCTTCCCCAATAGTGGGGAATGTGCTGACATGTCAAAATTAAATACCCAAAATAGGGGTATTAAACCAATGGCGATGAAAGAAAAGATGGGGAATGATAGCAAATTGGGAAAATGACCCATTCGGTCCGATAATGTTGAAACATCTACCAAATAGTCCAAAAAAGTTCGAATTAAATGAACCCGTCCACTAAATACCCTAATCATTGCCCAACCCGTCCATAAACTGATTTTTTTTACGAATCATTGCCGAACCCGTCCATTAAACTACCCTACTGGAGGGACCGATTCGGGGATGAGTAAGTGTTTAATGGATTGGTTTGGGGATAAGTAGGTATTTAATGGACTGGTTCGGCAATGATTAGTAAAAAAACCGGGTTCATGGACAGGTTCGGGAATGATTAGGGTATTTAATGGACGGGTTTATTCAATTCGAACTTTTTTGGACTGCTTGGAATATTTTTCAACATTATCAGACCAAATGGGTCATTTTCCCATAGCAAATTAGCTACCTGAGAATTTGCACATTTTTTAATGTGCAGCAGACTTTTACAATTTTCTTTTTGTTTATGTTCTTTTTCTTTGGATAGGTTTGTAACATCCCGATTTTGATAACCCAGGCCGGAATGTTACCGCCACACCTCCCTAGCAAGACACGGATTCTCCGAGCTTGCTAAAGAGATGCAAGGCTATGGGTATTGCAAAGAGATTTAAAAACAAGTCCAGAATTTATTTAAAAATAGTAATAAGTATCATCCACACATATAGTAGTAATAATAATATATCGCAGCGGAAAATGTAAAGTGGGCCGACATGGCCAAAACTCGGGATTTACATGCCCGATATGCAAGTGTCATAAAAAAATGATAAAACAATGTTTAATAACTCCATCCCCCAATGCACATGCTATGCATTATCTCCGTACCCTGAAAGAAAGAGAAAAACAACAATTTTATCAGTATATAAAATACTGAGTAAGTCGATCCTAACATAGCAATAAAGGGGTTTAATTAAATAATTAAGTTTTACTCCAAGGCATGCATACCAAAAATATTCCATTTACCAATTTAAAAATAATTAATTTAATCGAATACTTGAACATGCATTAAATTCATAAACAATAATTTAACATGTTATAAAATTTAAGACATAAATTTAAATGCAAAATTTAAAGACAAGAATAAATAAATACATAAAAAGTGTTAAATCTTTAATTTTTCCCGTTACGTCCCGTTTCTCAATATTTAGTGTAGCCGGTTATCCGGCGGCCGCAGCCGTTTCGTATTTCAAGTATCTCAAGTATTTCCAAATATCTCACGATTGCATCGCAATCTCGTCAAGTATAGCCGGTCATCCGGCGGCCGCAGCCGTATCTGCCATACACCAAACACTCCGGAGCCTCGGGGAAATCCATACAGATAATCCCGAGGGTGTAGGCCATGTATCTCCCGCCGTTTGGCGTAATATCTCATCTAATTTCTCTCGTCCATTATAGGCCCGAAGAGAAAGGCTAAAGGGGCACCCTGCAGAGCACTCACCCTCCGCCAAGTATCTCATATTTTTTAATTTAGTGTAACGGGATTTTTCAAAAGTATAGATGTATCGTATTTCAAGGTCTTGACCGTTTGTTTCGAAATTTCAAAATCTCTTCGATTTAAAATCATTTGACGTCACAGTTTACGCCTTTTTAATTTAAAAATTCGTTTCACGTCCAAAAATTCTGAACTTTTCACGGTATTTCAAAAACATCCTAACGAACAACTTTTGTGTTTTAACGATTTCAAAATAAGTTGAGGAAACATGTCAAAAATCGAGTTTATTGCTCAACATGTACACTGTCAGGATTCAGGATTACCACAGTTTAGAAAATCGGCGTTTTGACATAACAAATGGACTCTAAAAATTCTGAAATTTTATATGCAAATACTAGACATAATTATATACAACTTTCATTTAGATTGCAAAGATCAATTCGGACTAAAAAATATAGAAACGGGCTCATCCAGTTCGGACATCAACACTGTCAGATTTTCGAAAACATTTTTCAAGGCAGTTTATGTTCGGCTCGTTTTGGGGTAGTAAACATTGATGAAAATGGCTGAAATTTTTACACAACATAGATTAATGTGTTAGGAACAAAATTCTAGTTTTGAGTTTCTCGGATTGGATTCTCAAAATATGGGTTTTAATCGGATTTCAGAAATTGCGCAAGATAGGGTTTTTAGGTTCGGTTTTTACGTTTCTTTACAACGTGACTAAATCGGACGCCCCTAAGCCACCCGTATTGATATGAAAGGCATCAACTTACAGTGATGGTGTTCTTGAGTCGTCCTAGGGTCGCTCGGCTTGTCTAACGTTACTACGAACGGATCCTTGCCCACGTTCTCTTCCTCCTTCGGTCACGAACGTGTTTACGAGTCCAATATTCGAAAGTTAGATTAAGGATTGGAGATAAAAATGAGAAAAGAAATCTGAGTACTCCTTACCAATGATCTAAGGGATGTAAACCTTGATCTACTCTGTTCATCATGGGATAAAATCGATCCCTGAGCATTCCCATGAATTCCTCCCACGAGTAGGGTTCCTCGTCCTCAGTTAACTTGTCTTGCGTGGCACGCCACCATTCGTCCGCCTCAGCTCCGAGGTAGTATGATGCCACGTGCACCTTCTCGCCAACTGGGCACCTCACAGCGTTTAGTAATTTGTCGAATATTCGGATCCATTCCTCGAGTTTAGCCGGGTCTTCTTCACCGGCGTAGCGCGGAGGGTGATATGAGTTTACCATAGCTATGTAGTTAATGCGGGCCTCGGGTGGAGGTACCGCAGCTGCTTGTCCCTGGTTCACATGTGCGTTCCCTATCGCAATGAGAACCTCTTCCAAAGTGCGCAGACGAGCGTCCATGTTTGGCATGGGGTTTGCTGGCTCCTCCTGAGCGTGCACTCCCTCGTTGGGTATAGGCATATCTTTTTGCCCAGGTGTTTCGTTGGTATTGGGAGTAAAGGGCTGGGCGCGTGGTCTTCCTCTCGGTGCCATGTTGTTGCAAGAACAAGAGATTTTAGTTGTCTTGTTGAAGTGTTATATAATACTTGCGAGGTGATTTGAATAAAGGAGTGTATTAGCAGGTATTAGTCTATTGGAACATGTTAGCCGAGGTTGCTTGGAGTTTAGTGCAGTATTTGTCATTGGAGGTTGTTTACTACTTGCTATTTTTTTTTCACTTTCGTTTGTGTTCGTTTTCTCTCTCTCTTTTTTTTTGGCGTGAACAGTACCCTGTTCAGGGATTTTTTTTCTTTTTTTTTGAAAAATCCAGGGTCTAGGGTTTAGGGTTTTCAGGGTTTGGGGTTGGAGGTACCCTTGTTTAATTATTGTCTTTATATAATATATATGTGTCGTTTGTTTATTAATACTTGTATATTATTATAGATACATAAGTTGGTTATTTATTATTACCTTGTTCCCTCATTTGATCAAGGTAATTAAAGAATGATAATTTAATAAAATGTATGGAATAATTTAAATATACTTGTATATAAAATAAAGGCTTGTATTTTTATTACTCAAGAAATAATTTTGTTTGGGTTACAAGCATTCGAAACGGAAATAATAATAGTGCATCGGTATGGATCTCTAAGTCTAGAGTGAATAGGTCGGTGCATCCTCAATGGGATCGTCCTCGTCGCTGGATACGTCAATGGGGGTGGGTGTTCCAACAGGCTCGGGGCTCGGAGGGAATACGTCAGCCTCTAGGCCCAGCATTTCCGCTCCTAAGTGACCTACTTGCATCATCAGTTTGTTATCTTTGTCTTGAAGTGCAACCACTTGGGTTTGGAGTTCGGCGACTTGGGCCTTGAGTTGGGTTATTTCATGATGGTCAGTTTCCCTAAGATGTTCGACATGGGCCATGTTAGCCTCGAGTTGCTGTACCCGAGTCTTGAAGTAATTGACATGTTGTGACTCGAGGTACGCGTTAGTCAGTTTCATCATCAGATTGATCATGTTCGTGTTGGGTTCGGCCATCTAATGTCAAACAAGAGGTTAGAGTTAGAACATATTTCGAGCAACATCAAGATATGCAGGAATTCAAATCTACATGAATATGCATATGCATTCCCCCCGATAAAAATTTATTTAATGTGTTTTTAATTCAAATTTTAACCATGGATTTAGAAAAATAAGTTGGGCCTCTATATTGGGCCAAAATTTAATAATTTGGGTTAAGGCATCAAACTAGCGTATTTGGGCCAAAATGATTGGGCTCATCATAAAAAAATTTTGGGTCAAGGTAATTAATCTTTTAGGCTCAAAACATTATCCTAAGTAGATAGAAAATTTTGGGCTAAGAAAATAATTATACTAGTAGTCTAAAAATAAATTTAAAAATAATACTTAGTTTAAAATAATGGTTTAAAAGTAATAATAGTAGTTTTAAAATATTTCGGGCTATGATACCAACTTGTAACACCCCGGATTTGATAACCCAGGCCGGGATGTTACCGCCACACCTCCCTAGCAAGACACGGATTCTCCGAGCTTGCTAAAGAGATGCAAGACTATGGGTATTGCAAAGAGATTTAAAAACAAGTTCGGAATTTATTTAAAAATAGTAATAAGTATCATCCACACATATAGTAGTAATAATAATATATCGCAGCGGAAAATGTAAAGTGGGCCGACATGGCCAAAACTCGGGATTTACATGCCCGATATGCAAGTGTCATAAAAAAAGGATAAAACAATGTTTAATAACTCCATCCCCCCAATGCACATGCTATGCATTATCTCCGTACTCTGAAAGAAAGAGAAAAACAACAATTTTATCAGTATATAAAATACTGAGTAAGTCGATCATAACATAGCAATAAAGGGGTTTAATTAAATAATTAAGTTTTACTCCAAGGCATGCATACCAAAATATTCCATTTACCAATTTAAAAATAATTAATTTAATCGAATACTTGAACTTGCATTAAATTCATAAACAATAATTTAACATGTTATAAAATTTAAGACATAAATTTAAATGCAAAATTTAAAGACAAGAATAAATAAATACATAAAAAGTATTAAATCTTTAATTTTTCCCGTTACGTCCCGTTTCTCAATATTTAGTGTAGCCGGTTATCCGGCGGCCGCAGCCGTTTCGTATTTCAAGTATCTCAAGTATTTCCAAGTATCTCAAGATTGCATCGCAATCTCGTCAAGTGTAGCCAGTCATCCGGCGGCTGCAACCGTATCTGCCATACACCAAACACTCCGGAGCCTCGGGGAAATCGATACGGATAATCCCGAGGGTGTAGGCCATGTATCTCCCGCCGTTTGGCGTAATATCTCATCTAATTTCTCTCGTCCATTATAGGCCCGAAGAGAAATGCTAAAGGGGCACCCTGCAGAACACTCACCCTCCGCCAAGTATCTCATATGTTTCAATTTAGTGTAACGGGATTTTTCAAAAGTATAGATGTATCGTATTTCAAGGTCTTGACCGTTTGTTTCGAAATTTCAAAATCTCCTAGATTTAAAATTATTTGACGTCACAGTTTACGCCTTTTTAATTTAAAAATTCATTTCAAGTCCAAAAATTCTGAAATTTTCACGGTATATCAAAAACACCTAACGAACAACTTTCGTGTTTTAACGATTTCTAAAATAAGTTAAGGAAACATGTCAAAAATCGAGTTTATTGCTCAACATGTACACTGTCAGAATTCAGGATTACCACAGTTTAGAAAATCGGCGTTTTGACATACCAAATGGACTCAAAAAATTCTGAAATTTTATATGCTCATACTAGACATAATTATCTACAACTTTTATTTAGATTTCAAAGATCAATTCGGATTAAAAAATATAGAAACAGGCTCATCAAGTTCGGACATCAACACTGTCAGATTTTCGAAAACGTTTTTCAAGGCAGTTTATGATCGGCTCGTTTTTGGGTAGTAAACGTTGATGAAAATGGATGAAATTTGTACACAACATAGATTAATGTGTTAGGAACAAAAGTTTAGTTTTGAGTTTCTCAAATTGGATTCTCGAAATATGAGTTTTAATCGGATTTCAGAAATTGCGCAAGATAGGGTTTTTAGGTTCGGTTTTTACGTTTCGTTACAACGTTACTAAATCGGACGCCCCTAAGCCACCCGTATTGATATGAAAGGCATCAACTTACAGTGATGGTATTCTTGAGTCGTCCTAGGGTCGCTCGGCTCATCCAACGCTACTACGAACGGATCCTTGCCCACGTTCTCTTCCTCCTTCGGTCACGAACGTGTTTACGAGTCCAATATTCGAAAGTTAGATTAAGGATTGGAGATAAAAATGAGAAAAGAAATCTGAGTACTCCTTACCAATGATCTAAGGGATGTAAACCTTGATCTACACGTTCCTACGGTCGTCGTTGGTCGCCGGGAGTCGCCGGAAGTTCGTCGGAAGGAAGGGTGTTTTGGCTTGGGAGAGTTTGAGAGAGTAGAGGAGGTTTGGGAGGCTGACAAATGGGGTGGAGATTAACCCTAGGTCGTCCTAATACTCCTTTCCCCATCCAAAATCTACTTTCCATCGTCGGGTGTTGTAATTTTGGCAAGAAATCGCCGAAAACGCGTGAATGGCCGGATTCTGTGGTGCCACGCGGTGGTGGCGCGCTGGTAGGCCAAACACCGCGCGGCCAGCGCGCGGCCTCCGCCTGGACCTCGATCCGGGCGGGTCCGTGCGATCCGATCCGTCGGGGTCTTTTCCTCCTCTCTTTCGGGTTTCTATCCTTTCGTGTTTTCGGCTCGACTTTCCGGGATCTTTTCGGATTGTGATTCCTCCCCTAATTTTATTCCGACTTGAATTGATTTCATGTTTGAAATCTTAAGTCCGTCGGTCTTGGGTTTTCTTTCAACTTCCGTACATTTTCGATTTTACGGGTTCTCGGAAACAAGACCTCCTTTTTTATCGGATTAAATTCTTATTTTATATCCTAAAACTAACGGGTATTACAAGGTTTTATTTTAGTTTAGTTTTCCTTTTATTTCTTTATTTCAAATATAAAATAAATCTTTAATATTTTCTTAAATTTTTATTTACATTTTTATTTTAAATTTTTTTAAATATATCATAGTTTACTGTAACAAAAACATATGTTAATATCCACTTTAATTTAACTATTTAAAATATTAATTACTTTTAGATTTATGCAAAAATTAAATAATTAATATAACTAATAAATTAAACATAAATGTTAAATAAAATAGTAATTAGGTCCCATAAATACCTACTTTTTGGGTATTATTTTTGCGGAAGAGTGTTATTTAAGGGTAGATGTATTTAACTTTTGTGGTGGCGTTAATGTGGCACCTAAAAACGAGATAGTATATCCATTGGACAAGGCCATTATAACACTTATTTGGTAAGAGAGGGCAGTTCCGAAAAGATGTATTTTGACTGTAAAGCTCGGAGAAATGAGTGAATGACATATCAATTCCCACCGATTAAAACCGGCAGTTCAGAGCAGAGCAGTGCAACACAGTTACAATCAACAATGGTATCACTCAATAGAGAGGATGGATTGAAAGTCCCACAAGGTAAACAAAGTTTTTACTAAATAGTAGTATAACATTTCTTATTTTAAAATATGTTTCAACATTTATATTATTGTTAATTACGTTTAATGTTTAATTAGGACGCTACAATTTGGTTGATGCTGGATATATAAATGGGAGAGCTTTTAGCACCTTGTAGAGAGCATAAATATCACTTGAATGAATGGAAGCATGACTATCAACCCACAATACCATAAGAGTGTTTCAACATGAAACATTCTCAAGCAAGAAATTGCACTGAGAGATGTTTTGGTATCTTGAAAGCTAGATGGGTAAATTTACATGAAAAATTCTTTTATGATGTGCAAACCCAATGTCGAATCATCACCGCATATTGTTTGATTCATAATTTCATTAGAAAAGAAATGTCAGTGGATCCACATGATACATAGAAGATGAAAAGCTCATCCTACTAACCAAATTGAAGAGGATGAAAATTTCATACAATTTTGTGAGGCCAGTGTACCTGGTCTGCTTTTAGAGAAGATTTAGCCCATGAAATGTTTACAAATTGGCAAACTTCTAGAATTTTTTGAGAACTTTATGCAATATTTTTTATTACTCTATTTGAACATGAATAAATTAATATCCTTTTGTTTAACTTAATAAGGAAAAACTACATCCATTTGTTACAATTAATACAGGTTTACAACTGTGGAGGCTTCAAACAATCAACACCCAAAGAATGGAAGGGTAAAATGGAAGACACATGTTCAATGTCCCAATGAACCAGCAATGAAATGGAAGAAACTAGGTTCTAACTTGGAAGCTATTGAACATGAAGACATTGTAGAAATTGCTACACATAGTGTAACAAAACAAAAAAAAAACAATAGACTCGAGCAGAGGATAATGTAACGGTTGAATGTGATTGTGATTATGATGAATGAGACATGAAATGGAAAGCTGGTAATGGCTTCAAGTCAGGGTAATATGAAGCTCTTGGGAAGTTGGTTAACAAAAAAATGCTTGGAGTAAATATATTAGTACATTCACACATCCAATCAAGAGTAAGCTACTTAGAAAATAATTTTCTGCTATTAAAGAAATGCACACCAATACAAGTGGTTTTGGTTGGAGTGATGAAGAGAAGTGTATACGATGCGATGAAGATGTGTTTAAAGAATATGTCAATGTATTTTTTCTTTTTCATTCTTTAATTTTTATTTTATAAAGCTTTATTCAACATTTTATTTACATTAGAAACTCTTTACAACCTGAAAATAATTTTTTATGTTGTAGAGCCATCCCTCGGCTAAAGAACTTAGGAACAAGCCCTTCCCTCAATATGATGATCTGTTGCACATCTTTGGTACTGATACTGCTACAGGTGTAGGTGTTGAAACTCTAGGAGATTCATTGAAATAATTAATAATGAAGGTGTTCGTGAGAGTGGTGAATATGTGGATGGTAACGGAGAAAAATATGAAGGAGGTGATGTTGAAGCTCAAAAACCACAAACAACTACAAAAAAAAGCTCCAAATGTCAAAATAAATTATGAAATTTATGCACTAGCATTCAAATCACCAAGCAAAGATGATTTGACCTATGGAACTATGAATAGCAAGAACTACATAGCAACCTTCAAAGAAAAAAACGAGGAAACCAAGACAATAGTTGCATACTTAAAGAGGGAGTTTAAGGACAAAGACAAAAAGAAAGAACTTGTGAAGGAGTTGATTAGTTTTCAATGGCTTACCAAAACTAAAATGATGGAGGTTGTGCAACATATCTTCAAGGATGAATCAAAAATTGGTTTCTATTTTGCATTATCAGATGAGTTAAAAGAAGATTTTGTGAAAGAGCAGTTAACTGAGTGCAATCCCTATTATCCTAGCTTTGATGGTTAGCTGGTTAGGAAGTGATTTAGAATTTCTTTATTGACGATTATTTTCCCTTGGCACACAAATAACGTATTGTGCACACACATATATAAACAAATTATTTTTACTTTTGGCATGGGCATATTTTTGTATTGTATTTTGATTTGATATAATAAAATTTGATTGCTTGTTTAATTTCTTTGTATTCTTTGGTTATTGAGTTTTTGAACACTTTTGATGTATTTCACTATATACAGTTTGTACATTATATAAAATTGCAACAAACAAATTTAGATTTAACTCATTACAAGCTATAATTATATTCCAAACGTGATGCACTTTATGATCATTTATAAAATGCAAATTTACAGAGGATGCAGAGGGATTTTTATTGTAAATAACAAAATTTTGAATTGAACGAGAAGTAGGTTTCATGAGACTTACTAAATAATAATTTTAAATTAAGGGCATTATGGTCTATTCATGTGAAGTAGAAATTTGAGACTCTCAATCTAACCACACGCGGTAATCTTAAAATACCAAAAAAAAAAGTAAGAAAAAAAGATTCCCAGCAATCATATATTCTCAGCAATCTCACAATCCCATTGGTAATCCAATATCCCTTCAACCAAATGAACTGTAAGAGAACTGGCACAGGTTTCACACCTTATCAGTTAACTTATGGTCAGGAGACAGTCTTTCCCGTTGAAATATCGGTACTAAGTCCGCGAGTTATACTCCAAGCGTGAACCCCCGACGATCAATATCAAGAAGAAATGATGCACCAATTGGAGCAAGCAGACACTATCCAATTAAAGGCGATTGACAATCTTACTCGGGAAGCCCAGGAAAGGGCTCGTTATTATAACAAATTCGTGAAGGAATTCTCTTCAAAGAAGGTGATCTTGTTTGGAAAATAATATTGCCAATTGTTAAAGATTGCGAATTTGGAACATGGTCCCCCAATTGGGAAGGACCTTATATTATTAACAAAATATTTAGCAACAGTACGTCCCAATTAATTGGCAATAATGGAAATTTAGTACATCATAGCATTAATGCTAAATATCTACAGAGGTATTATCCTTCTACTTATGATAACCTTTACATTCCGAGTAAACAAAACAGGAAGAGATGTACAAGATGAGCCTATCAAAACGAAACGTTTTGCAACAATTGGTCTATTTTGAATGGTCTTCATGCTGAGGACGACTTCTCGTCAGAATCAGCTTCCTCCATTCACCGTGTGGAGAAGTGACCAAAAAGCACGAAATGATGTGGCTACCAGTGGAGGAATGTTCCCGAAAGAACCTGAGGATTGCCATTCAGGTAGGGAATTTCATCTAGATGCCATGGCCACGGGGCTTGGGCGCAAGGGGTCTCACCATAAGCGTTGTGGAAGCTTTTCTCTAGCTTTTCAAGTCTTAATCGGAGATACCTAGGGATGTCAATTTCAAATTTCTGGTCGTGTTCGTGTCGGGTTGAGCAGGGAGTATAACATAAAATCTATAACCCCGAACACGATCCGAAACCCGAAGTAGATTCTTAAATACCAAACCCAAACACGGCTTGAAATTTTTTTGGTCGGGTTTTGGGTTGACCAAATTTGGGACAAACCCAAAATAACAACCTCAAACCTGAAAGTCAGGTCATATTTTCAGGACGTGTTCAAGATGGACACCCTTAGAGGTACCCTTGCTATTAGTGATGTTCCACCGAAGCGCATCAAGACCTTCATTTTATCGAAGCAATAGGTTTGATCGCCGGAACTCTGTTGCAGAATACTGATACCGTATGGTCCATGTTACGAACAGTATATTTCCGAGTTATCTCGGGTTTCAGATGAACAAAACCATTTAGGGGCGGTAAAGTAATCAGAAACAGGGTAATGATTGGGAAAAAGGACCCATGAAATCGGAATTCCAAGGCAACAAATAGTTTCTAAAGGATTGCTTTTCGAAGACAAACAAGTGCTAGGAAATATGGAAAACGAAAGTGTTTGAAAGAATTTTGTATTACAAGAAGATATGGTCATTGTTGATAGAGAAAATGTGGTATTTATAGCCAGCACCGTTTGGCTTCACCTAAAGAAGAAAGACGCTACATCCATTAAAACCCATAACATCCGCCAATCGCAGGGAACATAGTTATCAAAATCGCGATCCTGATCGTAGGATCGCACGATCCTACGATCCTACTCATAAAAAATGATCCGGATCGCCATAGGATCGAAAATATGGTAGGATCGCGGTGGGATTGGTAGGATCGGAGTAGGATCGTAGGATCGCTGAGCGAACCGATCCTACTCCTTTAGTTTTTTTTTTCTTTTTTCGGGTGCAAAATTACTTATTATCTCTAGCTCTTTTTGATTTTGGTCATGATACTATTTTTGTCAATTTTGTTTAATGTATCTTTGCATATATTGAACTCAAAATTGTTGGGTTCTATGTCAGTGTTTAACTTCTATTGGATCATTAATAAGCATACAATTAACTATAAAATTCTTATTAAAAATTGATCTAAAATATATATTTTCAATTATACATGTCACCAGTTTAGTGAGATAATTGACAAATATTAATTTTTAAAAATTTAAATAATAATTTCATAAGATCTTAGGATCCCGATTCGATCCTACGATCCCGATCTTGCAAAGATAAAAACGATCCTACTTAGGATCCCGATCTTGATAACCTTGGCAGGGAATACTCAAATCACGATCTCTGCACAGATTGTCGTGAAAAGGCACGTTGTGGCGATTACCAAGAATGGTTATATTCGAATCCATGTATTCCAAGAAAATATCCGTTCATAATCTCCGGAAATGATGGGAGCAGTTACTATGTCGCCCCGAGCTAAGGAGACTTAAACCTTTTTCAGCAAAAAGACCAAATATCTGCCCACATTTACTAAAAACACGGAACAATTTTTTAACATATAAAAAAATGTGTTAATAAAGCCCAAAACAATTTAAGGCCCAAGTCACATATAGGGCCAAATACCTTGGCTTGAACGGAAACGACACGTCAGAACCAGCCCGTGGACTCCACAAAGTCGTCCCGAGCAAAGCCATTTATATTTTTTTTAAAAATGGCATAGCTCGAAGAAAGTGAGCCTGGGTAATCAGCTACCCGAGCACCGTTGCCCGAGAGAGATGATTCCGAGCTAGATCAGAACAACAATATCCCGAGTAGGAAAGCATCTCAATCCTCTTGAAGAGCTTATCCCTACCAAGGAAAGGAAAGGCGGGAGGAGACTTGTGTCCGATCAAGACACGACTCTTTCCAAAATATGTCTTTGCGTAGAAAGGCACCTATATTTATATAAATAAGAAACCCCTGGACTGTAAAGAACATTCCAACACCACTCCAATAATTACGTTGTCTTGTATTGTCTTTTTATTTAATTTTATTTCCTTTCCTTTAATCCTTTACGCATTTAATTTTCTTTATTTTTCGTGATACTCTAATTTCTAGCACTCTGTTGGGATAGTCTCTATCCCGCTTTCTCTCCTAATAACATTGTCTATAGGTTAAAAGTGTTACGCCGAAACAGTAGTCTTCCATCAGTGAAGATGAGATCTCCATCATATGAGCATGAGGATTCTGGGTCTATCTGCAACACCCCGGTTTTGGTAACCCAAGCCAGGATGCCACCGCCACACCTCCCAAGCAAGACACGACTTCATTCGAGCTCACTTGAGAGATGCAACGCTAAAGGTATTTCAAAATGATTTAAAACAAGTCCGGAAGTACTTAAATTAAAATAGAGTAATATTCATCCATGTACGATAATAATCAAATTTATGCAGCGGAAAATAACATAGGGGCCGACATGGTCAAAACACGGGTTAACAGGCCTGTGTAAAACTATGAAATATAATGTCCAAAATTAATCCCCCAAATGCATGATCATGCTCCGTACTCTGTAATAGAAAATGTAAAACAAATTTTATCAGTATAAAAGAATACTGAGTAAGACAATACCTAACGTATCAATACAGGGGTTTTAAAATTTAATAAATAAAAACACATTTGGGATGCTTGAAGGAGCATGCGGTTCAGATTTTAAAGCGTCAATAGATGTTGAAGGAGCAGCAGTGTTATCCTCGACTTCAACAGCGAGAGATTCAAAGCGGTTCAGATCATGGTTTCTTGGGTTTGGCTTGGCCACTGGCTTTTGCATGGTGCGGCGTCTAGGCTGGACTTGCATCCATGCCCGAAGCCGGACTTGGTTTCTTGATCATGACTTCATGAGCATCAGGCTGTTGGGGTTGGTCTTCAGCAGCAACATGTGTTTCTTGGAGGTCAGGGCATGAATTCTTGACACGGCCACATCTTCCACACTCAAAAAAAATATGTCTAAGATTCTCATATTCAACGCCCACAATGCAGTCTTCCAACATAACCTGGGGGGTTAAAGGCTTATCCAGATCAATCTCAATAGCCAAACGTGCAAACCGTCCCCTAGCACTTTTATCTGTATTAAAATCGATACTTATAACTTGACCGATAGCCGACGCCACCCGGAGGAGATACTGCCGGTTATAGAAGACAACGGGAATGCTGGGTAGCCTAACCCAGGCCACCATGGTCTTAATCACATTCTTGAAAGGATCGAGGGTTTCTTCCCACTTCTGCACATGCAAGTTATTTCCGGCGACCATCCACGGGCCGCCGATTAAGGCCATAAGGGCATCTGATTCTGTCTGAAACTTAACTATGAAGTAGCCATTGTCAACGTCCATTAGTGGCACTGAGGCAGAGGCAGGCCGTATGTGATCAAGATGCGCCTTTAAAACATGCTAGGACACATTTCTTCCAATGACCTTAATCACCACCGCATGCTGCCATGGCCGGAGAAGGGTTTGTTTGAAAGCCTTTGAAACTTGGAAGCGGGGAATGCCATTAAAAGTTGATTGAATAATATCCTCCGGGTCGCCTGTCTCTTCGCTCGCAATCACATCCATCGGAACATGGACAAATCCGTCACGCCGGCGAACCATCTCGCTGTAGGAGTCTCTAGGGCATTTGTTGGTTCGCATGTCCAAGGGGTCCGGCGGCAGACCACCATGGTCAGCCATTTCTGTGTCGCTCATTGGTGGAGGGATGGCTGAGGTCTTGGGTGAATCTTGAAGAAATCAAGAAGTAGTATTCTAAAGAAAGGCTTAGTAATTTATAGACAATAATTTAATACACATATTCTTGTATTTAAAAATGATAAATCAAGGCATAGGCATAATTTTTAAAAGCATGACATGATAAATAACTTAATAACATGAGTAAAGACATAATTTAAAAGAAAGAGAAAGTCTTTTAGTTTTTCCCCTTTAACTAAGAAGATGACGTCACAACCAAGTTTCTCAAGTATCGAATGTCTCAAGTATCAATTTCAAAATCGCCGAAGCAATCCGCTTATTGCGCCATAAACAGTACCACTCCGGAGCCTCGAGTAACCCATACGGATACACACGAGAGTGTAGACTAGTTTTCATTGGCCGTTTTGGCAATTTTTTATATCGTCCATTCAAGCACGAGTTTCAAGTTAGAGGGGTACCCTGCAGAGCATTCACCCCCTACTTCACGTGGATATCTAACTCAGCCTAGATTAATGGGTTTTTGAAAAATATTTTTAACATTTAGATATAGCTCACAAATCGTGTGTTTCAAAAAGTTGAGTTTTTCAACATATCAACCAAAGTCGTTGCCATAGTTTACGCCATTTCAGTTTAAAAATTCAATTGAAAAGCAATAGACTTGAAATTTATACAGCACTTCAAAAACATGCTAATAAACATTTTTTGTGTTTTAAGTTTCTTGAAATTAGGTAAGGAAATAAGTCAAATTTTGCAATCTTTTCAAAAAGTGAAATCTGTCTAAATTTCAGAAACAGCGCACTAGTTTTTAAACAGGTTTTCGACATAGCAAACGAATTCCAAAATTTATGAAAGGCACATACACGACACAAAAATAAAAAAATTTTATTAGAGGCATTTTTTCTGAAAACATTCCGGATTAAATCGGATTAATTCATTAAGTTCGGACAGAAAATCGGTCATAGTTTTGTTTCAAAAATGCAGACTGTTTAGAATGATTTTGACGGTTCAAACGTTAACGAAAATTCACGAAATTCTAACCACCAATTCTTGAACCAATTATCTACAACTTTCATGTTTACTCCAAAGATTAGTTTTGGAAGAATCCTTAAGAAAAACGCCAAAGAAGTCGAACACTCAAATCTGTCAACTTTTCGGTTTTGTTTAAAAACTTCAGAATATACCAGACGGGTTTTGGGGCATCAAATCTTGATGAAAATAAGTGAACATTTGACACAACCTAGATTAAGATGTTATGAACAAATCTCTAGTTCGGAGTTTTTCATTTCGGATTCTCAAAATAGGGGTTTTCGTTAGATTTCAGAAAACGCGCAAAAGTGAATCTTTTAAGTTTGATTTTAAAGTTTTGATTAAAACTAGTGTTACGAACGATCCTAAGCCACTTATATTGATATGTAAGGCATTTTCTTACAGTGGGTGAGTTCTTGATAGTCTCTGGATCATCCAGAATCTACGGATCGTCGCGAACGGATCTACTCAACACGCTTTCCTCTTCCTTTGGCAACGAACCGAATTTGGAAATGAATACTCATAGTTAGATCAAATTTTTGGATTAAAAAAGGTGAAAGGAACTGTAACACCCCGAATTTTTATCAACGTCCAAGGGAATAAAATTTATTCCTATCAATGTCGAAATATATCCGAGAAGAAGAAAATAAATTATCACAATAATCTATTGCTCGGAAATGAGACGCCGATAGATTCAAATTCAAAATGGAATAAAAGAGGGAAAGGAAGCCCGAAGACATTCCCTGAATTGAGTCAAAATAATTGGAATTAAATTCATGAAGGAAAAGAATTTTAATTCCAAGAACCCGTGAAGTCTGAAAAATTTAATGATACAAGTTATTGCACGGGAATCAAAAGACGACGAATTGGAAGCCGACGAAACCGAGACCGACGGACTTAAGATTTTAACATGAAGTTCATTTGAGTCGAGATAAACTTAAGATAAGAATTTATGATCCGAGAATGACCCGAAAAATCGAGCCCGAAAAGGTAGGAGGATAGAAGTCCGAAAGAGAGGAGGAAAGGCACGATGGATCGCACGACCCCGCCCGGACCGAAGTCCAGGCGTGTTTGGCGCGCACCCCGCGCGGGGTTCTTCATATTAGCGCGCCAACCCCGCGCCAATGCAGCAGCAGCTGCGTTTGTCGCGTTTTGGCGACTTTCTCGCCAATTTTCGGGACCCAAGGGAGGAATCTCGATCTATCACGGGTGTGGCATCTTTTGGACGTTATGTATTGAGTCCCATCTTCATTTGTCAGCCATTTTCATCAATCATTCACCCCAAACTCTCCAAAAAACTCTCCCAAGGCCAAACACTCTTCCGACGAACTTCCGGCGACTTTCCGACGAGTTTCCGGCAACCAAATCCAACCAAGGAAGTGTGTAGATCAAGGATTGCAGGCTTTGGATTGTTGGTAAGATGTTAGTTAAGTTTCCTTATGATTTTAAGATCATAAACATCATCCTAACTTACGAATGTTCGTATTCGAAAACAAATCGGAGCCAAGGGAAGAATAAATCGGGTGGAAGAGATTCGTTCGTGACATCCCGTGGATTCCGGACGACCCCGTGACTTCCTAGACATCATCCCCACTGTAAGTTAACCTTACTATGGTTTTGGGTGACTTAAAATGCAACCAAACGTAGAGATTCAACTCAAGAAAATTTATAAAAATCTGTCAACAAGAGAAACCCTCAACGCAGCGTTTTCGTATGAATTTTTCGAACCTCTAAAGCTGCTCAAACAATAAAACTCAAAACATAAAAAGTGTTCCTAAGACTTTGGTCTAGCTTCTGTAAAAATTCCAGAATTTTTCATGATGTTTTGAAACCTGAAACCAACCCAAAACCGAAGAGTATTAAATCTGAATCTTAGAACTTTGGCAGATTTCACTCTCAATCTTGTTGGCCATTTTGACCTTGGATCTAAGCCGATCTAGGATTGGTGTTGAACATGAAAGTTGTAGATCTATGAGTCTTGAATACCTCTGTAAAATTTCATGCATTTTCATCAAGTTTTGATACCCCAAATCGAATCGGACATATTCTGCGTTTTAAAGAATTTTCAAAGGTTGACAGTTTTCTTAACCGAACTTGATGAGCATATTTCTATCATTTCTAGTCCGATCCAATCTTTGAGTTCTAAACAAAAGTTGCATATAATCATGTCTAGTATATGCATATGAAATTTCAGAATTTTTGGAGTCCATTTGATATGATAAAAAGTCAAATCCTTGAAAGGTGTCAAACCTGAATCCTGACAACTTTATGTTTCTGTAGAAAACTTGATTTTTGACATGCTTGCTATCATTTTTCCGAAAAACTCAAAACATGAAAGTTGTTCATTGGGATGTTTTTGAGCTACTGTGAAAATTTCAGATCAATCGCCTAAGAAATGGATTTTTAAACTGAAAAGGCGTAAACTGCGACATCGATCGGTTTTAACTTGTGAAATTTTGAAACTTTTAAACAACGGTCGAAATCTTGTGATACGATAAAGCTATATTTTTGAAAATCCCGTTACACTAAAGTTGAAACAATATCGGTTACATAAAATCAGGGGGTGAGTGCTCTGCAGGGTGCCCTCCTAATTGTTCATTTTGTGCCAAAACGGCAATGATTATCACGCGCGAAAGATCGCCAAAACGGCATCTTATTATTTTGGGCCTATTCTCTCGAGTGTATCCGTATGGGTTACTCGAGGCTCGACGGAGCGGTACTGGATATGGCGTATTTGGTCACAAGAGACCAACGGCCTACCCTCTCGAGTGTATCCGTATGGGTTACTCGAGGCTCGACGGAGTGGTACTGGGTATGGCGTATCGGCTGCGGCCGCCGGATCACCGGCTAAAATGACATGTTACTTATGAAATTGGCTGAGGCCGCCGGATCACCGGCTAACTGTTACTATTGGCTGCGGCCGCCGGATCACCGGCTAACTGTTACTATCGATATTGGCTGCGGCCGCCGGATCACCGGCTATCTATTGTTGAGATGATGGCGTAACGGGAAATCTATATTAAAAAGCTCAGATTTTATGAAATTGGCTGCGGCCGCCGGATTGCCGGCTAAATCAAATATTGTTGAGATGGTGACGTATCAGGAGAATTTTTAAAAGCTCAAATCTTTATTTATTTACTCACGGCATTATTCATGTTTTTAAATCACGTCTTAAATAATTGCCCATGCTTAAGTTTTTAATTATGAAATTAAATGTGTCTTTAAAGTATGCAATTATATTAGCAATTTTTTTTTAAATAAAATGTTTTTATGCATTGCAAAAAGTCTTATCATAACTATGCCATGCAAAACATTTTACGATGAAGGTTGAATCATGATCACGTGAAAATCTTTATTTTAAATCATGCCATCTATTTATTATTGGATGTTAAACTTAAATTGCGTTTTACCTACAAACATCTTTTTATTAAATATAATTAAAGGCTTTGAAACCCCTAACCCATGCTATGTGTTAACTTACTCAGCGCGTTTTTGCTGACCCAAACCATTTATCCCCTTTTTCTTACAGAGAATGAAGAATATGCATCATCATATGCATACTGGGAATTTTTGGGGATTACATCATGAACGGGCCTGTTTAACCCGTGTTTTGGCCATGTTGGCCCTTATACATTATTTCCGCTGCACAAATAAAATTTCCGCTGCAACTTTGATGTATTATCTTTAAATTATATATGAATGGGCTGTTGAATATTTTAAATTCTGAAAAACCATAGCCTTGCATCTCTTTAGTGAGCTCGGAGAAACCGTGCCTTGCTAGGGAGGTGTGGCGGTGGCATCCCGGCCTGGGTTACCAAAACCGGGGTGTTACAGAGTGGTATCAGAGCCCAGACTATTTTAAAGCTAATTATTTTAAAGAAAATATCTGATACCAGAGTGGTATCAGAGCCCAGACTATTTTAAAGCTATTTATTTTAAAGAAAATATCTGATACCAAGAGTGGTATCAGAGCCCGGAATATTTTAAAGCTATTATTTTACAGAGCCCAGAATATTTTAAAACTACTATTTTAAAGAGCTCGGAATATTTTTAAACTATTGTTTTCAAGTATTATTATTTTTTAAAGTTATCATTTCTAAACTAGTAATATATTTTAAAGAGCCCAATTATTATTTTGAAGTTAAAGCCCAAATTTTTAGCCCAAAATTTTTTTTGAAGCCCAAGAAATTATTCTTGGCCCAATAACCTTGTTTTTATTAAAAGCCCAAATAATTTATTTCTTTCGGCCCAATATAGCGGCCCAAACCTTTTATCCTTATTTTAGTCTATCCATGGAATAAATTTACTTTTAAAACCCATGGATAAATAAATGTACGTGTAACACCCCGGTTTTGGTAACCCAGGCCGGGATGCCACCGCCACACCTCCCTAGCAAGACACGGTTTCTCCGAGCTCACTAAAGAGATGCAAGGCTATGGTTTTTCAGAATTTAAAATATTCAAACAGCCCATTCATATATAATTTAAAGATAATACATCAAAGTTGCAGCGGAAATATAAATTGTGCAGCGGAAATAAAGTATAAGGGCCGACATGGCCAAAACACGGGTTAAACAGTCCCGTTCATGCAAGTCGTAATTAAATGCAGGGATTTAAAATAAAGATTTCCCCTAATGTTCCCATGTATGCATATGACGATGCATATTCTTCGTACTCTGTAAGAAAAAGGAGATATATGGTTTGGGTCAGCAAAAACGCGCTGAGTAAGTTAACACATAGCATGGGTTAGGGGTTTCAAAGCCTTTAATTAAATTTAATAAAAACATTTCAACAATATTTAATTTAGCCGGCAATCCGGCGGCCGCAGCCAATTTCATAAAATCTAAGCTTTTTAATATATATTTCCCGTTACGCCATCACCTCAACAATATATCATTTAGCCGGTTATCCGGCGGCCGCAGCCAATATCAAAAGTATCATTTAGCCGGTGATCCGGCGGCCTCAGCCAATTTCAAAAATATCACTTCTCAAAATATTTTTCGTTTCTTTTATAGTTCACCATTCACCAGGGCTCTTGTGACCGCAATCCTCATAACCAATATTTCCGCAGGAAATCATACAATCGCTCTTGGGGAATCTAACCCGCAAGAACTCAATACATCCTGGGGAATCTAACCCGCAGGAAAACATACAATCGCCCTTGGGGAATCTAACCCGCAAGAACTCAAATACATCATTGGGAATCAAACCCGCATGAATCGTATTGATAATGTCAAACTTGGTCACAAGTCCCCAATGTTTCAAAAGAATTCTTTTAAAGAAAATGTTTTTATTTGGTGTAACGGGATTTTTCAAAAGTATAGATATATCGTAATTCCAACGTCTCGATCGTTGTTTAAAAGATTTCAAAAATCGATCGATATCACAGTTTGCGCCTTTTTGGTTTAAAAATCCATTTCTTAGGCGATTGTTCTGAAATTTGTACAGTAACTCAAAAACATCCCAACGAACAACTTTCGTGTTTTAAGTTTTTCGGAAAAACGATGGGAAGCATGTCAAAAATCAAGTTTTCTTCAGAAACAAAAAGCTGTCAGGATTCAGGTTTGACAACGTTAAAAGATTTGACTTTTTATCATATCAAATGGACTCCAAAAATTCTGAAATTTTACAGAGACATACTAGACATGATTTCCAACAACTTTTGTTTAGATCATGAAGATTGATTCGGACTAGAAATGATAGGAATAAGCTCATCAAGATCGGCTATGAAATCTGTCATCCTTTCGAAAACTCTTAAAACGCAGAATATGTCCGATACGATTTGGGGTATCAAAACTTGATGAAAATTTCTGAAATTTTTACACAATATAGCTTATGATCTTTGGATCAAAATCTTAGTTTTGAGTTTTCAGGTTTGAACACTCGAAGTAATAGAAATATGCTCATCAAGTTCGGTTAAGAAATCTGTCAAGGTTCTTGACATCGGTTCTAACGCAGATCGGATCGGCTCGAGTTTGGAGGTTCAAATCTCAATGAAAAATTCTAAAAACCTACAGTAATATTCCAAACTCATAGATCTACAATTCTTATGTTCAACTCCAATCCTAGATCGGCCTAGATCCAAGGTCAAAATGGCTAACAAGATTGAATAAAGAATCTATCACTATTTCAAGATCTAAGTCGATGGCAGGTCTGTTCATGGTCGTTTTCGGATATCAAAACACGATGAAAAATTATGAAATTTTTACAGTAGCTAGATTAATGTCTTAGGAATGTTTTTCATGTTTTGGGTTTTTCCGTTTGAAGACTTTTAAGGGTTCGAAAAATTCATACGAAAACGCTGCGCCGGGGGTTTTTCTTGTTGACAGATTTTAGAGTTTTTAAAACTCTATGTTTGGTTGCATTTTAAGTCACCCAAAACCATAGTAAGGTTAACTTACAGTGGGGATGATGTTTAGGAAGTCACGGGGTCGTCCGGAATCCACGGGATGTCACGAACGAATCTCTTCCACCCGATTTATTCTTCCCTTGGCTCCGATTTGTGTTCGAATATGAGGATTCGTAAGTTAGTATGATGTTTATGATCTTAAAATCATAAGGAAACTTGAATAACATCTTACCAACAATCCAAAGCCTGCAATCCTTGATCTACACACTTCCTTGGTTGGATTTGGTTGCCGGAAACTCGTCGGAAAGTCGCCGGAAGTTCGTCGGAAGAGTGTTTGGCTTTTGGGAGAGTTTTTGGAGAGTTTGGGGTGAATGATTGATGAAAATGGCTGAGAATGGGGATGGGATTGATTACATAACATCCAAAAAGATGTCACACCCGTGATAGATCAAGATTCCCACCTTTGGGACCCAAAAAATGGCAAAAAGTCCCAAAAACACATAAATCCCGACTGCTACAGTAGCATGCTACAGTAGCGTGCTACAGTAGCATGCTACAGTAGCGTGCTACAGTAGCATGCTACAGTAATTTTTTTTTTTTTTTTTTTTTTTATATATATATATATTAAGATTCTTATCTTAAAAAAAAATCATAATGTGGGAATTTTTGTGATCTTGTAAGTCATACATAGCTTCAAAAAGGAATATATTCTTTATTTGAAAATGACAAGATATGATTAATATTCCACCCTACAATTTCAAACCATAGTCAAATTATTCCCAATTATATTATGACATTCTAGAATAATTCATAAAAAAATATGGGTAGAATGATTAATCAAGGATATATAGAAAATAGATAATTCTCATTATAATTTAAACATGTAAATATATACATGTATATACATGTGTACATGTTTGGAAAGATTATTTCAAGACCAAGGTATATATGTGTATATAAACTTGTATATGGATTTAAAATATTCTATGAACCATATACTTATTACACTTGATATTGAAATCCATATATTTATTTGAAAAGACAAATATATATAATTTTTTTAAAGTATGTTTTGTAGAAAATAATATACTAATCTTTAAGCACATATTTGAACATATAAATATATATAGATTTGATTAAAAATCTACTTAGTGAATTGATCAAAATATATATATTCATACATATATATCGGGCAATTTCTATGGTATTACAATCTACCCTCCTTAAGAATCAACTTCGTCCCCGAAGTTGCGCGACTTATTGACCGATTGATTGATTGCGATTGTATCATTAAATTTCTTCCGACTTCACGGGTTCTTGGAATTAAAATTCTTTTCCTTCTTGAATTTAATTCCAATTGTCTTGACTCAATTGATGGAATGTCTTCGGGCTTCCTTTCCCTCTTTTATTCCATTTTGAATTTGAATCTATCGGCGTTTTATTTCCGAGCAATAATTTATTGTGATAAATTATTTTCTTCTTCTCGGAGATGTTTCGACATTGATCGGAATAAATTTTATTCCTTTGGACGTTGATAAAAATCTGGGGTATTACAGTCTACCCCCCCTTAAGAATCAACTTCGTCCCCGAAGTTGTGTTTCGGCTTTTCTCGCGCTAAGAGTTAGGGTCCTTTTGTTTATTTGGGATACAAACTATTCGGGTTTCAAAAATAAATGCTTATGCATTCTTACGGGGTATTACATCCTCCCCCCCTTAAGATTACAGTTATGTCCCCATAACTGCCTATGTATTATTCACAACCAGGTTCGGGTATCATCGCATATGATCCTTCCTCAGTTTTCTTCTAGGTGCCATTTCTGTCATTAAGCACGCGAAGATGAGTTCCTAAGTGAATCAAGATCTAGGACTAAGGCAACGTTAGTCTTAAGTTAGTCTAAGCCAAGACTCAAGGTCATGTCGAGTTCTGAGGTAGGACTGTTTCTTATCACCGATAATTCACATAAAAAGAGTTAGTGTAAATATTTATGTATGCATATGCATGTGTGATCTCCCCCAAAAAAAATTTTATGCATGCATTTGTTTATCCATGGGTTTTAAAAATAAATTTATTCCATGGATAGGTTAAAATAAGGATAAAAGGTTTGGGCCACTATATTGGGCCGAAAGAAATAAATTGTTTGGGCTTTAAATAAAAACAAGGCTATTGGGCCAAGATAATTTCTTGGGCTTCTAAAAAAAAAATTTTGGGCTAAAAATTTGGGCTTTAACTTCAAAATAATAATTGGGCTCTTTAAAAGATAATAGCTTCAAAATAATCCGGGCTCTGATACCACATTGTAACACCCCGGATTTGGTAACCCAGGCCGGGATGCCACCGCCACACCTCCCTAGCAAGACACGGTTTCTCCGAGCTCACTAAAGAGATGCAAGGCTATGGTTTTTCAGAATTTAAAATATTCAAACAGCCCATTCATATATAATTTAAAGATAATACATCAAAGTTGCAGCGGAAATATAAATTGTGCAGCGGAAATAAAGTATAAGGGCCGACATGGCCAAAACACGGGTTAAACAGTCCCGTTCATGCAAGTCGTAATTAAATGCAGGGATTTAAAATAAAGATTTCCCCTAATGTTCCCATGTATGCATATGACGATGCATATTCTTCGTACTCTGTAAGAAAAAGGAGATATATGGTTTGGGTCAGCAAAAACGCGCTGAGTAAGTTAACACATAGCATGGGTTAGGGGTTTCAAAGCCTTTAATTAAATTTAATAAAAACATTTCAACAATATTTAATTTAGCCGGCAATCCGGCGGCCGCAGCCAATTTCATAAAATCTAAGCTTTTTAATATATATTTCCCGTTACGCCATCACCTCAACAATATATCATTTAGCCGGTTATCCGGCGGCCGCAGCCAATATCAAAAGTATCATTTAGCCGGTGATCCGGCGGCCTCAGCCAATTTCAAAAATATCACTTCTCAAAATATTTTTCGTTTCTTTTATAGTTCACCATTCACCAGGGCTCTTGTGACCGCAATCCTCATAACCAATATTTCCGCAGGAAATCATACAATCGCTCTTGGGGAATCTAACCCGCAAGAACTCAATACATCCTGGGGAATCTAACCCGCAGGAAAACATACAATCGCCCTTGGGGAATCTAACCCGCAAGAACTCAAATACATCATTGGGAATCAAACCCGCATGAATCGTATTGATAATGTCAAACTTGGTCACAAGTCCCCAATGTTTCAAAAGAATTCTTTTAAAGAAAATGTTTTTATTTGGTGTAACGGGATTTTTCAAAAGTATAGATATATCGTAATTCCAACGTCTCGATCGTTGTTTAAAAGATTTCAAAAATCGATCGATATCACAGTTTGCGCCTTTTTGGTTTAAAAATCCATTTCTTAGGCGATTGTTCTGAAATTTGTATAGTAGCTCAAAAACATCCCAACGAACAACTTTCGTGTTTTAAGTTTTTCGGAAAAACGATGGGAAGCATGTCAAAAATCAAGTTTTCTTCAGAAACAAAAAGCTGTCAGGATTCAGGTTTGACAACGTTAAAAGATTTGACTTTTTATCATATCAAATGGACTCCAAAAATTCTGAAATTTTACAGAGACATACTAGACATGATTTCCAACAACTTTTGTTTAGATCATGAAGATTGATTCGGACTAGAAATGATAGGAATAAGCTCATCAAGATCGGCTATGAAATCTGTCATCCTTTCGAAAACTCTTAAAACGCAGAATATGTCCGATACGATTTGGGGTATCAAAACTTGATGAAAATTTCTGAAATTTTTACACAATATAGCTTATGATCTTTGGATCAAAATCTTAGTTTTGAGTTTTTAGGTTTGAACACTCGAAGTAATAGAAATATGCTCATCAAGTTCGGTTAAGAAATCTGTCAAGGTTCTTGACATCGGTTCTAACGCAGATCGGATCGGCTCGAGTTTGGAGGTTCAAATCTCAATGAAAAATTCTAAAAACCTACAGTAATATTCCAAACTCATAGATCTACAATTCTTATGTTCAACTCCAATCCTAGATCGGCCTAGATCCAAGGTCAAAATGGCTAACAAGATTGAATAAAGAATCTATCACTATTTCAAGATCTAAGTCGATGGCAGGTCTGTTCATGGTCGTTTTCGGATATCAAAACACGATGAAAAATTATGAAATTTTTACAGTAGCTAGATTAATGTCTTAGGAATGTTTTTCATGTTTTGGGTTTTTCCGTTTGAAGACTTTTAAGGGTTCGAAAAATTCATACAAAAACGCTGCGCCGGGGGTTTTTCTTGTTGACAGATTTTAGAGTTTTTAAAACTCTATGTTTGGTTGCATTTTAAGTCACCCAAAACCATAGTAAGGTTAACTTACAGTGGGGATGATGTTTAGGAAGTCACGGGGTCGTCCGGAATCCACGGGATGTCACGAACGAATCTCTTCCACCCGATTTATTCTTCCCTTGGCTCCGATTTGTGTTCGAATATGAAGATTCGTAAGTTAGTATGATGTTTATGATCTTAAAATCATAAGGAAACTTGAATAACATCTTACCAACAATCCAAAGCCTGCAATCCTTGATCTACACACTTCCTTGGTTGGATTTGGTTGCCGGAAACTCGTCGGAAAGTCGCCGGAAGTTCGTCGGAAGAGTGTTTGGCTTTTGGGAGAGTTTTTGGAGAGTTTGGGGTGAATGATTGATGAAAATGGCTGAGAATGGGGATGGGATTGATTACATAACATCCAAAAAGATGCCACACCCGTGATAGATCAAGATTTCCACCTTTGGGACCCAAAAAATGGCAAAAAGTCCCAAAAACACATAAATCCCGACTGCTACAGTAGCATGCTACAGTAGCGTGCTACATGCTACAGTAGCGTGCTACAGTAGCATGCTACAGTAATTTTTTTTTTTTTTTTTTTTTTTTTAAATTTTTTTTTTTTTTTATATATATATATATTAAGATTCTTATCTTAAAAAAAAATCATAATGTGGGAATTTTTGTGATCTTGTAAGTCATACATAGCTTCAAAAAGGAATATATTCTTTATTTGAAAATGACAAGATATGATTAATATTCCACCCTACAATTTCAAACCATAGTCAAATTATTCCCAATTATATTATGACATTCTAGAATAATTCATAAAAAAATATGGGTAGAATGATTAATCAAGGATATATAGAAAATAGATAATTCTCATTATAATTTAAACATGTAAATATATACATGTATATACATGTGTACATGTTTGGAAAGATTATTTCAAGACCAAGGTATATATGTGTATATAAACTTGTATATGGATTTAAAATATTCTATGAACCATATACTTATTACACTTGATATTGAAATCCATATATTTATTTGAAAAGACAAATATATATAATTTTTTTAAAGTATGTTTTGTAGAAAATAATATACTAATCTTTAAGCACATATTTGAACATATAAATATATATAGATTTGATTAAAAATCTACTTAGTGAATTGATCAAAATATATATATTCATACATATATATCGGGCAATTTCTATGGTATTACAATCTACCCTCCTTAAGAATCAACTTCGTCCCCGAAGTTGCGCGACTTATTGACCGATTGATTGATTGCGATTGTATCATTAAATTTCTTCCGACTTCACGGGTTCTTGGAATTAAAATTCTTTTCCTTCTTGAATTTAATTCCAATTGTCTTGACTCAATTGATGGAATGTCTTCGGGCTTCCTTTCCCTCTTTTATTCCATTTTGAATTTGAATCTATCGGCGTTTTATTTCCGAGCAATAATTTATTGTGATAAATTATTTTCTTCTTCTCGGAGATGTTTCGACATTGATCGGAATAAATTTTATTTTTATTGTGATAAATTTTTCATGATGTTTTGAAACCTGAAACCAACCCAAAACCGAAGAGTATTAAATCTGGATCTTAGAACTTTGGACAGAATTTTTACTCAATCTTGTTGGTTATTTTGACCATGGATCTAGGCCGATCTAGGATTGGAGTTGAACATAAGAATTGTAGATCTATGAGTTTAGAACATTTCTGTAAGTTTTTAGAATTTTTCGTTGAGATTTGAGCCTCCGAACTCGAGCCAATCCGATCTGCGTTAGAACCGATGTCAAGAACCTTGATAGATTTCACAATCAAACTTGATGAGCATATTTCTATTACTTCGAGTGTTCAAACCTGAAAACTCAAAACTAAGATTTTGATCCTAAAAGCTGAAGCTATGTTGTGTAAAAATTTCAAAGATTTTCATCAAGTTTTGATACCCCAAATCGTATCGGACATATTCTGCGTTTTTAAGGATTGTCAAAGGATGACAGATTTCATAACCGATCTTGAGGAGCTTATTCCTATCATTTCTAGTCCGATCCAATCTTTGAGTTCTAAACAAAAGTTGTTTGAAATCATGTCTAGTATGTCTCTGAAAAATTTCAGAATTTTTGGAGATCATTTAATATGATAAAAAGTCAAATCCTTGAAAGGAGTCAAACCTGAATCCTGACAGCTTTTTGTTTGAGTCGAAAACTCGATTTTTGACATGCTTCCCATCGTTTTTCCGAAAAACTTAAAACACGAAAGTTGTTCGTTGGGATGTTTTTGAGATGCTGTACAAATTTCAGATCAATCGCCTAAGAAATGGATTTTTAAACCAAAAAAAGCTATTTATTTTAAAGAAAATATCTGATACCAAAGTTGGTATCAGAGCCCGGAATATTTTTAAACTATTATTTTTAAGTATTATTATTTTTAAAGTTATTATTTCTAAACTAGTAATATATTTTAAAGAGCACAATTATTATTTTGAAGTTAAAGCCCAAATAATTTATTTCTTTCGGCCCAATATAGTGGCCCAAACCTTTTATCCTTATTTTAATCTATCCATGGAATAAATTTATTTTAAAACCCATGGATAAATAAATGCGTGCATAAAATTTTTTTTGGGGGGATCACATATCCATATGCATACATAAATATTTACACTAACCCTTTTTATGTGAATTATCGGTAATAAGAAACACTCCTACCTTAGAACTCGACTTGAGTCTTGACTTAGAAGCGCCAACTTCAGACTAACTTTGCCTTAGTCCTAGATCTTGATCACTTAGAAACTCATCTTCGCGTGCTTCTAGAATGACACCTAGAAGAATACTGAGGAAGGATCATATGCAATGATACCCAAACATGGTTGTGAAAAATACATAGGCAGTTATGGGGACATAACTGTAATCTTAAGGGGGAAGGATGTAATACCCAGTAAGGATGCATAAGCATTTATTTTTGAAACCCAAATAGTTTGTATCCCAAGTAAACAAAAGAACCCTAACTCTTCGCGCGAGAAAAGCCGAAGCACAACTTCGAGGACGAAGTTGATTCTTAAGGGGGGGAGGATGTAATACCCCGAATTTTTATCAACGCCCAAAGGAATAAAATTTATTCCGATCAATGTTGAAATATTTCCGAGAAGAAGAAAATAATTTATCACAATAAATTATTGCTCGGATATGAAACGCCGATAGATTTAAATTCAAAATGGAATAAAAGAGGGAAAGGAAGCCCGAAGACATTCCATGAATTGAGTAAAAATAATTGGAGTTAAGTTCATGAAGGAAAAAGAATTTTAATTCCAAGAACCCGTGAAGTCGGAAGAAATTTAATGATACAATCGCAATCAATCAATCGGTCAATAAGTCGCGCAACTTCGGGGACGAAGTTGATTCTTAAGGAGGGTAGATTGTAATACCATAGAAATTGCCCGAAATATATATATGAATATATATTTTTGATTAATTTACTAAGTAGATTTTTAATCAAATCTATATATATTTATATGTTCAAATATTTGCTTAAAGATTAGTATATTATTTTCTAAAAAAAAACATACTTTGAAAAATTATATATATATTTGACTTTTCAAATAAATATATGGATTTCAATATCAAGTGTAATAAGTATATGGTTCATAGAATATTTTAAATCCATATACAAGTTTATATACACATATATATACCTTGGTCTTGAAATAATCTTTCCAAACATGTACACATGTATATACATGAATATATTTACATGTTTAAATTATAATGAAAATTATCTATTTTCTATATATTCTTAATTAATCATTCTACCCATATTTTTATTATGGAATTATTCTAGAATGCCATAATATAATTGGGAATAATTTGACTATGGTTTGAAATTGTAGGGTGGAATATTAATCATATCTTGTCATTTTCAAATAAAGAATATATCCCTTTTTGGATCTATGTATAACTTACAAGATCACTTAATTTTTATATATATAAATATATATACATATTATTCTTATTATTATTATAAGGTATTGGGGCCACAATTAGAGTAATAAGGATTGAATTATGAAGTGATAAAGTCATTCACACCATTACCATTAGGATACAAGCTGACAGAAATTTTTAGCTATAAGAATCGAATTATTTGACCTAACTACAGTGGGAATCACTTAAAGTGTTCAACACAAAAGTTGTTCCAAATTGTGTCTAGATTATGCACGTCAAATTTTAGAATTTTTGGCCAAGCCATTTAGTCCCAGCATCTCTGTCTTTGGACATATACCATAGTGAGTGCCAACTTTGTTAGGTTGTGCATGTGACTCCTATGTGACTTGTGACTTGTGACTTGTGTCTCCCATGTGACTTGTGACTCCTATAACACTCTAGGGTGGATAGAAGTCTTGTGAGAATTTATTTAATACCCTCATTTAGCTACCAAAGGCAGCCATTTGGATTCCACTCCCATCATTGCAAATTTTAGAAAAAACTTGAGAAAGTGTTGGTGGGATTTATGAGTATTCTTCTAGTTGGTCAAGCAAGGAAGGCTTTCTTCAACATCCAATCTCTTCATCCAGTAGGTAAGGATGTCTTTAAGTTCACATATCTTGTTTAGATTGAGATCCTTGGGTAGATAACTAAGAATCTCTCTCCATGTGTCCAAAACCTAGCTTTGTGGAGGAATAGCAATGGGGTTGTGGACTTTGGACATCCTAAAGGCTTGGATTTGAGAATTTCTTGATACCACTTCATAGATGGTAAGTTAGTGTTGTGCCTTTCAAATTTTAGAGCTTTTGGTTGAGTATTCATGGAGATACAACTCGAAATCCATTCCTTGTCAAATCTGTGATTTAGGGTTTCTTCAGGATAGTTTCTTTTGTTCATCTTTGTTCGTCAAGATCTGTTCATTTTTGGAAGAACATGTCTAAATGAAAAATGTTCCTAATACTTTAAAGATGATGTCTGTAAATTTTCATAATTTTTGGAATTGATTTGGTCGACGAAAACGGATCTGGTATTTTCTGCTATGTGTGGTGACAGATTCAAATTCCTAGCATGTTCAGTTTTGTAGTTCATATTTCTCCTAGCTATGGTCGTTTTTGATGGTCGACTTCTTCATGAAAATTGTTCATCTATGTGTCTAGTTTACTCCTGTTAAATTTCAGAATTTTTGGAACAACCTTCGAATTGTTATGGATTTTTAAGTAAGCTGTGGTCGGATGAACAGTGGTCTTTGCACCCTTTTGAAAACAAGTTTCTGAAATGATTTTTTTTGAGTGACTTAGAGTCCGATTTTGAAGAAGCCTATTTCTATGAAAAATGTTCATTTGGGTGTGTTCTAGCTCCTGTAAAAATTTCGGAATTTTTGAAAATGATTTGCTAAGTTTCCATATGCGATTTCTGAAACTGCCCAAAGGACTATTTTTGTCGGTAAATCGTACTTGTGTATTTTGATGATCTATGAGTCGAATGGCTCTCATTTTTGGAAATATGTGAAATCTGGACATGTGTGATTTTGTAAAGTGTAAAAGTATGGTTTTGAAACTTTGTAAGATATGATCGAGTGGGATGCTTTAATTATTTCTTGAGGGTAAGTGCACTTGGTGGAGCTCGTTGGGCCGCCCCCTCTTGTAGCCAAAACGGCAAATATGATTATTATGGCTTAGTGATTGTAAGAGTCTATACTCCTAGATGTAAATCAGATTTCCTTATTGTTTTAAGATCATAACCATCATCCTAACTTACGAATCTTCATATTCAAACACAAATCGGAGCCAAAGGAAGAATAAATCGGGTGGAAGAGATTCGTTCGTGACATCCCGTGGATTCCGGACGACCCCGTGACCTCCTAGACATTATCTCCACTGTAAGTTAACCTTACTATGGTTTTGGGTGACTTAAAATGCAACCAAACATAGAGATTCAACTCAAGAAAATTAATAAAAATCTGTCAACAAGTGAAACCCTCAACGCAGCGTTTTCGTATGAATTTTTCAAACCTCTAAAGCTGCTCAAACAAAAAAAACTCAAAACATGAAAAGTGTTCCTAAGACTTTGGTCTAGCTTCTGTAAAAATTTTAGAATTTTTCATGATGTTTTGAAACCTGAAACCAACCCAAAACCGAACAGTATTAAATCTGGATCTTACAACTTGAGCAGATTTCACTCTCAATCTTGTTAGCCATTTTGACCTTGGATCTAGGCCGATCTAGGATTGGTGTTGAACATAAAAGTTGTAGATCTATGAGTCTTGAATACCTCTGTAAAATTTCATGCATTTTCATCAAGTTTTACTACCCCAAATCGAGTCGGACATATTCTGCGTTTTAAAGAATTTTCAAAGGTTGACAGTTTTCTTAACCGAACTTGATGAGCATATTTCTATCATTTCTAGTCCGATCCAATCTTTGTGATCTAAACAAAAATTGTAGATAATCATGTCTAGTATGTGTCTGTAAATTTTCAGAATTTTTTGGAGTTCATTTGTTATGTTAAAACGTCAAATCTTTGACAGATGTCAAACCTGAATCCTGACAGTATACTATTTGTGTAGAAAACTTGATTTTTGACATGCTTCCCATCATTTTTCCGAAAAACTCAAAACATGAAAGTTGTTCATTGGGATGTTTTTCCCCACTCGATCAAAACTTACAACGTTTCAAAATCCACATTTTTAACATTTCCAAACCATGACTACATTTTCAGAATATACGCATTTCAAAAAGAGTGAGAATCGACTCATAGATCATCAAAATACACAAGTACGATTTACCGACAAAAATAGTCCTTTGGGCAGTTTCAGAAATCGCATATGGAAACTTAGCAAATCATTTTCAAAAATTCCGAAATTTTTACAGGAGCTAGAACACACCCAAATGAACATTTTTCATAGAAATAGGCTTCTTCAAAATCGGACTTTAAGTCACTCAAAAAAAATCATTTCAGAAACTTGTTTTCAAAAGGGTGCAAAGACCACTGTTCATCCGACCACAGCTTACTTAAAAATCCATAACAATTCGAAGGTTGTTCCAAAAATTCTGAAATTTAACAGGAGTAAACTAGACACATAGATGAACAATTTTCATGAAGAAGTCGACCATCAAAAACGACCATAGCTAGGAGAAATATGAACTACAAAACTGAACATGCTAGGAATTTGAATCTGTCACCACACATAGCAGAAAATACCAGATCCGTTTTCGTCGACCAAATCAATTCCAAAAATTATGAAAATTTACAGACATCATCTTTAAAGTATTAGGAACATTTTTCATTTAGACAAGTTCTTCCAAAAATGAACAGATCTTGACGAACAAAGATGAACAAAAGAAACTATCCTGAAGAAACCCTAAATCACAGATTTGACAAGGAATGGATTTCGAGTTGTATCTCCATGAATACTCAACCAAAAGCTCTAAAATTTGAAAGGCACAACACTAACTTACCATCTATGAAGTGGTATCAAGAAATTCTCAAATCCAAGCCTTTAGGATGTCCAAAGTCCACAACCCCATTGCTATTCCTCCACAAAGCTAGGTTTTGGACACATGGAGAGAGATTCTTAGTTATCTACCCAAGGATCTCAATCTAAACAAGATATGCCGCAGCCGATACGCCATACCCAGTACCACTCCGTCGAGCCTCGAGTAACCCATACGGATACACTCGAGAGGGTAGGCAGTTGGTCTCTTGTGACCAAATACGCCATATCCAGTACCGCTCCGTCGAGCCTCGAGTAACCCATACGGATACACCCGAGAGGATAGGCCCAAAAATATAAGATGCCGTTTTGGCGATCTTTCGCGCGTAATATCATTGCCGTTTTGGCACAAAATGCACAATTAGGAGGGCACCCTGCAGAGCACTCACCCCCTGATTTTATGTAACCGATATTGTTTCAACTTTAGTGTAACGGGATTTTCAAAAATATAGCTTTATCGTATCACAAGATTTCGATCGTTGTTTAAAAATTTCAAAATTTCACAAGTTAAAACCGATCGATGTCACAGTTTACGCCTTTTCAGTTTAAAAATCCATTTCTTAGGCGATTGATCTGAAATTTTCACAGTAGCTCAAAAACATCCCAATGAACAACTTTCATGTTTTGAGTTTTTCGGAAAAATGATAGGAAGCATGTCAAAAATCAAGTTTTCTACTCAAATAGTATGCTGTTAGGATTCAGGTTTGACACCTTTCAAAGATTTGACTTTTTATCATATCAAATGATCTCCAAAAATTCTGAAATTTCATATGCATATACTAGACATGATTATATGCAACTTTTGTTTAGAACTCAAAGATTGGATCGGACTAGATATGATAGAAATATGCTCATCAAGTTCGGTTAAGAAAACTGTCAACCTTTGAAAATTCTTTAAAACGCAGAATATGTCCGACTCGATTTGGGGTATCAAAACTTGATGAAAATGCATGAAATTTTACAGAGGTATTCAAGACTCATAGATCTACAATTCTTATGTTCAACACCAATCCTAGATCGGTCTAGATCCAAGGTCAAAATAACCAACAAGTTTGAATAAAAATTCTGTCAAGGATTCTAAGATCCAGATTTGATACTCTTCGGTTTTGGGTCGGTTTCAGGTTTCAAAACAACATGAAAAATTCTAAAATTTTTACAGAGGCTAGACCAAAGTCTTAGGAACACTTTTCATGTTTTGAGTTTTATTGTTTGAGCAGCTTTAGAGGTTCGAAAAATTCATACGAAAACGCTTGGTTGAGGGTTTCTCTTGTTGACAGATTTTTATAAATTTTCTTGAGTTGAATCTCTATGTTTGGTTGCATTTTAAGTCACCCAAAACCATAGTAAGGTTAACTTACTGTGGGGATGATGTTTAGGAAGTCACGGGGTCGTCCGGAATCCACGGGATGTCACGAACGAATCTCTTCCACCCGATTTATTCTTCCCTTGGCTCCGATTTGTGTTCGAATATGAAGATTCGTAAGTTAGTATGATGTTTATGATCTTAAAATCATAAGGAAACTTGAATAACATCTTACCAACAATCCAAAGCCTGCAATCCTTGATCTACACACTTCCTTGGTTGGATTTGGTTGCCGGAAACTCGTCGGAAAGTCGCCGGAAGTTCGTCGGAAGAGTGTTTGGCTTTTGGGAGAGTTTTTGGAGAGTTTGGGGTGAATGATTGATGAAAATGGCTGAGAATGGGGATGGGATTGATTACATAACATCCAAAAAGATGCCACACCCGTGATAGATCAAGATTCCCACCTTTGGGACCCCAAAAAATGGCAAAAAGTCCCAAAAACACATAAATCCCGACTGCTACAGTAGCATGCTACAGTAGCGTGCTACAGTAGCATGCTACAGTAATTTTTTTTTTTTTTTTTTTTTTAAATTTTTTTTTTTTTTTTATATATATATATATATTAAGATTCTTATCTTAAAAAAAATCATAATGTGGGAATTTTTGTGATCTTGTAAGTCATACATAGCTTCAAAAAGGAATATATTCTTTATTTGAAAATGACAAGATATGATTAATATTCCACCCTACAATTTCAAACCATAGTCAAATTATTCCCAATTATATTATGACATTCTAGAATAATTCATAAAAAAATATGGGTAGAATGATTAATCAAGGATATATAGAAAATAGATAATTCTCATTATAATTTAAACATGTAAATATATACATGTATATACATGTGTACATGTTTGGAAAGATTATTTCAAGACCAAGGTATATATGTGTATATAAACTTGTATATGGATTTAAAATATTCTATGAACCATATACTTATTACACTTGATATTGAAATCCATATATTTATTTGAAAAGACAAATATATATAATTTTTTTAAAGTATGTTTTGTAGAAAATAATATACTAATCTTTAAGCACATATTTGAACATATAAATATATATAGATTTGATTAAAAATCTACTTAGTGAATTGATCAAAATATATATATTCATACATATATATCGGGCAATTTCTATGGTATTACAATCTACCCTCCTTAAGAATCAACTTCGTCCCCGAAGTTGCGCGACTTATTGACCGATTGATTGATTGCGATTGTATCATTAAATTTCTTCCGACTTCACGGGTTCTTGGAATTAAAATTCTTTTCCTTCTTGAATTTAATTCCAATTGTCTTGACTCAATTGATGGAATGTCTTCGGGCTTCCTTTCCCTCTTTTATTCCATTTTGAATTTGAATCTATCGGCGTTTTATTTCCGAGCAATAATTTATTGTGATAAATTATTTTCTTCTTCTCGGAGATGTTTCGACATTGATCGGAATAAATTTTATTCCTTTGGACGTTGATAAAAATCTGGGGTATTACAGTACGCATAAAATTTTTTTTTCGGGGGGGATCATCACTACATGTGCATATTGCATTTCTATACCTTAGAGAACCTAGAAGCGTTATGTTGTAACCTAGATCTTTTCTTGCGCTAGATGGCTAACCAAGACATGATGAACTTAATGATCAAAATGATGAACGCTCACTTTGATTCCCAACAAACCATACAACAAATGGAACATCGTATGGCCCAATTGGAGGCAAATCTGCACCATATGGGAAACTTAAGAGAGGCGGACCACCACCGCATAAACCAGCTCGAAGACCAAATCCAAACCCTTACTACACAAAATCTATGGTTTGAAATTGTAGGGTGGAATATTAATCATATCTTGTCATTTTCAAATAAAGAATATATCCCTTTTTGGAGCTATGTATAACTTACAAGATCACTTAATTTTTATATATATAAATATATATACATATTATTCTTATTATTATTATAAGGTATTGGGGCCACAATTAGAGTAATAAGGATTGAATTATGAAGTGATAAAGTCATTCACACCATTACCATTAGGATACAAGCTGACAGAAATTTTTAGCTATAAGAATCGAATTATTTGACCTACCTACAGTGGGAATCACTTAAAGTGTTCAACACAAAAGTTGTTCCAAATTGTGTCTAGATTATGCACGTCAAATTTTAGAATTGTTGGCCAAGCCATTTAGTCCCAGCATCTCTGTCTTTGGACATATACCATAGTGAGTGCCAACTTTGTTAGGTTGTGCATGTGACTCCTATGTGACTTGTGACTTGTGACTTGTGTCTCCATGTGACTTGTGACTCCTATAACACTCTAGGGTGGATAGAAGTCTTGTGAGAATTTATTTAATACCCTCATTTAGCTACCAAAGGCAGCCATTTGGATTCCACTCCCATCATTGCAAATTTTAGAAAAAACTTGAGAAAGTGTTGGTGGGATTTATGAGTATTCTTCTAGTTGGTCAAGCAAGGAAGGCTTTCTTCAACATCCAATCTCTTCATCCAGTAGGTAAGGATGTCTTTAAGTTCACATATCTTGTTTAGATTGAGATCCTTGGGTAGATAACTAAGAATCTCTCTCCATGTGTCCAAAACCTAGCTTTGTGGAGGAATAGTAATGGGGTTGTGGACTTTGGACATCCTAAAGGCTTGGATTTGAGAATTTCTTGATACCACTTCATAGATGGTAAGTTAATGATGTGCATATCAATTTTTAGAGTGTTTGGTTGAGTATTTGTTGAGTTAGAGTTCAATCTTCATCTTGTGCCAAATCTGTCAACTAGGGTTTCTATCCGAGTAGTTTATTTGTTCAGCGTTTTTCGTCAAGATCTGTTCATTTTTGGAAGAACTTGTCTAAATGAAAAATGTTCCTAATACTTTAAAGATGATGTCTGTAAATTTTCATAATTTTTGGAATTGATTTGGTCGACGAAAACGGATCTGGTATTTTCTGCTATGTGTGGTGACAGATTCAAATTCCTAGCATGTTCAGTTTTGTAGTTCATATTTCTCCTAGCTATGGTCGTTTTTGATGGTCGACTTCTTCATGAAAATTGTTCATCTATGTGTCTAGTTTACTCCTGTTAAAGTTCAGAATTTTTGGAACAACCTTCGAATTGTTATGGATTTTTAAGTAAGCTGTGGTCGGATGAACAGTGGTCTTTGCACCCTTTTGAAAACAAGTTTCTGAAATGATTTTTTTTGAGTGACTTAGAGTCCGATTTTGAAGAAGCCTATTTCTATGAAAAATGTTCATTTGGGTGTGTTCTAGCTCCTGTAAAAATTTCGGAATTTTTGAAAATGATTTGCTAAGTTTCCATATGCGATTTCTGAAACTGCCCAAAGGACTATTTTTGTCGGTAAATCGTACTTGTGTATTTCGATGATCTATGAGTCGAATGGCTCTCATTTTTGGAAATATGTGAAATCTGGACATGTGTGATTTTGTAAAGTGTAAAAGTATGGTTTTGAAACTTTGTAAGTTTTGATCGAGTGGGATGCCCAATGTTTTAGAGGGTAAGTGCACTTGGTGGAGCTCGTTGGGCCGCCCCCTCTTGTAGCCAAAACGGCAAATATGGTTATTATGGTTTAGTGATTGTAAGAGTCTATACTCTTAGATGTAAGTCAGGTTTCCTTATGGTTTTAAGATCATAACCATCATCCTAACTTACGAATCTTCATATTCAAACACAAATCAGAGCCAAATGAAGAATAAATCGGGTGGAAGAGATTCGTTCGTGACATCCCGTGGATTCCGGACGACCCCGTGACCTCCTAGACATTATCCCCACTGTAAGTTAACCTTACTATGGTTTTGGGTGACTTAAAATGCAACCAAACATAGAGATTCAACTCAAGAAAATTTATAAAAATCTGTCAACAAGAGAAACCCTCAACGCAGCGTTTTCGTATGAATTTTTCGAACCTCTAAAGCTGCTCAAACAATAAAACTCAAAACATGAAAAGTGTTCCTAAGACTTTGTTCTAGCCTGTGTAAAAATTTTAGAATTTTTCATGTTGTTTTGAAACCTGAAACCGACCCAAAACCGAAGAGTATCAAATCTGGATCTTAGAATCCTTGGCAGAATTTTTATTCAAACTTGTTGGTTATTTTGACCTTGGATCTAGACCGATCTAGGATTGGTGTTGAACATAAGAATTGTAGATCTATGAGTCTTGAATACCTCTGTAAAATTTCATGCATTTTCATCAAGTTTTGATACCCCAAATCGAGTCGGACATATTCTGCGTTTTAAAGAATTTTCAAAAGTTGACAGTTTTCTTAACCGAACTTGATGAGCATATTTCTATCATATCTAGTCCGATCCAATCTTTGAGTTCTAAACAAAAGTTGCATATAATCATGTCTAGTATATGCATATGAAATTTCAGAATTTTTGGAGATCATTTGATATGATAAAAAGTCAAATCTTTGAGATGTGTCAAACCTGAATCCTGACAGCATACTATTTGAGTAGAAAACTTGATTTTTGACATGCTTCCCATCGTTTTTACGAGAAACTCAAAACATGAAAGTTGTTCATTGGGATGTTTTTGAGCTACTGTGAAAATTTCAGATCAATCGCCTAAGAAATGGATTTTTAAACTGAAAAGGCGTAAACTGTGACATCGATCGGTTTTAACTTGTCAAATTTTGAAACTTTTAAACAACGATCGAAATCTTGTGATACGATAAAGCTATATTTTTGAAAATCCCGTTACACTAAAGTTGAAACAATATCGGTTACATAAAAATCAGGGGGTGAGTGCTCTGCAGGGTGCCCTCCTAATTGTGCATTTTGTGCCAAAACGGCAATGATATTACGCGCGAAAGATCGCCAAAACGGCATCTTATATTTTTGGGCCTATCCTCTCGGGTGTATCCGTATGGGTTACTCGAGGCTCGACGGAGCGGTACTGGATATGGCGTATTTGGTCACAAGAGACCAACTGCCTACCCTCTCGAGTGTATCCGTATGGGTTACTCGAGGCTCGACGGAGTGGTACTGGGTATGGCGTATCGGCTGCGGCCGCCGGATCACCGGCTAAAATGACATGTTACTTATGAAATTGGCTGAGGCCGCCGGATCACCGGCTATCTGTTACTATTGGCTGCGGCCGCCGGATCACCGGCTAACTGTTACTATTGGCTGCGGCCGCCGGATCACCGGCTATCTATTGTTGAGATGATGGCGTAACGGGAAATATATTAAAAAGCTCAGATTTTATGAAATTGGCTGCGGCCGCCGGATTGCCGGCTAAATTTAAATATCGTTTTGAAGGTGGCGTATCGGGGAGAATTTTAAAAGCTCAAATTTTTATTTACTTACTTACAGCATTATTCGTGTTTTTAAATCATGTCTTAAATAATTGCCCATGCTTAAGTTTTAACTATGAAATTAATTGTTTATTTTAAGTATGCAATTATAATCGCATTTTTAAAATAAAACGTTTTTATGCACGACAAAAAGTCTTATCATAACTATGCCGTGCAAATCATTTTACGATGAAAGTTGAATCATGATCACGTGAAAATCTTTATTTTAAATCATGCCATCTATTTATTATTGGATGTTAAACTTAAATTGCGTTTTACCTACAAACATCTTTTTATTAAATATAATTAAAGGCTTCGAAACCCCTAACCCATGCTATGTGTTAACTTACTCAGCGCGTTTTTGCTGACCCAAACCATATATCTCCTTTTTCTTACAGAGTACGAAGAATATGCATCGTCATATGCATACATGGGAACATTGGGGAAATCTCTATTTAAAATCCCTGCATTAATTACGACTTGCATGAACGGGTTTATGATCGTGCGGTAGCGGTTGCACGAGTCCAAGGACTGAAACGGAAACCGGTAGGTGAGGCTAACCAAGGACCACAAGGAGAATACAAGGTGGATAAGGACCATTTCGATGGAAACACGAAAGGACAACATCAAAATGACAATGGGGAGAAAAAGGGGATAGTCTTCAACCATGGTGACTATGCGCCACCATGTCCAAAGTGTGGTAAACTGCATTATGCGAGAGGATGCCCTCAACCTGGAGCATGCCTTCGATGTGGTCGACATGGTCATCAGCTGCGTGATTGCCGGACACGGAGAGAGAACATCGACAAGAGAGAGGATGTGACTACTCGACCTATGCAACCACGAAACCCAGACGGTCAAGGTGGCAACAACCAAAGGCACCAACACCCGCAGAATTAAGACCAAAACCCGAAACCTCTTGAGAGTACTGAATAGGCAGTTATGGGGACATAACTGTAATCTTAAGGGGGGGAGGATGTAATACCCCGTAAGAATGCATAAGCATTTATTTCGAAACTCGAATATTTTGTATCCCAAATAAATTCTTTTTGAACTACGTAATGACTTGATCCCTTCACAGGGTACGTAGGCAACTTGGAAATTTCAATTCTGGGTTCAGTCAAACAATAATCAAACAACAAACAATCAACAATCGTACAATAATTCAATAGCACAATATCGCAAAATAATATAGTAAACAAAAGGACCATAACTCTTAGCGCGAGAAAAGCCGAAACACAACTTCGAGGACGAAGTTGATTCTTAAGGGGGGTGGAGTGTAATACCCCAGATTTTTATCAACGCCCAAAGGAATAAAATTTATTCCGATCAATGATGAAATATTTCCGAGAAGAAGAAAATAATTTATCACAATAAATTATTGCTCGGAAATAAAGCGCCGATAGATTTAAATTCAAAATGGAATAAAAGAGGGAAAGGAAGCCCGAAGACATTCCATGAATTGAGTCAAAATAATTGGAATTAAATTTAATAAGGAAAAGAATTTTAATTCCAAGAACCCGTGAAGTCGGAAGAAATTTAATGAAACAAGTTATTGCACGGGAATCAAAAGACGACGAATTGGAAGCCGACGAACCCGAGACCGACGGACTTAAGATCTCGAACATGAAATTCATTTGAGTCGAGATAAACTTAAGATAAGAATTTATGACCCGAGAATGACCCGAAAAATCGAGCCCGAAAACGTAGGAGGATAGAAGTCCGAAAGAGAGGAGAAAAGGCCCGACGGATCGCACGGCCCGGCACGGACCGCAGCCCAGCCGGGGCCGGCGCGCACCCCGCGCGGGATTTCCATGAAAAGCGCGCCGCCAGCGCGCCGATGCAGCAGCAGCTGCGTTTGTCGCGTTTTGGCGACTTTCTCGCCAATTTTCGGGGCCCAAGTGAGGAATCTCGATCTATCACGGGTGTGGCATCTTTTGGACGTTATGTATTGAGTCCCATCTTCATTTGTCAGCCATTTTTCATCAATCAATCACCCCAAACTCTCCAAAAACTCTCCCAAAGCCAAACACTCTTCCGACGAACTTCCGGCGACTTTCCGACGAGTTTCCGGCAACCAAATCCAACCAAGGAAGTGTGTAGATCAAGGATTGCAGGCTTTGGATTGTTGGTAAGATGTTATTCAAGTTTCCTTATGATTTTAAGATCATAAACATCATCCTAACTTACGAATCTTCGTATTCGAACACAAACCGGAGCCAAGGGAAGAATAGATCGGGTGGAAGAGATTCGTTCGTGACATCCCGTGGATTCCGGACGACCCCGTAACCTCCTAGACATCATCCCCACTGTAAGTTAACCTTACTATGGTTTTGGGTGACTTAAAATGCAACAAAAACATAGAGTTTTAAAAACTCTAAAATCTATCAACAAGAGAAACCCTCAACGCAGCGTTTTCGTATGAATTTTTCGAACTCCTAAAGCTGCTCAAACAATAAAACTCAAAACATGAAAAGTGTTCCTAAGACTTTGGTTTAGCTTCTGTAAAAATTTTAGAATTTTTCATGATGTTTTGAAACCTGAAACCAACCCAAAACCGAAGAGTATTAAATCTGGATCTTAGAACTTTGGCAGATTTCACTCTCAATCTTGTTGGTTATTTTGACCATGGATCTAGGCCGATCTAGGATTGGTGTTGAACATAAGAATTGTAGATCTATGAGTTTGGAATATTACTGTAAGTTTTTAGAATTTTTCGTTGAGATTTGAGCCTCCGAATCTGAGCCGATCCGATCTGCGTTAGAACCAAATTCACGAACCTTGACAGATTTCATAATCAAACTTGACGAGCAAAACTCTTACTTCGAGTGTTCAAACCTGAAAACTCAAAACTAAGATTTTGATCCTAAGATCTTAAGCTATATTGTGTAAAAATTTCAGAGATTTTCATCGAGTTTTGATACCCCAAATCATGTCGGACATATTCTGCGTTTTTAAGAGTTTTCGAAAGATGACAGATTTCATAACCGATCTTGAGGAGTTTATTCCTATCATTTCTAGTCCGAACTAATCTTCATGATCTAAACAAAAGTTGTATATAATCATGTCTAGTATGTGCATATGAAATTTCAGAATTTTTGGAGTCCATTTGATATGTTAAAAAGTCGAATCTTTTAACGTTGTCAAACCTGAATCCTGACAGCTTTTTGTTTGTGTAGAAAACTTGATTTTTGACATGCTTCCCATCGTTTTTCCGAAAAACTTAAAACACGAAAGTTGTTCGTTGGGATGTTTTTGAGTTGCTGTACAAATTTCAGAACAATCGCCTAAGAAATGGATTTTTAAACCAAAAAGGCGCAAACTGCGACATCGATCGGTTTTAAACTTGAGAGATCTTGAAATCTTGTCGAAACGTGAAATTAGCCTTTAAGGTTTAAATGATTGGGAATCCCTTTGAGATAAAATACAATTGAAATATCTTGCTTGCCGAAAGGCAATTGAAATATCTTGCTTGCCGAAAGGCAATTGAAATATCTTGCTTGCCGAAAGGCAATTGAAATATCTTGCTTGCCGAAAGGCAATTGAAATATCTTGCTTGCCGAAAGGCAATTGAAATATAATGCTTGCCGAAAGGCAATTGAAATATAAACTTGAAACATGAGACATGAGAAACTGTGCCAAGACGGCCAATGAAGTACTTGAAATGCGATACGGCTGCGGCCGCCGGATCACCGGCTAAATGATACTAATGATATATTGCTGAGATGATGGCGTAACGGGAAATATATTAAAAAGATCAGATTTTATGAAATTGGCTGCGGCCGCCGGATTGCCGGCTAAACTAAACATTGTTGAGCAAGAAATGTTTTTATAAAATTTAACTAAAGGCTTTGAAACCCCTAACCCATGCTATGTGTTAGCTTACTCAGCGCGTTTTTGCTGACCCAAACCATTTATCTCCTTTTTCTTACAGAGTACGAAGAATATGCATCGTCATATGCATACATGGGAACATTAGGGGAAATCTCTATTTTAAATCCCAGCATTTAATTACAACTTGCATGAACAACGGTTTTTATCAGTATTATAAAATACTGAGTAAGTTAATCCTTACGTAGCAATAAAGGGGTTAGATTTTTAGTAATTAAGATAAAACTCTTTGCCATGCATAAAAACATTTAAAAAAAAATGCGAAGATAATGCATACTTTAAAGACACATTTAAATTTCATAATTTAAAACTCAAGCATGGGCAATTATTTAAGACATGATTTAAAAACATGATTAATGCTGTAAGTAAGTAAATAAAAATTTGAGCTTTTAAAATTCTCCCCGATACGCCATCATCAAAACGATATTTAAATTTAGCCGGCAATCCGGCGGCCGCAGCCAATTTCATAAAATCTAAGCTTTTTAATATATTTCCCGTTACGCCATCATCTCAACAATAGATAGCCGGTGATCCGGCGGCCTCATCCAAGTTCATAAGTAACATGTCATTTTAGCCGGTGATCCGGCGGCCGCAGCCTATACGCCATACCCAGTACCACTCCGTCGAGCCTCGAGTAACCCATACGGATACACTCGAGAGGGTAGGCAGTTGGTCTCTTGTGACCAAATACGCCATATCCAGTACCGCTCCGTCGAGCCTCGAGTAACCCATACGGATACACCCGAGAGGATAGGCCCAAAATAATAACAGCCAATATCGATAGTAACAGTTAGCCGGTGATCCGGCGGCCTCAGCCAATTTCATAAGTAACATGTCATTTTAGCCGGTAATCCGGCGGCCGCAGCCTATACGCCATACCCAGTACCACTCCGTCGAGCCTCGAGTAACCCATACGGATAAACTCGAGAGGGTAGGCAGTTGGTCTCTTGTGACCAAATATGCCATATCCAGTACCGCTCCGTCGAGCCTCGAGTAACCCATACGGATACACTCGAGAGGATAGGCCAAGATATAAGATGCTGTTTTGTCGATCTTTCGCGCGTAATAATCATTGCCGTTTTGGCACAAAATGAACAATTAGGAGGGCACCCTGCAGAGCACTCACCCCCTGATTTTATGTAACCGATATTGTTTCAACTTTAGTGTAACGGGATTTTCAAAAATATAGCTTTATCGTATCACAAGATTTCGATCGTTGTTTAAAAGATTTCAAAAATCGATCGATGTCACAGTTTACGCCTTTTCAGTTTAAAAATCCATCTCTTAGGCGATTGATCTGAAATTTTCACAGTAGCTCAAAAACATCCCAATGAACAACTTTCATGTTTTGAGTTTTTCGTAAAAACGATGGGAAGCATGTCAAAAATCAAGTTTTCTACTCAAATAGTATGCTGTCAGGATTCAGGTTTGACACATCTCAAAGATTTGACTTTTTAACATAACAAATGAGCTTCAAAAATTCTGAAATTTTATATGCACATACTAGACATGATTATATGCAACTTTTGTTTAGAACTCAAAGATTGGATCTGTAATACCCCGTAAGAATGCATAAGCATTTAAATTCGAAACTCGAATATTTTGTATCCCAAATAAATTTTTTTTGAACTACGTAATGACTTGATCCCTTCACGGGGTACGTAGGCAACTTGGAAATTTCAATTCTGGGTTCAGTCAAACAAATAATCAACAATCGAACAATAATTCAATAACACAATATCGCAAATAGTAAACAAAAGGACCCTAACTCTTAGCGCGAGAAAAGCCGAAACACAACTTCGAGGACGAAGTTGATTCTTAAGGGGGGTAGACTGTAATACCCCAGATTTTTATCATCGTCCAAAGGAATAAAATTTATTCCGATCAATGTCGAAATATCTCCGAGAAGAAGAAAATAATTTATCACAATAAATTATTGCTCGGAAATAAAACGCCGATAGATTCAAATTCAAAATGGAATAAAAGAGGGAAAGGAAGCCCGAAGACATTCCATGAACTGAGTCAAGATAATTGGAATTAAATACAAGAAGGAAAAGAATTTTAATTCCAAGAACCTGTGAAGTCGGAAGAAATTTAATGATACAATCGCAATCAATCAATCGATCAATAAGTCGCGCAACTTCGGGGTCGAAGTTGATTCTTAAGAAGGGTAGATTGTAATACCCGAGAAATCGCCATCGAAAATTTAAATCCAAAAATAAAGAATTGGATTTAAACCGAAATAATTCCGAGAGAGCGGAATTTATTATTTATCGAAAGATAGCAACTCGAAACGAGTTTATCGAATTGTCCCAACAATCACGGATAATTCCCACATTATGATTTTTATTTTTGTAGATAAGGAATCTTAATATTAAAAAAAAAAAAAAAAAAATTAAAAAGTTACTGTAGCATGTGCGGCTACTGTAGCAGTACTGTAGCACTACTGTAACAGCCGCACTATTGTCGGATTTTGTCCCTTTTATGGCCAAAATTCATCCCCCAACACCCCATTATCAGCCATTATCATCCCTTCTTCATCCCAAACTCTCCCAAAAACCAAATCCACCAAATTCTTACCTTCCGGCGACTTTCCGGCGAATTTCCGGCAACCAAATCCGACCGAGGAAGTGTGTAGATCAAGGATTGCAAGCTTTGTATTGTTGGTAAGATGTAAATCAAGTTTCCTTATGGTTTTAAGATCATAACCATCATCCTAACTTACGAATCTTCATATTCAAATACAAATCGGAGCCAAAGGAAGAATAAATCGGGTGGAGGAGATTCGTTCGTGACATCCCGTGGATTCCGGACAACCCCGTGACCTCCTAAACATCATCCCACTGTAAGTTAACCTTACTATGGTTTTGGGTGACTTAAAATGCAACCAAACATAGAGTTTTAAAAACTCTAAAATCTGTCAACAAGAAAAACCCCCGGCGCAGCGTTTTCGTATGAATTTTTCGAACCCTTAAAAGTCTTCAAACGGAAAAACCCAAAACATGAAAAACATTCCTAAGATATCCACTGGCACTTTCCAATTGTTCCAGCAAAGTTAATTTAGATTTTGATAAATATTTTTACATTTAATTATTGAATTTGCAATATAATCAAATTAATATTTGTTTCGGAAATATTTTCACAAATTGTCTTTTTATCGGTAAAAATTTCATAATTTTTCATCGTGTTTTGGTATCCGAAAACGACCATGAACAGACCTGCCATCGACTTAGATCTTGAAATAGTGATAGATTCTTTATTCAAACTTGTTGGTTATTTTGACCTTGGATCTAGGCCGATCTAGGATTGGTGTTGAACATAAGAATTGTAGATCTATGAGTTTAGAACATTACTGTAAGTTTTTAGAATTTTTCGTTGAGATTTGAGCCTCCGAATCTGAGCCGATCCGATCTGCGTTAGAACCAAATTCACGAACCTTGACAGATTTCATAACCAAACTTGATGAGCATATTTCTATTACTTCGAGTGTTCAAACCTGAAAACTCAAAACTAAGATTTTGATCCAAAGATCTTAATCTATATTGTGTAAAAATTTCAGAGATTTTCATCAAGTTTTGATACCCCAAATTGTATCGGACATATTCTGCGTCTTTAAGAATTTTCAAAGGATGACAGATTTCATAACCGATCTTGAGGAGCTTATTCCTATCATTTCTAGCCCGAACTAATCTTTGCGTTCTAAACAAAAGTTGTTGGAAATCAAGTCTAGTATGTGTCTGTAAAATTTCAGAATTTTTGGAGTCCATTTGATATGATAAAAAGTCAAATCTTTTAACGTTGTCAAACCTGAATCCTGACAGCTTTTTGTTTCTGTAGAAAACTTTATTTTTGACATGCTTCCCATCGTTTTTTCCGGAAAACTTAAAACACAAAAGTTGTTCGTTGGGATGTTTTTGAGCTACTGTACAAATTTCAGAACAATCGCCTAAGAAATGGATTTTTAAAGCAAAAAGGCGCAAACTGTGACGCCAAATGATTTTTAAATCAAAGAGATTTTGAAATTTCTAAACAAATGGGCGAGACGTTGAAATACGATATATCTATACTTTTGAAAAATCCCGTTACACCAAATAAAAACATTTTCTTAAAAGAATTCTTTTGAAACATTGGGGACTTGTGACCAAGTTTGACATCATCAATATGATTCATGCGGGTTTGATTCCCAATGATGTATTTGAGTTCTTGCGGGTTAGATTCCCCAAGGGCGATTGTATGTTTTCCTGCGGGTTAGATTCCCCAGGATGTATTGAGTTCTTGCGGGTTAGATTCCCCAAGGGCGATTGTATGATTTCCTGCGGAAATATTGGTTATGAGGATTGCGGTCACAAGAGCCCTGGTGAATGGTGAACTATAAAAGAAACGAAAAATATTTTGAGAAGTGATATTTTTGAAATTGGCTGAGGCCGCCGGATCACCGGCTAAATGATACTTTTGATATTGGCTGCGGCCGCCGGATCACCGGCTAAATGATATATTGTTGAGATGATGGCGTAACGGGAAATATATTAAAAAGCTTAGATTTTATGAAATTGGCTGCGGCCGCCGGATTGCCGGCTAAATTAAATATTGTTGAAATGTTTTTATTAAATTTAATTAAAGGCTTTGAAACCCCTAACCCATGCTATGTGTTAACTTACTCAGCGCGTTTTTGCTGACCCAAACCATATATCTCCTTTTTCTTACAGAGTACGAAGAATATGCATCGTCATATGCATACATGGGAACATTAGGGGAAATCTTTATTTTAAATCCCTGCATTTAATTACGACTTGCATGAACGGGCCTGTTTAACCCGTGTTTTGGCCATGTTGGCCCTTATACTTTATTTCCGCTGCACAACTTATATTTCCGCTGCAACTTTGATGTATTATTTTTAAATTATTTATGAATGGGCTGTTTGAATATTTTTAATTCTGAAAAACCATAGCCTTGCATCTCTTTAGTGAGCTCGGAGAAACCGTGTCTTGCTAGGGAGGTGTGGCGGTGGCATCCCGGCCTGGGTTACCAAAACCGGGGTGTTACAAGTTGGTATCAGAGCCCAGACTATTTTAAAGCTATTTATTTTAAAGAAAATATCTGATACCAAAGTTGGTATCAGAGCCCGGAATATTTTAAAACTACTATTTTAAAGAGCCCGGATTATTTTTTTTAAAACTATTATTTTCAAGATTATTATTTTTAAAGTTATCATTTATAAACTAGTAGTATATTTCAAAGAGCCCAATTATTATTTTGAAGTTAAAGCCCAAATTTTTAGCCCAAATTTTTTTTAGAAGCCTAAGAAATTATTTTGGCCCAATAGCCTTGTTTTTATTTAAAGCCCAAATAATTTTCTTTCGGCCCAATATAGTGGCCCAAACCTTTTATCCTTATTTTAACCTATCCATGGAATAAATTTATTTTTAAAACCCATGGATAAACAAATGCATGCATAAAATTTTTTTTGGGGGAGATCACACATGCATATGCATACATAAATATTTACACTAACTCTTTTTATGTGAATTATCGGTGATAAGAAACAGTCCTACCTCAGAACTCGACATGACCTTGAGTCTTGGCTTAGAAGCGCTAACTTAAGACTAACGTTGCCTTAGTCCTAGATCTTGATTCACTTAGGAACTCATCTTCGCGTGCTTAATGACAGAAATGGCACCTAGAAGAAAACTGAGGAAGGATCATATGCGATGATACCCGAACCTGGTTGTGAATAATACATAGGCAGTTATGGGGACATAACTGTAATCTTAAGGGGGGGAGGATGTAATACCCCGTAAGAATGCATAAGCATTTAAATTCGAAACTCGAATATTTTGTATCCCAAATAAATTTTTTTTGAACTACGTAATGACTTGATCCCTTCACGGGGTACGTAGGCAACTTGGAAATTTCAATTCTGGGTTCAGTCAAACAAATAATCAACAATCGAACAATAATTCAATAACACAATATCGCAAATAGTAAACAAAAGGACCCTAACTCTTAGCGCGAGAAAAGCCGAAACACAACTTCGAGGACGAAGTTGATTCTTAAGGGGGGTAGACTGTAATACCCCAGATTTTTATCATCGTCCAAAGGAATAAAATTTATTCCGATCAATGTCGAAATATCTCCGAGAAGAAGAAAATAATTTATCACAATAAATTATTGCTCGGAAATAAAACGCCGATAGATTCAAATTCAAAATGGAATAAAAGAGGGAAAGGAAGCCCGAAGACATTCCATGAACTGAGTCAAGATAATTGGAATTAAATACAAGAAGGAAAAGAATTTTAATTCCAAGAACCTGTGAAGTCGGAAGAAATTTAATGATACAATCGCAATCAATCAATCGATCAATAAGTCGCGCAACTTCGGGGTCGAAGTTGATTCTTAAGAAGGGTAGATTGTAATACCCGAGAAATCGCGATCGAAAATTTAAATCCAAAAATAAAGAATTGGATTTAAACCGAAATAATTCCGAGAGAGCGGAATTTATTATTTATCGAAAGATAGCAACTCGAAACGAGTTTATCGAATTGTCCCAACAATCACGGATAATTCCCACATTATGATTTTTATTTTTGTAGATAAGGAATCTTAATATTTAAAAAAAAAAAAAAAAAAAAAATTAAAAAGTTACTGTAGCATGTGCGGCTACTGTAGCAGTACTGTAGCACTACTGTAACAGCCGCACTATTGTCGGATTTTGTCCCTTTTATGGCCAAAATTCATCCCCCAACACCCCATTATCAGCCATTATCATCCCTTCTTCATCCCAAACTCTCCCAAAAACCAAATCCACCAAATTCTTACCTTCCGGCGACTTTCCGGCGAATTTCCGGCAACCAAATCCGACCGAGGAAGTGTGTAGATCAAGGATTGCAAGCTTTGTATTGTTGGTAAGATGTAAATCAAGTTTCCTTATGGTTTTAAGATCATAACCATCATCCTAACTTACGAATCTTCATATTCAAATACAAATCGGAGCCAAAGGAAGAATAAATCGGGTGGAGGAGATTCGTTCGTGACATCCCGTGGATTCCGGACAACCCCGTGACCTCCTAAACATCATCCCCACTGTAAGTTAACCTTACTATGGTTTTGGGTGACTTAAAATGCAACCAAACATAGAGTTTTAAAAACTCTAAAATCTGTCAACAAGAAAAACCCCCGGCGCAGCGTTTTCGTATGAATTTTTCGAACCCTTAAAAGTCTTCAAACGGAAAAACCCAAAACATGAAAAACATTCCTAAGATATCCACTGGCACTTTCCAATTGTTCCAGCAAAGTTAATTTAGATTTTGATAAATATTTTTACATTTAATTATTGAATTTGCAATATAATCAAATTAATATTTGTTTCGGAAATATTTTCACAAATTGTCTTTTTATCGGTAAAAATTTCATAATTTTTCATCGTGTTTTGGTATCCGAAAACGACCATGAACAGACCTGCCATCGACTTAGATCTTGAAATAGTGATAGATTCTTTATTCAAACTTGTTGGTTATTTTGACCTTGGATCTAGGCCGATCTAGGATTGGTGTTGAACATAAGAATTGTAGATCTATGAGTTTAGAACATTACTGTAAGTTTTTAGAATTTTTCGTTGAGATTTGAGCCTCCGAATCTGAGCCGATCCGATCTGCGTTAGAACCAAATTCACGAACCTTGACAGATTTCATAACCAAACTTGATGAGCATATTTCTATTACTTCGAGTGTTCAAACCTGAAAACTCAAAACTAAGATTTTGATCCAAAGATCTTAATCTATATTGTGTAAAAATTTCAGAGATTTTCATCAAGTTTTGATACCCCAAATTGTATCGGACATATTCTGCGTCTTTAAGAATTTTCAAAGGATGACAGATTTCATAACCGATCTTGAGGAGCTTATTCCTATCATTTCTAGCCCGAACTAATCTTTGCGTTCTAAACAAAAGTTGTTGGAAATCAAGTCTAGTATGTGTCTGTAAAATTTCAGAATTTTTGGAGTCCATTTGATATGATAAAAAGTCAAATCTTTTAACGTTGTCAAACCTGAATCCTGACAGCTTTTTGTTTCTGTAGAAAACTTGATTTTTGACATGCTTCCCATCGTTTTTCCGAAAAACTTAAAACACAAAAGTTGTTCGTTGGGATGTTTTTGAGCTACTGTACAAATTTCAGAACAATCGCCTAAGAAATGGATTTTTAAAGCAAAAAGGCGCAAACTGTGACGCCAAATGATTTTTAAATCAAAGAGATTTTGAAATTTCTAAACAAATGGGCGAGACGTTGAAATACGATATATCTATACTTTTGAAAAATCCCGTTACACCAAATAAAAACATTTTCTTAAAAGAATTCTTTTGAAACATTGGGGACTTGTGACCAAGTTTGACATCATCAATATGATTCATGCGGGTTTGATTCCCAATGATGTATTTGAGTTCTTGCGGGTTAGATTCCCCAAGGGCGATTGTATGTTTTCCTGCGGGTTAGATTCCCCAGGATGTATTGAGTTCTTGCGGGTTAGATTCCCCAAGGGCGATTGTATGATTTCCTGCGGAAATATTGGTTATGAGGATTGCGGTCACAAGAGCCCTGGTGAATGGTGAACTATAAAAGAAACGAAAAATATTTTGAGAAGTGATATTTTTGAAATTGGCTGAGGCCGCCGGATCACCGGCTAAATGATACTTTTGATATTGGCTGCGGCCGCCGGATCACCGGCTAAATGATATATTGTTGAGATGATGGCGTAACGGGAAATATATTAAAAAGCTTAGATTTTATGAAATTGGCTGCGGCCGCCGGATTGCCGGCTAAATTAAATATTGTTGAAATGTTTTTATTAAATTTAATTAAAGGCTTTGAAACCCCTAACCCATGCTATGTGTTAACTTACTCAGCGCGTTTTTGCTGACCCAAACCATATATCTCCTTTTTCTTACAGAGTACGAAGAATATGCATCGTCATATGCATACATGGGAACATTAGGGGAAATCTTTATTTTAAATCCCTGCATTTAATTACGACTTGCATGAACGGGCCTGTTTAACCCGTGTTTTGGCCAGGTTGGCCCTTATACTTTATTTCCGCTGCACAACTTATATTTCCGCTGCAACTTTGATGTATTATTTTTAAATTATTTATGAATGGGCTGTTTGAATATTTTTAATTCTGAAAAACCATAGCCTTGCATCTCTTTAGTGAGCTCGGAGAAACCGTGTCTTGCTAGGGAGGTGTGGCGGTGGCATCCCGGCCTGGGTTACCAAAACCGGGGTGTTACAGGATCGGACTAGAAATGATAGAAATATGCTCATCAAGTTCGGTTAAGAAATCTGTGAACCTTTGAAAATTCTTTAAAACGCAGAATATGTCCGATTCGATTTGGGGTATTAAAACTTGATGAAAATGCATGAAATTTTACAGAGGTATTCAAGACTCATAGATCTATAACTTTTGTTTAGATCATGAAGATTGGTTTGGACTAGAAATGATAGAAATATGCTCATCAAGTTCGGTTAAGAAATCTGTAAATTTTTGAAAGTTCTTAAAAACGCAGAATATGTCCGACTTGATTTGGGGTATCAAAACTTGATGAAAAATTCTGAAATTTTTACACAACATAGCTGAAGATCTTAGGATCAAAATCTTAGTTTTGAGTTTTCAGGTTTGAACGCTCGAAGTAAGAGTTTTGCTCGGATTTCAGAAAATACGTAGATTGGGGTTTTTAGGTTTGATTTTAACGTTTCGTTTAAGATCCAATGTTTCGGATGTCTTTAAACCACCCGTATTGATATGTAAGTTATTAACTTACAGTGAGTGAGTTCCTTGAACGTTCTAAGGTTGATCGATCTGTCCAAAATCGCCACGAACGAATCTACGCAACACGTTCTTCTTCTCCTTTGGCTACGAACGTGTTTGCAAGTAAAGATCCGTAAGTTAGAAGGTTGATTATGATCTTAAAGCAATAAGGAAACTTGATTGACACCTTACCAACAATCCAATGTCTGCAAATCCTTGATCTCCACACTACCTTGGTAGGATTTGATTGCCGGAAAATTCGCCGGAAGTTCGCCGGAAGGTGTTTGGCTTAGGGAGAGTTTTTGGAGAGTTTGGGAGGAACTTGGGGTGTTTGATGACTGAAAATGGAGTGTTATGGACAACCAATGACGTCCAAAAGATGCCTCCCCCGTGACCAAGCAAGATTCTCGCGTTGGGGTCAAGGAATATGGCAAGAAAGTCGCCAAAACGCGACAATGGCTGCTGTCAGGACGTTGGCGCGGGGTTGGCGCGCGAATCGGCCAAAAGCCGCGCCGGGTGCGCGCCACCCAAAACGCGACAAACGTCGCCGCGTGAATGGCGCGGGGTTGGCGCGCTGTTTGGCTAAACCCCGCGCCGGGTGCGCGCCACTCTCGCCTGGACTTCGGTCCGGGCGGGGTCGTGCGATCCGTCGTGCTTTTCCTCCTCTCTTTCGGACTTCTATCCTCCTACGGTTTCGGGCTTGATTTTTCGGGTCATTCTCGGATCATAAATTCTTATCTTAAATTTATCTCAGCTCAAAGTCCGTCGGTCTCGGTTTCGTCGGCTTTCAATTCGCCGTCTTTTGATTCCCGTGCAATAACTTGTATCATTAAATTTCTTTCGACTTCACGGGTTCTTGGAATTAAAATTCTTTTCCTTCATGAACTTAACTCCAATTATTTTTACTCAATTCATGGAATGTCTCTTTTATTCCATTTTGAATTTAAATCTATCGGCGTTTCATTTCCGAGCAATAATTTATTGTGATAAATTATTTTCTTCTTCTCGGATATATTTCGACATTGATCGGAATAAATTTTATTCCCTTGGACGTTGATAAAAATCTGGGGTGTTACATTCTCCCCCCCTTAAGAATCAACTTCGTCCCCGAAGTTGTGCTTCGGATTTTCTCGCGCGAAGAGTTATGGTCCTTTTTGTTTACTATTTGCGATATTGTGTTATTGAATTATTGTTCGATTGTTGATCGTCGTTTGTTGTTTGATTATTGTTTGATTATTGTTTGGTTTTTTTGTTTGACTGAACCCAGAATTGAAATTTCCAAGTTGCCTACGTACCCTGTGAAGGGATCAAGTCATTACGTAGTTCAAAACAATTTGAATTTGGTTTTCCTCGGGTGTTACAGCCTCCCCCCCTTAAGAATACAGTTATGTTCCCATAACTGTGGTCCGGTCGTTTTGGAAGAGGGTAGGGTAACGTTGTCGCATGTTGGCTTCCAATTCCCAGGTTGCCGTCTCCATTTCGTGGTTGGACCACAAGACCTTGACTAACCTTACAGTTTTGTTCCTTGTTACTCTCTCCTTAACATCGAGTAATTGTACCGGAATTTCCTCATAGCTCAAGTCATCATCCAATTTAATTCCTTCCGGTTGGAGTACATGGGTCGGATCGTGCACATACTTCCTCAATTGTGATATGTGGAACACATTGTGAACTCTAGCCAATTGTGGCGGTAAGACTAGAAGATATGCTAGATTCCCGACTTTTACTAGAATTTCATAAGGTCCTATATTCCGTGGACTTAGCTTTCCTTGTTTGCCAAAATGCATCACCCCCTTCATCGGTGATATCTTTGTAACACCCCGGATTTGGTAACCCAGGCCGGGATGCCACCGCCACACCTCCCTAGCAAGACACGGTTTCTCCGAGCTCACTAAAGAGATGCAAGGCTATGGTTTTTCAGAATTTAAAATATTCAAGTAGCCCATTCATAGATAATTTAAAAATACTACATCAGAGTTGCAGCGAAAATATATTAAGTACGCAGCGGAAGTAAAGTGTATGCAGCGGAATTTGAAATATAGGGCCGACATGGCCATACCACGGGTTAAACAGACCCGTTCATGCAAGTCATGTAAAATAAATAATTAAGTATCCAAATGATCCCCCAATGAGTGATCATGCTCCGTACTCTGTAACAGAAAAAAAAATGAACAACGGTTTTTATCAGTATTATAAAATACTGAGTAAGTTAATCCTTACGTAGCAATAAAGGGGTTAGATTTTTAGTAATTAAGATAAAACTCTTTGCCATGCATAAAAACATTTAAAAAAAAATGCGAAGATAATGCATACTTTAAAGACACATTTAAATTTCATAATTTAAAACTCAAGCATGGGCAATTATTTAAGACATGATTTAAAAACATGATTAATGCTGTAAGTAAGTAAATAAAAATTTGAGCTTTTAAAATTCTCCCCGATACGCCATCATCAAACGATATTTAAATTTAGCCGGCAATCCGGCGGCCGCAGCCAATTTCATAAAATCTAAGCTTTTTAATATATTTCCCGTTACGCCATCATCTCAACAATAGATAGCCGGTGATCCGGCGGCCTCAGCCAAGTTCATAAGTAACATGTCATTTTAGCCGGTGATCCGGCGGCCGCAGCCTATACGCCATACCCAGTACCACTCCGTCGAGCCTCGAGTAACCCATACGGATACACTCGAGAGGGTAGGCAGTTGGTCTCTTGTGACCAAATACGCCATATCCAGTACCGCTCCGTCGAGCCTCGAGTAACCCATACGGATACACCCGAGAGGATAGGCCCAAAATAATAACAGCCAATATCGATAGTAACAGTTAGCCGGTGATCCGGCGGCCTCAGCCAATTTCATAAGTAACATGTCATTTTAGCCGGTAATCCGGCGGCCGCAGCCTATACGCCATACCCAGTACCACTCCGTCGAGCCTCGAGTAACCCATACGGATACACTCGAGAGGGTAGGCAGTTGGTCTCTTGTGACCAAATATGCCATATCCAGTACCGCTCCGTCGAGCCTCGAGTAACCCATACGGATACACTCGAGAGGATAGGCCAAGATATAAGATGCTGTTTTGTCGATCTTTCGCGCGTAATAATCATTGCCGTTTTGGCACAAAATGAACAATTAGGAGGGCACCCTGCAGAGCACTCACCCCCTGATTTTATGTAACCGATATTGTTTCAACTTTAGTGTAACGGGATTTTCAAAAATATAGCTTTATCGTATCACAAGATTTCGATCGTTGTTTAAAAGATTTCAAAAATCGATCGATGTCACAGTTTACGCCTTTTCAGTTTAAAAATCCATCTCTTAGGCGATTGATCTGAAATTTTCACAGTAGCTCAAAAACATCCCAATGAACAACTTTCATGTTTTAAGTTTTTCGTAAAAACGATGGGAAGCATGTCAAAAATCAAGTTTTCTACTCAAATAGTATGCTGTCAGGATTCAGGTTTGACACATCTCAAAGATTTGACTTTTTAACATAACAAATGAGCTTCAAAAATTCTGAAATTTTATATGCACATACTAGACATGATTATATGCAACTTTTGTTTAGAACTCAAAGATTGGATCGGACTAGAAATGATAGAAATATGCTCATCAAGTTCGGTTAAGAAATCTGTGAACCTTTGAAAATTCTTTAAAACGCAGAATATGTCCGATTCGATTTGGGGTATTAAAACTTGATGAAAATGCATGAAATTTTACAGAGGTATTCAAGACTCATAGATCTATAACTTTTGTTTAGATCATGAAGATTGGTTCGGACTAGAAATGATAGAAATATGCTCATCAAGTTCGGTTAAGAAATCTGTAAATTTTTGAAAGTTCTTAAAAACGCAGAATATGTCCGACTTGATTTGGGGTATCAAAACTTGATGAAAAATTCTGAAATTTTTACACAACATAGCTGAAGATCTTAGGATCAAAATCTTAGTTTTGAGTTTTCAGGTTTGAACGCTCGAAGTAAGAGTTTTGCTCGGATTTCAGAAAATACGTAGATTGGGGTTTTTAGGTTTGATTTTAACGTTTCGTTTAAGATCCAATGTTTCGGATGTCTTTAAACCACCCGTATTGATATGTAAGTTATTAACTTACAGTGAGTGAGTTCCTTGAACGTTCTAAGGTTGATCGATCTATCCAAAATCGCCACGAACGAATCTACGCAACACGTTCTTCTTCTCCTTTGGCTACGAACGTGTTTGCAAGTAAAGATCCGTAAGTTAGAAGGTTGATTATGATCTTAAAGCAATAAGGAAACTTGATTGACACCTTACCAACAATCCAATGTCTGCAAATCCTTGATCTCCACACTACCTTGGTAGGATTTGATTGCCGGAAAATTCGCCGGAAGTTCGCCGGAAGGTGTTTGGCTTAGGGAGAGTTTTTGGAGAGTTTGGGAGGAACTTGGGGTGTTTGATGACTGAAAATGGAGTGTTATGGACAACCAATGACGTCCAAAAGATGCCTCCCCCGTGACCAAGCAAGATTCTCGCGTTGGGGTCAAGGAATATGGCAAGAAAGTCGCCAAAACGCGACAATGGCTGCTGTCAGGACGTTGGCGCGGGGTTGGCGCGCGAATCGGCCAAAAGCCGCGCCGGGTGCGCGCCACCCAAAACGCGACAAACGTCGCCGCGTGAATGGCGCGGGGTTGGCGCGCTGTTTGGCTAAACCCCGCGCCGGGTGCGCGCCACTCTCGCCTGGACTTCGGTCCGGGCGGGGTCGTGCGATCCGTCGTGCTTTTCCTCCTCTCTTTCGGACTTCTATCCTCCTACGGTTTCGGGCTTGATTTTTCGGGTCATTCTCGGATCATAAATTCTTATCTTAAATTTATCTCGGCTCAAAGTCCGTCGGTCTCGGTTTCGTCGGCTTTCAATTCGCCGTCTTTTGATTCCCGTGCAATAACTTGTATCATTAAATTTCTTTCGACTTCACGGGTTCTTGGAATTAAAATTCTTTTCCTTCATGAACTTAACTCCAATTATTTTTACTCAATTCATGGAATGTCTCTTTTATTCCATTTTGAATTTAAATCTATCGGCGTTTCATTTCCGAGCAATAATTTATTGTGATAAATTATTTTCTTCTTCTCGGATATATTTCGACATTGATCGGAATAAATTTTATTCCCTTGGACGTTGATAAAAATCTGGGGTGTTACATTCTCCCCCCCTTAAGAATCAACTTCGTCCCCGAAGTTGTGCTTCGGATTTTCTCGCGCGAAGAGTTATGGTCCTTTTTGTTTACTATTTGCGATATTGTGTTATTGAATTATTGTTCGATTGTTGATCGTCGTTTGTTGTTTGATTATTGTTTGATTATTGTTTGGTTTTTTTGTTTGACTGAACCCAGAATTGAAATTTCCAAGTTGCCTACGTACCCTGTGAAGGGATCAAGTCATTACGTAGTTCAAAACAATTTGAATTTGGTTTTCCTCGGGTGTTACAGCCTCCCCCCCTTAAGAATACAGTTATGTTCCCATAACTGTGGTCCGGTCGTTTTGGAAGAGGGTAGGGTAACGTTGTCGCATGTTGGCTTCCAATTCCCAGGTTGCCGTCTCCATTTCGTGGTTGGACCACAAGACCTTGACTAACCTTACAGTTTTGTTCCTTGTTACTCTCTCCTTAACATCGAGTAATTGTACCGGAATTTCCTCATAGCTCAAGTCATCATCCAATTTAATTCCTTCCGGTTGGAGTACATGGGTCGGATCGTGCACATACTTCCTCAATTGTGATATGTGGAACACATTGTGAACTCTAGCCAATTGTGGCGGTAAGACTAGAAGATATGCTAGATTCCCGACTTTTACTAGAATTTCATAAGGTCCTATATTCCGTGGACTTAGCTTTCCTTGTTTGCCAAAATGCATCACCCCCTTCATCGGTGATATCTTTAACATGACCTTATCTACGACTTGAAATTCTATGTCTTGCCGTTTCACACGCTTAGGTGCACACGTATTTTGTAGAGCAGAGGAGTAAATAAATTATTTTTATTTTTTTTTTTTTTTTTATTTTATTATATTTTTTTTTTATTATTATTTTTTTTTATTTTTTTTTTTTTTATTTTTCTTGACCCGCGCGGGGTCCGCGCGGGTTTTGGGGGTTTACCGCGCCGGGTCCGCGCGGCGCCCCCAGGGGCAGAATATAGGGCTCGCGCGGGGCGCGAGCCATTCACCCCTTTCCCCTTCCGAAATTTCTCCCAACTTCCTCTCAAATTCGTCCCCTCGTGCTCGGATTCTCCTAGTTCCGACTTCGATTTCTCTTTGTAAGGTATGTATCTTCTATTTTCACTTGTCAATTTCAAGTTTTATGCCTTGATTTGTTAGAATTTGATTGAATTGAGGAATTAGGGTTTTGGCATGTAAATTGGGGTTTTGACATTTTCGGCTTAATTCTCGCGAATTAATGGTTGTATGTAGTACTTTGGTGTCATTTCTATTGTTTAGGAAATATTGGTATGTATATATGAGCCTAAGTTGTGGAATTTCTTGCTAGAACTTGGATTTTTAGTGGAACTATGAAATTTTCGATTTTGTTGGTGTTATTGGTGTAAAAGTGGTTTCGTTGGTGTTGTTTGTTGACACTTGTGATTATGATTTGTTGTTCAAGCAATTGTTTGGTTTTGTGGTTAGTTGCCATGTGTTTACAACATATTTTTGAACTTAATTTATTGCGCACACAAGGTGTTCGACAGAATGCCACAATGGGTTTTTGAATTTGTTTGGGCACATTCCTTGGTTTGATTCTCTCCCAATATGTATTGGCAAACTATTGGGTCTAAATTCCTCCTAGATTTTCCCCGTTGGAACTTCATATTTATGATGTCTTTATGTATTTTTGCTTGTGAATTGATGTGTTGAAAATTAGTCTTACCCTTGATATTGGGTGTTCGCAGGATGTTTCTTTTTCTGTGGTTCATCTTGGCGTTCCTTATGGTCCTTCCGGGGGCCAAGAGACGGGCTTCTCGACTTGATGCTGCTGGCCCTAGCACTGCCGCTCCGGGGATGTCGGATAGTGATGATAGCGGCGGCGATGACGACAGTGAGTCCGAGGAGGACGAGGAGCGAGAGCCGAGGCTCAGGGGCCTCCCTTACGAGGTACGTCCTCGCCGGCATGATCGGTTCCGTTTCCATACGATGGCCTCCCAGGACTTCTATTTCGACGAGCTTCGTCGGAAGAGGGCTTACGTTCCCGAGCGAGGCTTGCCACTCTGTAACACCCCGGTTTTGGTAACCCAGGCCGGGATGCCACCGCCACACCTCCCTAGCAAGACACGGTTTCTCCGGGCTCACTAAAGAGATGTAAGGCTATGGTTTTTCAGGATTTAAAATATTCAAACAGCCCATTCATAAATAATTTAAAGATAATACATCAAAGTTGCAGCGGAATTTATAAGTTGCAGCGGAAATAATGTATAAGGGCCGACATGGCCAAAACACGGGATTAAACATTCCCGTTCATGCAAGTCGTAATTAGATGCAGGGATTTAAAATAAAGATTTCCCCTAATGTTCCCATGTATGCATATGACGATGCATATTCTTCGTACTCTGTAAGAAAAAGAGGATATATGGTTTGGGTCAGCAAAAACGCGCTGAGTAAGCTAACACATAGCATGGGTTAGGGGTTTCAAAGCCTTTAGTTAAATTTAATAAAAAGATTTCTTGTAGGAAAATGATTTGCAAGGCATAAGACTTAAAAACCTTAAATATTTTGTTCTCCCGTTACCCAACCATTTTATCAATATATCATTTAGCCGGTGATCCGGCGGCCGCAGCCAATTTCAAAAGTATCATTTAGCCGGTGATCCGGCGGCCTCAGCCAATTTCAAAAATATCACTTCTCAAAATATTTTTCGTTTCTTTTATAGTTCATCATTCACCAGGGCTCTTGTGACCGCAATCCTCATAATCAATATTTATAAATAACCATTCGCCAGGGCTCTTATGTCCACTGGCCGTTCGCTTGGGCTCTTATGTCCACAAGCCGTTTGGTCGACCATTCGCTAGGGCTCTTATGTCCACTAGCCGTTCGCTTGGGCTCTTATGTCCACAAGCCGTCTGGCCATATTGATCATATCAAACTTGGTCATAAATTCCCCAATGTTTCTAAAGAATTCTTTTACAGAAAATGTTTTTATTTGGTGTAACGGGATTTTTCAAAAATATAGCTTTATCGTAATTCCAACGTCTCGATCGTTGTTTAAAAGATTTCAAAAATCGATCGATGTCACAGTTTGCGCCTTTTTGGTTTAAAAATCCATTTCTTAGGCGATTGTTCTGAAATTTGTACAGTAGCTCAAAAACATCCCAACGAACAACTTTCGTGTTTTGAGTTTTTCGGAAAAATGATAGGAAGCATGTCAAAAATTGAGTTTTCGACTCAAACAAAAAGCTGTCAGGATTCAGGTTTGACACCTTTCAAAGATTTGACTTTTTGACATATCAAATTGACTTCAAAAATTCTGAAATTTTACAGAGACATACTAGACATGATTTCCAACAACTTTTGTTTAGAGCTCAAAGATTAGTTCGGGCTAGAAATGATAGGAATAAGCTCATCAAGATCGGTTATGAAATCTGTCATCCTTTGACAAATTCTTAAAAACGCAGAATATGTCCGATACGATTTGGGGTATCAAAACTTGATGAAAATTTCTAAAATTTTTACACAATATAGCTTATGATCTTTGGATCAAAATCTTAGTTTTGAGTTTTCAGGTTTGAACACTCGAAGTAAGAGTTTTGCTCGTCGAGTTTGGTTATGAAATCTGTCAAGGTTCTTGACATCGGTTCCAACGCAGATCGGATCGGCTCGAGTTTGGAGGTTCAAATCTCAATGAAAAATTCTAAAAACTTACAGAAATGTTCTAAACTCATAGATCTACAACTTTCATGTTTAGCACCAATCCTAGATCGGCCTAGATCCATGGTCAAAATAACCAACAAGATTGAGAGTGAAATCTACCAAAGTTCTAAGATCCAGATTTAATACTCTTCGGTTTTGGGTTGGTTTCAGGTTTCAAAACATCATGAAAAATTATGAAATTTTTACAGAAGCTAGACCAAAGTCTTAGGAACACTCTTCATGTTTTGGGTTTTTTTGTTTGAGCAGCTTTAGAGGTTCGAAAAATTCATACGAAAACGCTGCGTTGAGGGTTTCTCTTGTTGACAGATTTTTATAAATTTTCTTGAGTTGAATCTCTATGTTTGGTTGCATTTTAAGTCACCCAAAACCATAGTAAGGTTAACTTACAGTGGGGATAATGTCTAGGAAGTCACGGGGTCGTCCGGAATCCACGGGATGTCACGAACGAATCTCTTCCACCCGATTTATTCTTCCCTTGGCTCCGATTTGTGTTTGAATACGAAGATTCGTAAGTTAGGATGATGTTTATGATCTTAAAACCATATGGAAACTTGATTAACATCTTACCAACAATCCAAAGCCTGCAATCCTTGATCTACACACTTCCTTGGTAGGATTTGATTGCCGGAAAATTCGCCGGAAGTTCGCCGGAAGGTGTTTGGCTTAGGGAGAGTTTTTGGAGTTTGGGGACCGTTGGTGTGTGCCTCCGAAAGATCAGGCGCTGAAAGGAAAAATTATGGAGGAAGCACATTGCACACCTTACTCCGTACATCCGGGAGCAGTAAAGATGTACAAGGATTTGAGGCAAAACTATTGGTGGAAAGGCATGAAAAAGGAAGTGGCAGAATTTGTGTCTAGGTGTTCCACTTGCCAGAAGGTGAAAGCCGAGCACATGAGACCTTCAGGCTTATTACAACCTTTGGATGTTCCTACTTGGAAATGGGAGTCCATCGCTATGGACTTTGTCACCGGGCTACCCAGGACACGGAGCAGTTTTGATACTATTTGGGTAGTTGTGGACCGACTAACCAAGAGTGCTGTGTTTATACCAATGAGATTGAACTGGAGCATGCAACAGTTGACTGGCGCTTACCTCCAACATGTGGTTAGACGTTTTGGTATTCCTCGGGAAATCATTTCCGACAGAGATTCCAGATTCCTGTCAAGGTTCTGGAAGGAAGTGCAGACAGCCTTTGGGACACAGATCAGTGTGAGTACTGCGTGGCACCCTCAGACTGATGGACAGACCGAAAGGACCATTAGAACCTTGGAGGATATGTTGAGGGCGTGTGTGATGGATTTTCAAGGATCGTGGGAGGAACATCTACCTTTGGTGGAGTTCTCCTACAACAATAGCTATCACGCGAGTATTCGTATGGCGCCTTTCGAGGCCTTATACGGAAGAAAGTGCAGAACGCCCTTGTGTTGGAGTGATCCTTCAGAGCGAGTGGTGATGGGTTCTGAACTTATTGAACAAACCACGGAAGTGGTACGAGTGATCAGAGACAGAATGAAGGAAGCTCAGGATCGTCAGAAGAGTTATGCTGATTTGTCCAGGAGAGACATTGAATTCGAGATTGGAGATTGGGTACTCTTGAGAGTGTCACCCATGAGGGGCGTGAGACGATTTGGGAAGAAGGGGAAACTGAGTCCCAGATTTATAGGCCCCTATGAGATCACTAAAAAGATTGGGAAGGTCGCTTACCGGTTAGAATTGCCAACTGAGGTGGGAAAGGTGCACAACGTTTTCCACGTCTCTCAGTTGAGGAAGTTTATATCGGATCCTAACAAGGTTATACAACCGGAGGAGGTGGAGTTGGATGACAACCTAGAATACGAAGAATACCCCGTGGCGATTCTAGACACTAAAGAAAAGATACTTCGCAATAAGGTGATCAAAATGGTGAAAGTACTTTGGTCGAGACATGGTGTAGAGGATGCCACTTGGGAGACAGAGGACAGCATGGCGGGGCGTTATCCTGAATTGGATTTGACTCCAATTCAGTGAAGTAATGACCTTAATCCATACTTTTTCATTCGAGGACGACTGATCCTAAGGGGGAGAGATTGTAACACCCCGATTTAATTAACTCATAATTAATTTAATTTAGTTATGGTTAATTAACAAAAGACGTAGTATGTGGATTATTTTGTAGGGAATGAAGATTTAAGTGGGGGATTAAGTGAGTTCAACTCACTAGATAATAAGAGTCAAGTGCTCAAATGGGTGCAATGTGGTCAAGACAAGTGGTGTAACTCTTTTAACCCACATTCCGACCCGACCCGAGACCCGTGACCCGACCCGGATCCATTTTAACCCTTCAAAAATCAGATTGGGCATTGGAAAAACCCCATTTCATCATCATCATCACTCATTCCCGTCACCTCTCTTGAAGGAGATAAGGTTCTTCATTTTGGCTTGGAATTGGTGTTTTCTTCCTCAAATCAAGTTGGGGGATTACTTATATAAGCTTTGGTAAGTATTTTCCTAGTTTCTACACTTGATTTTGATGATGTTTGAGTGAGTTTTGGGGTGATGAAAGTTGGTGACGAAAATTGGGTGTTTGTAGAAATTCTTGCTTTTGGTGTTGAATTGAAGCTTGGATTCTTGTTTGGAAGCTGAATTAGTGTTGAAGGAAGCTAATGTTAGTACTTGAGACCATTTTGGTGTTGATGATTTCAGTTTTAGAGCTTCAAATGGTTTCATGATGATGAAATCATGTTCTTGAATGAATTTTGATGTTTGGAGCTTGATTTCTTGTTGTGTAGCTTGGTATAGGTGTTTGGAGGAGTTGGGGAGCTGTATTGGAAGAGTTTGGATCATCTCAATACCAGGCAAGGGTAGAGATAGGCCTAAATGGGGGCATAATCGGTGGAATGGCCGGAAATCGCCATTTCCATCAATTCTGATGTGTCGGCGCGCTCTTGGCGCGCCCTTTAGCCAAAAAGCGCGTGGGCAGTGCGTGAGAAGAACGTCAACGACGTCCTTGTCAGGACGGCGCGCAGCTGGCGCGCCTTCTCCACAAACACCGCGCGGGCAGCGCGCGGAGACACGAACGACGCGACCTGCGTCTTCGGCGCGGGGCCGGCGCGCCCTCCTTGGGAAAACCGCGCCGGGTGCGCGCGGGCTCCCCTGCCCGCGCGATTCGTTCGCTCGTTTTCCGATTCTTCGTCCTTTGTGTTTCCTTAGTTCTTCTTATGCTTCTAGCATGCCATAACTATCATTATGCTCACAATCTATGAACCTAGTTGCGATTAGCGGTGATCTACTATGCCTTAGTTGAGATCGAGTCTTGATTCGCTTCTATGTTGATGTGAGAGTTGGTGCCGATATGTGGGACTTGGCACACCCTTGACACTTAACTCGCGATGAGTTGTTTATTTTGTCATGACACGTAATTTACGTATTGACATGTGTGGAATTGAATCTGAATATATGTTGATGCCGATATGTGGGACTTGGCATACCCCGGATTATACTTAACTCGAGACGAGTTGTTTATTATGTCCTGATACGTTGGTTTACGCATGGACATGTGATTGAATTGAATCTTGATATCTGTGATGATATCTGAATATCTGTGATGATATGTGAATATCTGTGATGATATGTGGAAATCTGTGATGAATCTTGATATCTGTGATGATATCTGAATATCTGTGATGATATGTGAATATCTGTGATGATATGTGAATATCTGTGATGATATGAAATGCCACGACGGTAGGATACGCTATGCTTACGAATCGGTATCCGATGAGGGGCATAGTGGGATCGCTACCCAGAAGCATTGAGACTGAAAAGGATTTATATCCTAGTCTGAATTTGGCTGGAAAGGGCTCATGACCCTTAGCCTGACCCGCTTGCCGTAAGCCACGATCTCAGCTGTTAGTGTCCGCGGCGGGGGCACTGTGGGTATGTCTCTCGACCATTAAGGGGTGTGGACCCTTATATGGGAGGGAATACCGACCATGGTACCTAGGTGCGCGCTAGGCATGCTTATGTGTTGCATTTAAGGTAGATAGACATTCTAGGTCATAACATTTCATCTCATCATCCATCATTCATCTTATTTGCAGTGGTTGAAGCACCGGTATGGGACGGTGTGATGTTTACTTATTTGCTCTGCTCAATTTTTATGTTATGCCTAATAAATGTTTAAAAACGAAATATATCTCCATATATATGTATAAATATACTTCTAGGGAATCAAGAATTATTCTTGTTTCCCCTTATGCCGATTCTTCTATTCTTGCTCAGTACCTTGTACTGACCCTTGCTATGTTTTTTTTTATGTATAGATATTCCCGGGGAGGACGCAGAGCCTGAGCACGATGTGGGGTTTGGGGATGAGTGATCTACCTAGGGATGCATTAGCATGTTGTGGACTTATGTGCTTGTCTTGAATAATATGCTATGACTCGATTACCTTGTCTCGTACTGCTTGTGGTACCGATCGTTACATTACGTTCTGTCTTGTGTGTTACTTAATATCTCTGACAGGTTGAGATGAGACTGATATGTCGACTGTTATGTCGCATGAATAAGGCTTGTAAGCCGGACGTCTGTTATAATGTGAGGTTTCCTTTCTGGATTTGTATTATGATTCATTGGCTTCCTGTTTACTTGGCTACGTGTTATTGATCTTAAAATGCAACCAAACATAGAGATTCAACTCAAGAAAATTAATAAAAATCTGTCAACAAAAGAAACCCTCAACGCAGCGTTTTCGTATGAATTTTTCGAACCTCTAAAGCTGCTCAAACAATAAAACTCAAAACATGAAAAGTGTTCCTAAGACTTTGATCTAGCTTCTGTAAAAATTTTAGAATTTTTCATGATGTTTTGAAACCTGAAACCAACCCAAAACCGAAGAGCATTAAATCTGGATATAAGAACTTTGGACAGATTTCACTCTCAATCTTGTTAGCTATTTTTACCTTAGATCTAGACCGATCTAGGATTGGAGTTGAACATAAGAATTGTAGATCTATGAGTTTGGAATATTACTGTAAGTTTTTAGAATTTTTCATTGAGATTTGAACCTCCAAACCCGAGCCGATCCGATCTGCGTTAGAACCGATGTCAAGAACCTTGACAGATTTCATAATCAAACTCAACGAGCAAAACTCTTACTTCGAGTGTTCAAACCTGAAAACTCAAAACTAAGATTTTGATCCAAAGATCATAAGCTATATTGTGTAAAAATTTCAAAGATTTTCATCAAGTTTTGATACCCCAAATCGTATCGAACATATTCTGCGTTTTTAAGAATTGTCAAAGGATGACAGATTTCATAACCGATCTTGATGAGCTTATTCCTATCACTTCTAGCCCGAACCAATCTATGTGATCTAAACAAAAGTTGTTGGAAATCAAGTCTAGTATGTCTCTGTAAAATTTCAGAATTTTTGAAGTCCATTTGATGTGTCAAAAAGTCAAATCTTTGAGAGGTGTCAAACCTGAATCCTGACAGCATACTATTTGTGTAGAAAACTCGATTTTTGACATGCTTCCCATCGTTTTTCCGGAAAACTTAAAACACGAAAGTTGTTCATTGGGATGTTTTTGAGATGCTGTGTAAATTTCAGAACAATCGCCTAAGAAATGGATTTTTAAACTGAAAAGGCGCAAACTGTGACATCGATCGGTTTTAAACTTGAGAGATCTTGAAATCTTGTCGAAACATGAAATTAGCCTTTAAGGTTTAAATGATTGGGAATCCCTTTGAGATAAAATATTATTGAAATATCTTGCTTGCCGAAAGGCAATTGAAATATCTTGCTTGCCGAAAGGCAATTGAAATATCTTGCTTGCCGAAAGGCAATTGAAATATCTTGCTTGCCGAAAGGCAATTGAAATATCTTGCTTGCCGACAGGCAATTGAAATATCTTGCTTGCCGAAAGGCAATTGAAATATCTTGCTTGCCGAAAGGCAATTGAAATATCTTGCTTGCCGAAAGGCAATTGAAATATCTTGCTTGCCGAAAGGCAATTGAAATATAATGCTTGCCGAATGGAGATTGAAATATAAACTTGAAACATGAGAAATGATTTTTGAAATTGGCTGAGGCCGCCGGATCACCGGCTAACTGTTACTATCGATATTGGCTGCGGCCGCCGGATCACCGGCTATCTATTGTTGAGATGATGGCGTAACGGGAAATCTATATTAAAAAGCTCAGATTTTATGAAAATGGCTGCGGCCGCCGGATTGCCGGCTAAATTAAATATTGTTGAAATGGTTATGTAACGGGAGAGGAAAATAAAAGATTTAATATTTTTAAGTATTTATTTAGTTATGCCTTGCAAATCATTTTACTACAAGAAATCTTTTTATTAAATTAATTAAAGGCTTTGAAACCCCTAACCCATGCTATGTGTTAACTTACTCAGCGCGTTTTTGCTGACCCAAACCATATATCTCCTTTTTCTTACAGAGTACGAAGAATATGCATCGTCATATGCATACATGGGAACATTAGGGGAAATCTTTATTTTAAATCCCTGCATTAAATTATGACTTGCATGAACGGGTTATGGTTTTATTCCTTGTTTGCCACCGCCGCACCTCCCTAGCAAGACACGGTTTCTCCGAGCTCACTAAAGAGATGCAAGGCTATGGTTTTTCAGAATTTAAAATATTCAAACAGCCCATTCATATATAATTTAAAGATAATACATCAAAGTTGCAGCGGAAATATAAATTGTGCAGCGGAAATAAGGTATAAGGGCCAACATGGCCAAAACACGGGTTAACAGTCCCGTTCATGCAAGTTGTAATTAAATGCTGGGATTTAAAATAGAGATTTCCCCTAATGTTCCCATGTATGCATATGACGATGCATATTCTTCGTACTCTGTAAGAAAAAGGAGATAAATGGTTTGGGTCAGCAAAAACGCGCTGAGTAAGCTAACACATAGCATGGGTTAGGGGTTTCAAAGCCTTTAGTTAAATTTTATAAAAACATTTCTTGCTCAACAATGTTTAGTTTAGCCGGCAATCCGGCGGCCGCAGCCAATTTCATAAAATCTGAGCTTTTTAATATATTTCCCGTTACGCCATCATCTCAGCAATATATCATTAGTATCATTTAGCCGGTGATCCGGCGGCCGCAGCCGTATCGCATTTCAAGTACTTCATTGGCCGTCTCGGCACAGTTTCTCATGTCTCATGTTTCAAGTTTATATTTCAATTGCCTTTCGGCAAGCATTATATTTCAATTGCCTTTCGGCAAGCAAGATATTTCAATTGCCTTTCGGCAAGCAAGATATTTCAATTGCCTTTCGGCAAGCAAGATATTTCAATTGCCTTTCGGCAAGCAAGATATTTCAATTGCCTTTCGGCAAGCAAGATATTTCAATTGTATTTTATCTCAAAGGGATTCCCAATCATTTAAACCTTAAAGGCTAATTTCACGTTTCGACAAGATTTCAAGATCTCTCAAGTTTAAAACCGATCGATGTCGCAGTTTGCGCCTTTTTGGTTTAAAAATCCATTTCTTAGGCGATTGTTCTGAAATTTGTACAGCAACTCAAAAACATCCCAACGAACAACTTTCGTGTTTTAAGTTTTTCGGAAAAACGATGGGAAGCATGTCAAAAATCAAGTTTTCTACACAAACAAAAAGCTGTCAGGATTCAGGTTTGACAACGTTAAAAGATTCGACTTTTTAACATATCAAATGGACTCCAAAAATTCTGAAATTTCATATGCACATACTAGACATGATTATATACAACTTTTGTTTAGATCATGAAGATTAGTTCGGACTAGAAATGATAGGAATAAACTCCTCAAGATCGGTTATGAAATCTGTCATCTTTCGAAAACTCTTAAAAACGCAGAATATGTCCGACATGATTTGGGGTATCAAAACTCGATGAAAATCTCTGAAATTTTTACACAATATAGCTTAAGATCTTAGGATCAAAATCTTAGTTTTGAGTTTTCAGGTTTGAACACTCGAAGTAAGAGTTTTGCTCGTCAAGTTTGATTATGAAATCTGTCAAGGTTCGTGAATTTGGTTCTAACGCAGATCGGATCGGCTCAGATTCGGAGGCTCAAATCTCAACGAAAAATTCTAAAAACTTACAGTAATATTCCAAACTCATAGATCTACAATTCTTATGTTCAACACCAATCCTAGATCGGCCTAGATCCATGGTCAAAATAACCAACAAGATTGAGAGTGAAATCTGCCAAAGTTCTAAGATCCAGATTTAATACTCTTCGGTTTTGGGTTGGTTTCAGGTTTCAAAACATCATGAAAAATTCTAAAATTTTTACAGAAGCTAAACCAAAGTCTTAGGAACACTTTTCATGTTTTGAGTTTTATTGTTTGAGCAGCTTTAGGAGTTCGAAAAATTCATACGAAAACGCTGCGTTGAGGGTTTCTCTTGTTGACAGATTTTAGAGTTTTTAAAACTCTATGTTTTTGTTGCATTTTAAGTCACCCAAAACCATAGTAAGGTTAACTTACAGTGGGGATGATGTCTAGGAGGTTACGGGGTCGTCCGGAATCCACGGGATGTCACGAACGAATCTCTTCCACCCGATCTATTCTTCCCTTGGCTCCGGTTTGTGTTCGAATACGAAGATTCGTAAGTTAGGATGATGTTTATGATCTTAAAATCATAAGGAAACTTGAATAACATCTTACCAACAATCCAAAGCCTGCAATCCTTGATCTACACACTTCCTTGGTTGGATTTGGTTGCCGGAAACTCGTCGGAAAGTCGCCGGAAGTTCGTCGGAAGAGTGTTTGGCTTTGGGAGAGTTTTTGGAGAGTTTGGGGTGATTGATTGATGAAAAATGGCTGACAAATGAAGATGGGACTCAATACATAACGTCCAAAAGATGCCACACCCGTGATAGATCGAGATTCCTCACTTGGGCCCCGAAAATTGGCGAGAAAGTCGCCAAAACGCGACAAACGCAGCTGCTGCTGCATCGGCGCGCTGGCGGCGCGCTTTTCATGGAAATCCCGCGCGGGGTGCGCGCCGGCCCCGGCTGGGCTGCGGTCCGTGCCGGGCCGTGCGATCCGTCGGGCCTTTTCTCCTCTCTTTCGGACTTCTATCCTCCTACGTTTTCGGGCTCGATTTTTCGGGTCATTCTCGGGTCATAAATTCTTATCTTAAGTTTATCTCGACTCAAATGAATTTCATGTTCGAGATCTTAAGTCCGTCGGTCTCGGGTTCGTCGGCTTCCAATTCGTCGTCTTTAAAATTTTTTTTGGGGGGATCACATATCCATATGCATACATAAATATTTACACTAACCCTTTTTATGTGAATTATCGGTAATAAGAAACACTCCTACCTTAGAACTCGACTTGAGTCTTGACTTAGAAGCGCCAACTTCAGACTAACTTTGCCTTAGTCCTAGATCTTGATCACTTAGAAACTCATCTTCGCGTGCTTCTAGAATGACACCTAGAAGAATACTGAGGAAGGATCATATGCAATGATACCCAAACATGGTTGTGAAAAATACATAGGCAGTTATGGGGACATAACTGTAATCTTAAGGGGGGGAAGGATGTAATACCCCGTAAGGATGCATAAGCATTTATTTTTGAAACCCGAATAGTTTGTATCCCAAGTAAACAAAAGAACCCTAACTCTTCGCGCGAGAAAAGCCGAAGCACAACTTCGAGGACGAAGTTGATTCTTAAGGGGGGGAGGATGTAATACCCCGAATTTTTATCAACGCCCAAAGGAATAAAATTTATTCCGATCAATGTTGAAATATTTCCGAGAAGAAGAAAATAATTTATCACAATAAATTATTGCTCGGATATGAAACGCCGATAGATTTAAATTCAAAATGGAATAAAAGAGGGAAAGGAAGCCCGAAGACATTCCATGAATTGAGTAAAAATAATTGGAGTTAAGTTCATGAAGGAAAAGAATTTTAATTCCAAGAACCCGTGAAGTCGGAAGAAATTTAATGATACAATCGCAATCAATCAATCGGTCAATAAGTCGCGCAACTTCGGGGACGAAGTTGATTCTTAAGGAGGGTAGATTGTAATACCATAGAAATTGCCCGAAATATATATATGAATATATATTTTTGATTAATTCACTAAGTAGATTTTTAATCAAATCTATATATATTTATATGTTCAAATATTTGCTTAAAGATTAGTATATTATTTTCTAAAAAAAAACATACTTTGAAAAAATTATATATATATTTGACTTTTCAAATAAATATATGGATTTCAATATCAAGTGTAATAAGTATATGGTTCATAGAATATTTTAAATCCATATACAAGTTTATATACACATATATATACCTTGGTCTTGAAATAATCTTTCCAAACATGTACACATGTATATACATGAATATATTTACATGTTTAAATTATAATGAGAATTATCTATTTTATATATATCCTTGATTAATCATTCTACCCATATTTTTTATTATGGAATTATTCTAGAATGCCATAATATAATTGGGAATAATTTGACTATGGTTTGAAATTGTAGGGTGGAATATTAATCATATCTTGTCATTTTCAAATAAAGAATATATCCCTTTTTGGAGCTATGTATAACTTACAAGATCACTTAATTTTTATATATATAAATATATATACATATTATTCTTATTATTATTATAAGGTATTGGGGCCACAATTAGAGTAATAAGGATTGAATTATGAAGTGATAAAGTCATTCACACCATTACCATTAGGATACAAGCTGACAGAAATTTTTAGCTATAAGAATCGAATTATTTGACCTACCTACAGTGGGAATCACTTAAAGTGTTCAACACAAAAGTTGTTCCAAATTGTGTCTAGATTATGCACGTCAAATTTTAGAATTTTTGGCCAAGCCATTTAGTCCCAGCATCTCTGTCTTTGGACATATACCATAGTGAGTGCCAACTTTGTTAGGTTGTGCATGTGACTCCTATGTGACTTGTGACTTGTGACTTGTGTCTCCATGTGACTTGTGACTCCTATAACACTCTAGGGTGGATAGAAGTCTTGTGAGAATTTATTTAATACCCTCATTTAGCTACCAAAGGCAGCCATTTGGATTCCACTCCCATCATTGCAAATTTTAGAAAAAACTTGAGAAAGTGTTGGTGGGATTTATGAGTATTCTTCTAGTTGGTCAAGCAAGGAAGGCTTTCTTCAACATCCAATCTCTTCATCCAGTAGGTAAGGATGTCTTTAAGTTCACATATCTTGTTTAGATTGAGATCCTTGGGTAGATAACTAAGAATCTCTCTCCATGTGTCCAAAACCTAGCTTTGTGGAGGAATAGTAATGGGGTTGTGGACTTTGGACATCCTAAAGGCTTGGATTTGAGAATTTCTTGATACCACTTCATAGATGGTAAGTTAATGATGTGCATATCAATTTTTAGAGTGTTTGGTTGAGTATTTGTTGAGTTAGATTTCAATCTTCATCTTGTGCCAAATCTGTCAACTAGGGTTTCTATCCGAGTAGTTTATTTGTTCAGCGTTTTTCGTCAAGATCTGTTCATTTTTGGAAGAACTTGTCTAAATGAAAAATGTTCCTAATACTTTAAAGATGATGTCTGTAAATTTTCATAATTTTTGGAATTGATTTGGTCGACGAAAACGGATCTGGTATTTTCTGCTATGTGTGGTGACAGATTCAAATTCCTAGCATGTTCAGTTTTGTAGTTCATATTTCTCCTAGCTATGGTCGTTTTTGATGGTCGACTTCTTCATGAAAATTGTTCATCTATGTGTCTAGTTTACTCCTGTTAAATTTCAGAATTTTTGGAACAACCTTCGAATTGTTATGGATTTTTAAGTAAGCTGTGGTCGGATGAACAGTGGTCTTTGCACCCTTTTGAAAACAAGTTTCTGAAATGATTTTTTTTGAGTGACTTAGAGTCCGATTTTGAAGAAGCCTATTTCTATGAAAAATGTTCATTTGGATGTGTTCTAGCTCCTGTAAAAATTTCGGAATTTTTGAAAATGATTTGCTAAGTTTCCATATGCGATTTCTGAAACTGCCCAAAGGACTATTTTTGTCGGTAAATCGTACTTGTGTATTTCGATGATCTATGAGTCGAATGGCTCTCATTTTTGGAAATATGTGAAATCTGGACATGTGTGATTTTGTAAAGTGTAAAAGTATGGTTTTGAAACTTTGTAAGTTTTGATCGAGTGGGATGCCCAATGTTTTAGAGGGTAAGTGCACTTGGTGGAGCTCGTTGGGCCGCCCCCTCTTGTAGCCAAAACGGCAAATATGGTTATTATGGTTTAGTGATTGTAAGAGTCTATACTCTTAGATGTAAGTCAGGTTTCCTTATGGTTTTAAGATCATAACCATCATCCTAACTTACGAATCTTCATATTCAAACACAAATCAGAGCCAAATGAAGAATAAATCGGGTGGAAGAGATTCGTTCGTGACATCCCGTGGATTCCGGACGACCCCGTGACCTCCTAGACATTATCCCCACTGTAAGTTAACCTTACTATGGTTTTGGGTGACTTAAAATGCAACCAAACATAGAGATTCAACTCAAGAAAATTTATAAAAATCTGTCAACAAGAGAAACCCTCAACGCAGCGTTTTCGTATGAATTTTTCGAACCTCTAAAGCTGCTCAAACAATAAAACTCAAAACATGAAAAGTGTTCCTAAGAATTTGGTCTAGCCTCTGTAAAAATTTTAGAATTTTTCATGTTGTTTTGAAACCTGAAACCGACCCAAAACCGAAGAGTATCAAATCTGGATCTTAGAATCCTTGGCAGAATTTTTATTCAAACTTGTTGGTTATTTTGACCTTGGATCTAGACCGATCTAGGATTGGTGTTGAACATAAGAATTGTAGATCTATGAGTCTTGAATACCTCTGTAAAATTTCATGCATTTTCATCAAGTTTTGATACCCCAAATCGAGTCGGACATATTCTGCGTTTTAAAGAATTTTCAAAAGTTGGCAGTTTTCTTAACCGAACTTGATGAGCATATTTCTATCATATCTAGTCCGATCCAATCTTTGAGTTCTAAACAAAAGTTGCATATAATCATGTCTAGTATATGCATATGAAATTTCAGAATTTTTGGAGATCATTTGATATGATAAAAAGTCAAATCTTTGAGATGTGTCAAACCTGAATCCTGACAGCATACTATTTGAGTAGAAAACTTGATTTTTGACATGCTTCCCATCGTTTTTACGAGAAACTCAAAACATGAAAGTTGTTCATTGGGATGTTTTTGAGCTACTGTGAAAATTTCAGATCAATCGCCTAAGAAATGGATTTTTAAACTGAAAAGGCGTAAACTGTGACATCGATCGGTTTTAACTTGTGAAATTTTGAAACTTTTAAACAACGATCGAAATCTTGTGATACGATAAAGCTATATTTTTGAAAATCCCGTTACACTAAAGTTGAAACAATATCGGTTACATAAAAATCAGGGGGTGAGTGCTCTGCAGGGTGCCCTCCTAATTGTGCATTTTGTGCCAAAACGGCAATGATATTACGCGCGAAAGATCGCCAAAACGGCATCTTATATTTTTGGGCCTATCCTCTCGGGTGTATCCGTATGGGTTACTCGAGGCTCGACGGAGCGGTACTGGATATGGCGTATTTGGTCACAAGAGACCAACTGCCTACCCTCTCGAGTGTATCCGTATGGGTTACTCGAGGCTCGACGGAGTGGTACTGGGTATGGCGTATCGGCTGCGGCCGCCGGATCACCGGCTAAAATGACATGTTACTTATGAAATTGGCTGAGGCCGCCGGATCACCGGCTATCTGTTACTATTGGCTGCGGCCGCCGGATCACCGGCTAACTGTTACTATTGGCTGCGGCCGCCGGATCACCGGCTATCTATTGTTGAGATGATGGCGTAACGGGAAATATATTAAAAAGCTCAGATTTTATGAAATTGGCTGCGGCCGCCGGATTGCCGGCTAAATTTAAATATCGTTTTGAAGGTGGCGTATCGGGGAGAATTTTAAAAGCTCAAATTTTTATTTACTTACTTACAGCATTATTCGTGTTTTTAAATCATGTCTTAAATAATTGCCCATGCTTAAGTTTTAACTATGAAATTAATTGTTTATTTTAAGTATGCAATTATAATCGCATTTTTAAAATAAAACGTTTTTATGCACGACAAAAAGTCTTATCATAACTATGCCGTGCAAATCATTTTACGATGAAAGTTGAATCATGATCACGTGAAAATCTTTATTTTAAATCATGCCATCTATTTATTATTGGATGTTAAACTTAAATTGCGTTTTACCTACAAACATCTTTTTATTAAATATAATTAAAGGCTTCGAAACCCCTAACCCATGCTATGTGTTAACTTACTCAGCGCGTTTTTGCTGACCCAAACCATATATCTCCTTTTTCTTACAGAGTACGAAGAATATGCATCGTCATATGCATACATGGGAACATTGGGGAAATCTCTATTTAAAATCCCTGCATTAATTACGACTTGCATGAACGGGTTTATGATCGTGCGGTAGCGGTTGCACGAGTCCAAGGACTGAAACGGAAACCGGTAGGTGAGGCTAACCAAGGACCACAAGGAGAATACAAGGTGGATAAGGACCATTTCGATGGAAACACGAAAGGACAACATCAAAATGACAATGGGGAGAAAAAGGGGATAGTCTTCAACCATGGTGACTATGCGCCACCATGTCCAAAGTGTGGTAAACTGCATTATGCGAGAGGATGCCCTCAACCTGGAGCATGCCTTCGATGTGGTCGACATGGTCATCAGCTGCGTGATTGCCGGACACGGAGAGAGAACATCGACAAGAGAGAGGATGTGACTACTCGACCTAAGCAACCACGAAACCCAGACGGTCAAGGTGGCAACAACCAAAGGCACCAACACCCGCAGAATTAAGACCAAAACCCGAAACCTCTTGAGAGTACTGAATAGGCAGTTATGGGGACATAACTGTAATCTTAAGGGGGGGAGGATGTAATACCCCGTAAGAATGCATAAGCATTTATTTCGAAACTCGAATATTTTGTATCCCAAATAAATTCTTTTTGAACTACGTAATGACTTGATCCCTTCACAGGGTACGTAGGCAACTTGGAAATTTCAATTCTGGGTTCAGTCAAACAATAATCAAACAACAAACAATCAACAATCGTACAATAATTCAATAGCACAATATCGCAAAATAATATAGTAAACAAAAGGACCATAACTCTTAGCGCGAGAAAAGCCGAAACACAACTTCGAGGACGAAGTTGATTCTTAAGGGGGGTGGAGTGTAATACCCCAGATTTTTATCAACGCCCAAAGGAATAAAATTTATTCCGATCAATGATGAAATATTTCCGAGAAGAAGAAAATAATTTATCACAATAAATTATTGCTCGGAAATAAAGCGCCGATAGATTTAAATTCAAAATGGAATAAAAGAGGGAAAGGAAGCCCGAAGACATTCCATGAATTGAGTCAAAATAATTGGAATTAAATTTAATAAGGAAAAGAATTTTAATTCCAAGAACCCGTGAAGTCGGAAGAAATTTAATGAAACAAGTTATTGCACGGGAATCAAAAGACGACGAATTGGAAGCCGACGAACCCGAGACCGACGGACTTAAGATCTCGAACATGAAATTCATTTGAGTCGAGATAAACTTAAGATAAGAATTTATGACCCGAGAATGACCCGAAAAATCGAGCCCGAAAACGTAGGAGGATAGAAGTCCGAAAGAGAGGAGAAAAGGCCCGACGGATCGCACGGCCCGGCACGGACCGCAGCCCAGCCGGGGCCGGCGCGCACCCCGCGCGGGATTTCCATGAAAAGCGCGCCGCCAGCGCGCCGATGCAGCAGCAGCTGCGTTTGTCGCGTTTTGGCGACTTTCTCGCCAATTTTCGGGGCCCAAGTGAGGAATCTCGATCTATCACGGGTGTGGCATCTTTTGGACGTTATGTATTGAGTCCCATCTTCATTTGTCAGCCATTTTTCATCAATCAATCACCCCAAACTCTCCAAAAACTCTCCCAAAGCCAAACACTCTTCCGACGAACTTCCGGCGACTTTCCGACGAGTTTCCGGCAACCAAATCCAACCAAGGAAGTGTGTAGATCAAGGATTGCAGGCTTTGGATTGTTGGTAAGATGTTATTCAAGTTTCCTTATGATTTTAAGATCATAAACATCATCCTAACTTACGAATCTTCGTATTCGAACACAAACCGGAGCCAAGGGAAGAATAGATCGGGTGGAAGAGATTCGTTCGTGACATCCCGTGGATTCCGGACGACCCCGTAACCTCCTAGACATCATCCCCACTGTAAGTTAACCTTACTATGGTTTTGGGTGACTTAAAATGCAACAAAAACATAGAGTTTTAAAAACTCTAAAATCTGTCAACAAGAGAAACCCTCAACGCAGCGTTTTCGTATGAATTTTTCGAACTCCTAAAGCTGCTCAAACAATAAAACTCAAAACATGAAAAGTGTTCCTAAGACTTTGGTTTAGCTTCTGTAAAAATTTTAGAATTTTTCATGATGTTTTGAAACCTGAAACCAACCCAAAACCAAAGAGTATTAAATCTGGATCTTAGAACTTTGGCAGATTTCACTCTCAATATTGTTGGTTATTTTGACCATGGATCTAGGCCGATCTAGGATTGGTGTTGAACATAAGAATTGTAGATCTATGAGTTTGGAATATTACTGTAAGTTTTTAGAATTTTTCGTTTAGATTTGAGCCTCCGAATCTGAGCCGATCCGATCTGCGTTAGAACCAAATTCACGAACCTTGACAGATTTCATAATCAAACTTGACGAGCAAAACTCTTACTTCGAGTGTTCAAACCTGAAAACTCAAAACTAAGATTTTGATCCTAAGATCTTAAGCTATATTGTGTAAAAATTTCAGAGATTTTCATCGAGTTTTGATACCCCAAATCATGTCGGACATATTCTGCGTTTTTAAGAGTTTTCGAAAGATGACAGATTTCATAACCGATCTTGAGGAGTTTATTCCTATCATTTCTAGTCCGAACTAATCTTCATGATCTAAACAAAAGTTGTATATAATCATGTCTAGTATGTGCATATGAAATTTCAGAATTTTTGGAGTCCATTTGATATGTTAAAAAGTCGAATCTTTTAACGTTGTCAAACCTGAATCCTGACAGCTTTTTGTTTGTGTAGAAAACTTGATTTTTGACATGCTTCCCATCGTTTTTCCGAAAAACTTAAAACACGAAAGTTGTTCGTTGGGATGTTTTTGAGTTGCTGTACAAATTTCAGAACAATCGCCTAAGAAATGGATTTTTAAACCAAAAAGGCGCAAACTGCGACATCGATCGGTTTTAAACTTGAGAGATCTTGAAATCTTGTCGAAACGTGAAATTAGCCTTTAAGGTTTAAATGATTGGGAATCCCTTTGAGATAAAATACAATTGAAATATCTTGCTTGCCGAAAGGCAATTGAAATATCTTGCTTGCCGAAAGGCAATTGAAATATCTTGCTTGCCGAAAGGCAATTGAAATATCTTGCTTGCCGAAAGGCAATTGAAATATAATGCTTGCCGAAAGGCAATTGAAATATAAACTTGAAACATGAGACATGAGAAACTGTGCCAAGACGGCCAATGAAGTACTTGAAATGCGATACGGCTGCGGCCGCCGGATCACCGGCTAAATGATACTAATGATATATTGCTGAGATGATGGCGTAACGGGAAATATATTAAAAAGCTCAGATTTTATGAAATTGGCTGCGGCCGCCGGATTGCCGGCTAAACTAAACATTGTTGAGCAAGAAATGTTTTTATAAAATTTAACTAAAGGCTTTGAAACCCCTAACCCATGCTATGTTTAGCTTACTCAGCGCGTTTTTGCTGACCCAAACCATTTATCTCCTTTTTCTTACAGAGTACGAAGAATATGCATCGTCATATGCATACATGGGAACATTAGGGGAAATCTCTATTTTAAATCCCAGCATTTAATTACAACTTGCATGAACAACGGTTTTTATCAGTATTATAAAATACTGAGTAAGTTAATCCTTACGTAGCAATAAAGGGGTTAGATTTTTAGTAATTAAGATAAAACTCTTTGCCATGCATAAAAACATTTAAAAAAAAAATGCGAAGATAATGCATACTTTAAAGACACATTTAAATTTCATAATTTAAAACTCAAGCATGGGCAATTATTTAAGACATGATTTAAAAACATGATTAATGCTGTAAGTAAGTAAATAAAAATTTGAGCTTTTAAAATTCTCCCCGATACGCCATCATCAAAACGATATTTAAATTTAGCCGGCAATCCGGCGGCCGCAGCCAATTTCATAAAATCTAAGCTTTTTAATATATTTCCCGTTACGCCATCATCTCAACAATAGATAGCCGGTGATCCGGCGGCCTCATCCAAGTTCATAAGTAACATGTCATTTTAGCCGGTGATCCGGCGGCCGCAGCCTATACGCCATACCCAGTACCACTCCGTCGAGCCTCGAGTAACCCATACGGATACACTCGAGAGGGTAGGCAGTTGGTCTCTTGTGACCAAATACGCCATATCCAGTACCGCTCCGTCGAGCCTCGAGTAACCCATACGGATACACCCGAGAGGATAGGCCCAAAATAATAACAGCCAATATCGATAGTAACAGTTAGCCGGTGATCCGGCGGCCTCAGCCAATTTCATAAGTAACATGTCATTTTAGCCGGTAATCCGGCGGCCGCAGCCTATACGCCATACCCAGTACCACTCCGTCGAGCCTCGAGTAACCCATACGGATAAACTCGAGAGGGTAGGCAGTTGGTCTCTTGTGACCAAATATGCCATATCCAGTACCGCTCCGTCGAGCCTCGAGTAACCCATACGGATACACTCGAGAGGATAGGCCAAGATATAAGATGCTGTTTTGTCGATCTTTCGCGCGTAATAATCATTGTCGTTTTGGCACAAAATGAACAATTAGGAGGGCACCCTGCAGAGCACTCACCCCCTGATTTTATGTAACCGATATTGTTTCAACTTTAGTGTAACGGGATTTTCAAAAATATAGCTTTATCGTATCACAAGATTTCGATCGTTGTTTAAAAGATTTCAAAAATCGATCGATGTCACAGTTTACGCCTTTTCAGTTTAAAAATCCATCTCTTAGGCGATTGATCTGAAATTTTCACAGTAGCTCAAAAACATACCAATGAACAACTTTCATGTTTTGAGTTTTTCGTAAAAACGACGGGAAGCATGTCAAAAATCAAGTTTTCTACTCAAATAGTATGCTGTCAGGATTCAGGTTTGACACATCTCAAAGATTTGACTTTTTAACATAACAAATGAGCTTCAAAAATTCTGAAATTTTATATGCACATACTAGACATGATTATATGCAACTTTTGTTTAGAACTCAAAGATTGGATCGGACTAGAAATGATAGAAATATGCTCATCAAGTTCGGTTAAGAAATCTGTGAACCTTTGAAAATTCTTTAAAACGCAGAATATGTCCGATTCGATTTGGGGTATTAAAACTTGATGAAAATGCATGAAATTTTACAGAGGTATTCAAGACTCATAGATCTATAACTTTTGTTTAGATCATGAAGATTGGTTCGGACTAGAAATGATAGAAATATGCTCATCAAGTTCGGTTAAGAAATCTGTAAATTTTTGAAAGTTCTTAAAAACGCAGAATATGTCCGACTTGATTTGGGGTATCAAAACTTGATGAAAAATTCTGAAATTTTTACACAACATAGCTGAAGATCTTAGGATCAAAATCTTAGTTTTGAGTTTTCAGGTTTGAACGCTCGAAGTAAGAGTTTTGCTCGGATTTCAGAAAATACGTAGATTGGGGTTTTTAGGTTTGATTTTAACGTTTCGTTTAAGATCCAATGTTTCGGATGTCTTTAAACCACCCGTATTGATATGTAAGTTATTAACTTACAGTGAGTGAGTTCCTTGAACGTTCTAAGGTTGATCGATCTGTCCAAAATCGCCACGAACGAATCTACGCAACACGTTCTTCTTCTCCTTTGGCTACGAACGTGTTTGCAAGTAAAGATCCGTAAGTTAGAAGGTTGATTATGATCTTAAAGCAATAAGGAAACTTGATTGACACCTTACCAACAATCCAATGTCTGCAAATCCTTGATCTCCACACTACCTTGGTAGGATTTGATTGCCGGAAAATTCGCCGGAAGTTCGCCGGAAGGTGTTTGGCTTAGGGAGAGTTTTTGGAGAGTTTGGGAGGAACTTGGGGTGTTTGATGACTGAAAATGGAGTGTTATGGACAACCAATGACGTCCAAAAGATGCCTCCCCCGTGACCAAGCAAGATTCTCGCGTTGGGGTCAAGGAATATGGCAAGAAAGTCGCCAAAACGCGACAATGGCTGCTGTCAGGACGTTGGCGCGGGGTTGGCGCGCGAATCGGCCAAAAGCCGCGCCGGGTGCGCGCCACCCAAAACGCGACAAACGTCGCCGCGTGAATGGCGCGGGGTTGGCGCGCTGTTTGGCTAAACCCCGTGCCGGGTGCGCGCCACTCTCGCCTGGACTTCGGTCCGGGCGGGGTCGTGCGATCCGTCGTGCTTTTCCTCCTCTCTTTCGGACTTCTATCCTCCTACGGTTTCGGGCTTGATTTTTCGGGTCATTCTCGGATCATAAATTCTTATCTTAAATTTATCTCGGCTCAAAGTCCGTCGGTCTCGGTTTCGTCGGCTTTCAATTCGCCGTCTTTTGATTCCCGTGCAATAACTTGTATCATTAAATTTCTTTCGACTTCACGGGTTCTTGGAATTAAAATTCTTTTCCTTCATGAACTTAACTCCAATTATTTTTACTCAATTCATGGAATGTCTCTTTTATTCCATTTTGAATTTAAATCTATCGGCGTTTCATTTCCGAGCAATAATTTATTGTGATAAATTATTTTCTTCTTCTCGGATATATTTCGACATTGATCGGAATAAATTTTATTCCCTTGGACGTTGATAAAAATCTGGGGTGTTACATTCTCCCCCCTTAAGAATCAACTTCGTCCCCGAAGTTGTGCTTCGGATTTTCTCGCGCGAAGAGTTATGGTCCTTTTTGTTTACTATTTGCGATATTGTGTTATTGAATTATTGTTCGATTGTTGATCGTCGTTTGTTGTTTGATTATTGTTTGATTATTGTTTGGTTTTTTTGTTTGACTGAACCCAGAATTGAAATTTCCAAGTTGCCTACGTACCCTGTGAAGGGATCAAGTCATTACGTAGTTCAAAACAATTTGAATTTGGTTTTCCTCGGGTGTTACAGCCTCCCCCCCTTAAGAATACAGTTATGTTCCCATAACTGTGGTCCGGTCGTTTTGGAAGAGGGTAGGGTAACGTTGTCGCATGTTGGCTTCCAATTCCCAGGTTGCCGTCTCCATTTCGTGGTTGGACCACAAGACCTTGACTAACCTTACAGTTTTGTTCCTTGTTAGTCTCTCCTTAACATCGAGTAATTGTACCGGAATTTCCTCATAGCTCAAGTCATCATCCAATTTAATTCCTTCCGGTTGGAGTACATGGGTCGGATCGTGCACATACTTCCTCAATTGTGATATGTGGAACACATTGTGAACTCTAGCCAATTGTGGCGGTAAGACTAGAAGATATGCTAGATTCCCGACTTTTACTAGAATTTCATAAGGTCCTATATTCCGTGGACTTAGCTTTCCTTGTTTGCCAAAATGCATCACCCCCTTCATCGGTGATATCTTTAACATGACCTTATCTACGACTTGAAATTCTATGTCTTGCCGTTTCACACGCTTAGGTGCACACGTATTTTGTAGAGCAGAGGAGTAAATAAATTATTTTTATTTTTTTTTTTTTTATTTTATTTTATTATATTTTTTTTTTATTTATTTATTTTTTTTTATTTTATTTTTTTTTTATTTTTCTTGACCCGCGCGGGGTCCGCGCGGGTTTTGGGGGTTTACCGCGCCGGGTCCGCGCGGCGCCCCCAGGGGCAGAATATAGGGCTCGCGCGGGGCGCGAGCCATTCACCCCTTTCCCCTTCCGAAATTTCTCCCAACTTCCTCTCAAATTCGTCCCCTCGTGCTCGGATTCTCCTAGTTCCGACTTCGATTTCTCTTTGTAAGGTATGTATCTTCTATTTTCACTTGTCAATTTCAAGTTTTATGCCTTGATTTGTTAGAATTTGATTGAATTGAGGAATTAGGGTTTTGGCATGTAAATTGGGGTTTTGACATTTTCGGCTTAATTCTCGCGAATTAATGGTTGTATGTAGTACTTTGGTGTCATTTCTATTGTTTAGGAAATATTGGTATGTATATATGAGCCTAAGTTGTGGAATTTCTTGCTAGAACTTGGATTTTTAGTGGAACTATGAAATTTTCGATTTTGTTGGTGTTATTGGTGTAAAAGTGGTTTCGTTGGTGTTGTTTGTTGACACTTGTGATTATGATTTGTTGTTCAAGCAATTGTTTGGTTTTGTGGTTAGTTGCCATGTGTTTACAACATATTTTTGAACTTAATTTATTGCGCACACAAGGTGTTCGACAGAATGCCACAATGGGTTTTTGAATTTGTTTGGGCACATTCCTTGGTTTGATTCTCTCCCAATATGTATTGGCAAACTATTGGGTCTAAATTCCTCCTAGATTTTCCCCGTTGGAACTTCATATTTATGATGTCTTTATGTATTTTTGCTTGTGAATTGATGTGTTGAAAATTAGTCTTACCCTTGATATTGGGTGTTCGCAGGATGTTTCTTTTTCTGTGGTTCATCTTGGCGTTCCTTATGGTCCTTCCGGGGGCCAAGAGACGGGCTTCTCGACTTGATGCTGCTGGCCCTAGCACTGCCGCTCCGGGGATGTCGGATAGTGATGATAGCGGCGGCGATGACGACAGTGAGTCCGAGGAGGACGAGGAGCGAGAGCCGAGGCTCAGGGGCCTCCCTTACGAGGTACGTCCTCGCCGGCATGATCGGTTCCGTTTCCATACGATGGCCTCCCAGGACTTCTATTTCGACGAGCTTCGTCGGAAGAGGGCTTACGTTCCCGAGCGAGGCTTGCCACTCTGTAACACCCCGGTTTTGGTAACCCAGGCCGGGATGCCACCGCCACACCTCCCTAGCAAGACACGGTTTCTCCGGGCTCACTAAAGAGATGTAAGGCTATGGTTTTTCAGGATTTAAAATATTCAAACAGCCCATTCATAAATAATTTAAAGATAATACATCAAAGTTGCAGCGGAATTTATAAGTTGCAGCGGAAATAATGTATAAGGGCCGACATGGCCAAAACACGGGATTAAACATTCCCGTTCATGCAAGTCGTAATTAGATGCAGGGATTTAAAATAAAGATTTCCCCTAATGTTCCCATGTATGCATATGACGATGCATATTCTTCGTACTCTGTAAGAAAAAGAGGATATATGGTTTGGGTCAGCAAAAACGCGCTGAGTAAGCTAACACATAGCATGGGTTAGGGGTTTCAAAGCCTTTAGTTAAATTTAATAAAAAGATTTCTTGTAGGAAAATGATTTGCAAGGCATAAGACTTAAAAACCTTAAATATTTTGTTCTCCCGTTACCCAACCATTTTATCAATATATCATTTAGCCGGTGATCCGGCGGCCGCAGCCAATTTCAAAAGTATCATTTAGCCGGTGATCCGGCGGCCTCAGCCAATTTCAAAAATATCACTTCTCAAAATATTTTTCGTTTCTTTTATAGTTCATCATTCACCAGGGCTCTTGTGACCGCAATCCTCATAATCAATATTTATAAATAACCATTCGCCAGGGCTCTTATGTCCACTGGCCGTTCGCTTGGGCTCTTATGTCCACAAGCCGTTTGGTCGACCATTCGCTAGGGCTCTTATGTCCACTAGCCGTTCGCTTGGGCTCTTATGTCCACAAGCCGTCTGGCCATATTGATCATATCAAACTTGGTCATAAATTCCCCAATGTTTCTAAAGAATTCTTTTACAGAAAATGTTTTTATTTGGTGTAACGGGATTTTTCAAAAATATAGCTTTATCGTAATTCCAACGTCTCGATCGTTGTTTAAAAGATTTCAAAAATCGATCGATGTCACAGTTGGCGCCTTTTTGGTTTAAAAATCCATTTCTTAGGCGATTGTTCTGAAATTTGTACAGTAGCTCAAAAACATCCCAACGAACAACTTTCGTGTTTTGAGTTTTTCGGAAAAATGATAGGAAGCATGTCAAAAATTGAGTTTTCGACTCAAACAAAAAGCTGTCAGGATTCAGGTTTGACACCTTTCAAAGATTTGACTTTTTGACATATCAAATTGACTTCAAAAATTCTGAAATTTTACAGAGACATACTAGACATGATTTCCAACAACTTTTGTTTAGAGCTCAAAGATTAGTTCGGGCTAGAAATGATAGGAATAAGCTCATCAAGATCGGTTATGAAATCTGTCATCCTTTGACAAATTCTTAAAAACGCAGAATATGTCCGATACGATTTGGGGTATCAAAACTTGATGAAAATTTCTAAAATTTTTACACAATATAGCTTATGATCTTTGGATCAAAATCTTAGTTTTGAGTTTTCAGGTTTGAACACTCGAAGTAAGAGTTTTGCTCGTCGAGTTTGGTTATGAAATCTGTCAAGGTTCTTGACATCGGTTCCAACGCAGATCGGATCGGCTCGAGTTTGGAGGTTCAAATCTCAATGAAAAATTCTAAAAACTTACAGAAATGTTCTAAACTCATAGATCTACAACTTTCATGTTTAGCACCAATCCTAGATCGGCCTAGATCCATGGTCAAAATAACCAACAAGATTGAGAGTGAAATCTACCAAAGTTCTAAGATCCAGATTTAATACTCTTCGGTTTTGGGTTGGTTTCAGGTTTCAAAACATCATGAAAAATTATGAAATTTTTACAGAAGCTAGACCAAAGTCTTAGGAACACTCTTCATGTTTTGGGTTTTTTTGTTTGAGCAGCTTTAGAGGTTCGAAAAATTCATACGAAAACGCTGCGTTGAGGGTTTCTCTTGTTGACAGATTTTTATAAATTTTCTTGAGTTGAATCTCTATGTTTGGTTGCATTTTAAGTCACCCAAAACCATAGTAAGGTTAACTTACAGTGGGGATAATGTCTAGGAAGTCACGGGGTCGTCCGGAATCCACGGGATGTCACGAACGAATCTCTTCCACCCGATTTATTCTTCCCTTGGCTCCGATTTGTGTTTGAATACGAAGATTCGTAAGTTAGGATGATGTTTATGATCTTAAAACCATATGGAAACTTGATTAACATCTTACCAACAATCCAAAGCCTGCAATCCTTGATCTACACACTTCCTTGGTAGGATTTGATTGCCGGAAAATTCGCCGGAAGTTCGCCGGAAGGTGTTTGGCTTAGGGAGAGTTTTTGGAGTTTGGGGACCGTTGGTGTGTGCCTCCGAAAGATCAGGCGCTGAAAGGAAAAATTATGGAGGAAGCACATTGCACACCTTACTCCGTACATCCGGGAGCAGTAAAGATGTACAAGGATTTGAGGCAAAACTATTGGTGGAAAGGCATGAAAAAGGAAGTGGCAGAATTTGTGTCTAGGTGTTCCACTTGCCAGAAGGTGAAAGCCGAGCACATGAGACCTTCAGGCTTATTACAACCTTTGGATGTTCCTACTTGGAAATGGGAGTCCATCGCTATGGACTTTGTCACCGGGCTACCCAGGACACGGAGCAGTTTTGATACTATTTGGGTAGTTGTGGACCGACTAACCAAGAGTGCTGTGTTTATACCAATGAGATTGAACTGGAGCATGCAACAGTTGACTGGCGCTTACCTCCAACATGTGGTTAGACGTTTTGGTATTCCTCGGGAAATCATTTCCGACAGAGATTCCAGATTCCTGTCAAGGTTCTGGAAGGAAGTGCAGACAGCCTTTGGGACACAGATCAGTATGAGTACTGCGTGGCACCCTCAGACTGATGGACAGACCGAAAGGACCATTAGAACCTTGGAGGATATGTTGAGGGCGTGTGTGATGGATTTTCAATTATCGTGGGAGGAACATCTACCTTTGGTGGAGTTCTCCTACAACAATAGCTATCACGCGAGTATTCGTATGGCGCCTTTCGAGGCCTTATACGGAAGAAAGTGCAGAACGCCCTTGTGTTGGAGTGATCCTTCAGAGCGAGTGGTGATGGGTCCTGAACTTATTGAACAAACCACGGAAGTGGTACGAGTGATCAGAGACAGAATGAAGGAAGCTCAGGATCGTCAGAAGAGTTATGCTGATTTGTCCAGGAGAGACATTGAATTCGAGATTGGAGATTGGGTACTCTTGAGAGTGTCACCCATGAGGGGCGTGAGACGATTTGGGAAGAAGGGGAAACTGAGTCCCAGATTTATAGGCCCCTATGAGATCACTAAAAAGATTGGGAAGGTCGCTTACCGGTTAGAATTGCCAACTGAGGTGGGAAAGGTGCACAACGTTTTCCACGTCTCTCAGTTGAGGAAGTTTATATCGGATCCTAACAAGGTTATACAACCGGAGGAGGTGGAGTTGGATGACAACCTAGAATACGAAGAATACCCCGTGGCGATTCTAGACACTAAAGAAAAGATACTTCGCAATAAGGTGATCAAAATGGTGAAAGTACTTTGGTCGAGACATGGTGTAGAGGATGCCACTTGGGAGACAGAGGACAGCATGGCGGGGCGTTATCCTGAATTGGATTTGACTCCAATTCAGTGAAGTAATGACCTTAATCCATACTTTTTCATTCGAGGACGAATGATCCTAAGGGGGAGAGATTGTAACACCCCGATTTAATTAACTCATAATTAATTTAATTTAGTTATGGTTAATTAACAAAAGACGTAGTATGTGGATTATTTTGTAGGGAATGAAGATTTAAGTGGGGGATTAAGTGAGTTCAACTCACTAGATAATAAGAGTCAAGTGCTCAAATGGGTGCAATGTGGTCAAGACAAGTGGTGTAACTCTTTTAACCCACATTCCGACCCGACCCGAGACCCGTGACCCGACCCGGATCCATTTTAACCCTTCAAAAATCAGATTGGGCATTGGAAAAACCCCATTTCATCATCATCATCACTCATTCCCGTCACCTCTCTTGAAGGAGATAAGGTTCTTCATTTTGGCTTGGAATTGGTGTTTTCTTCCTCAAATCAAGTTGGGGGATTACTTATATAAGCTTTGGTAAGTATTTTCCTAGTTTCTACACTTGATTTTGATGATGTTTGAGTGAGTTTTGGGGTGATGAAAGTTGGTGACGAAAATTGGGTGTTTGTAGAAATTCTTGCTTTTGGTGTTGAATTGAAGCTTGGATTCTTGTTTGGAAGCTGAATTAGTGTTGAAGGAAGCTAAGGTTAGTACTTGAGACCATTTTGGTGTTGATGATTTCAGTTTTAGAGCTTCAAATGGTTTCATGATGATGAAATCATGTTCTTGAATGAATTTTGATGTTTGGAGCTTGATTTCTTGTTGTGTAGCTTGGTATAGGTGTTTGGAGGAGTTGGGGAGCTGTATTGGAAGAGTTTGGATCATCTCAATACCAGGCAAGGGTAGAGATAGGCCTAAATGGGGGCATAATCGGTGGAATGGCCGGAAATCGCCATTTCCATCAATTCTGATGTGTCGGCGCGCTCTTGGCGCGCCCTTTAGCCAAAAAGCGCGTGGGCAGCGCGTGAGAAGAACGTCAACGACGTCCTTGTCAGGACGGCGCGCAGCTGGCGCGCCTTCTCCACAAACACCGCGCGGGCAGCGCGCGGAGACACGAACGACGCGACCTGCGTCTTTGGCGCGGGGCCGGCGCGCCCTCCTTGGGAAAACCGCGCCGGGTGCGCGCGGGCTCCCCTGCCCGCGCGATTCGTTCGCTCGTTTTCCGATTCTTCGTCCTTTGTGTTTCCTTAGTTCTTCTTATGCTTCTAGCATGCCATAACTATCATTATGCTCACAATCTATGAACCTAGTTGCGATTAGCGGTGATCTACTATGCCTTAGTTGAGATCGAGTCTTGATTCGCTTCTATGTTGATGTGAGAGTTGGTGCCGATATGTGGGACTTGGCACACCCTTGACACTTAACTCGCGATGAGTTGTTTATTTTGTCATGACACGTAATTTACGTATTGACATGTGTGGAATTGAATCTGAATATATGTTGATGCCGATATGTGGGACTTGGCATACCCCGGATTATACTTAACTCGAGACGAGTTGTTTATTATGTCCTGATACGTTGGTTTACGCATGGACATGTGATTGAATTGAATCTTGATATCTGTGATGATATCTGAATATCTGTGATGATATGTGAATATCTGTGATGATATGTGGAAATCTGTGATGAATCTTGATATCTGTGATGATATCTGAATATCTGTGATGATATGTGAATATCTGTGATGATATGTGAATATCTGTGATGATATGAAATGCCACGACGGTAGGATACGCTATGCTTACGAATCGGTATCCGATGAGGGGCATAGTGGGATCGCTACCCAGAAGCATTGAGACTGAAAAGGATTTATATCCTAGTCTGAATTTGGCTGGAAAGGGCTCATGACCCTTAGCCTGACCCGCTTGCCGTAAGCCACGATCTCAGCTGTTAGTGTCCGCGGCGGGGGCACTGTGGGTATGTCTCTCGACCATTAAGGGGTGTGGACCCTTATATGGGAGGGAATACCGACCATGGTACCTAGGTGCGCGCTAGGCATGCTTATGTGTTGCATTTAAGGTAGATAGACATTCTAGGTCATAACATTTCATCTCATCATCCATCATTCATCTTATTTGCAGTGGTTGAAGCACCGGTATGGGACGGTGTGATGTTTACTTATTTGCTCTGCTCAATTTTTATGTTATGCCTAATAAATGTTTAAAAACGAAATATATCTCCATATATATGTATAAATATACTTCTAGGGAATCAAGAATTATTCTTGTTTCCCCTTATGCCGATTCTTCTATTCTTGCTCAGTACCTTGTACTGACCCTTGCTATGTTTTTTTTTATGTATAGATATTCCCGGGGAGGACGCAGAGCCTGAGCACGATGTGGGGTTTGGGGATGAGTGATCTACCTAGGGATGCATTAGCATGTTGTGGACTTATGTGCTTGTCTTGAATAATATGCTATGACTCGATTACCTTGTCTCGTACTGCTTGTGGTACCGATCGTTACATTACGTTCTGTCTTGTGTGTTACTTAATATCTCTGACAGGTTGAGATGAGACTGATATGTCGACTGTTATGTCGCATAAATAAGGCTTGTAAGCCGGACGTCTGTTATAATGTGAGGTTTCCTTTCTGGATTTGTATTATGATTCATTGGCTTCCTGTTTACTTGGCTACGTGTTATTGATCTTAAAATGCAACCAAACATAGAGATTCAACTCAAGAAAATTAATAAAAATCTGTCAACAAAAGAAACCCTCAACGCAGCGTTTTCGTATGAATTTTTCGAACCTCTAAAGCTGCTCAAACAATAAAACTCAAAACATGAAAAGTGTTCCTAAGACTTTGATCTAGCTTCTGTAAAAATTTTAGAATTTTTCATGATGTTTTGAAACCTGAAACCAACCCAAAACCGAAGAGCATTAAATCTGGATCTTAGAACTTTGGACAGATTTCACTCTCAATCTTGTTAGCTATTTTTACCTTAGATCTAGACCGATCTAGGATTGGAGTTGAACATAAGAATTGTAGATCTATGAGTTTGGAATATTACTGTAAGTTTTTAGAATTTTTCATTGAGATTTGAACCTCCAAACCCGAGCCGATCCGATCTGCGTTAGAACCGATGTCAAGAACCTTGACAGATTTCATAATCAAACTCAACGAGCAAAACTCTTACTTCGAGTGTTCAAACCTGAAAACTCAAAACTAAGATTTTGATCCAAAGATCATAAGCTATATTGTGTAAAAATTTCAAAGATTTTCATCAAGTTTTGATACCCCAAATCGTATCGAACATATTCTGCGTTTTTAAGAATTGTCAAAGGATGACAGATTTCATAACCGATCTTGATGAGCTTATTCCTATCACTTCTAGCCCGAACCAATCTATGTGATCTAAACAAAAGTTGTTGGAAATCAAGTCTAGTATGTCTCTGTAAAATTTCAGAATTTTTGAAGTCCATTTGATGTGTCAAAAAGTCAAATCTTTGAGAGGTGTCAAACCTGAATCCTGACAGCATACTATTTGTGTAGAAAACTCGATTTTTGACATGCTTCCCATCGTTTTTCCGAAAAACTTAAAACACGAAAGTTGTTCATTGGGATGTTTTTGAGATGCTGTGCAAATTTCCGAACAATCGCCTAAGAAATGGATTTTTAAACTGAAAAGGCGCAAACTGTGACATCGATCGGTTTTAAACTTGAGAGATCTTGAAATCTTGTCGAAACATGAAATTAGCCTTTAAGGTTTAAATGATTGGGAATCCCTTTGAGATAAAATATAATTGAAATATCTTGCTTGCCGAAAGGCAATTGAAATATCTTGCTTGCCGAAAGGCAATTGAAATATCTTGCTTGCCGAAAGGCAATTGAAATATCTTGCTTGCCGAAAGGCAATTGAAATATAATGCTTGCCGAATGGAGATTGAAATATAAACTTGAAACATGAGAAATGATTTTTGAAATTGGCTGAGGCCGCCGGATCACCGGCTAACTGTTACTATCGATATTGGCTGCGGCCGCCGGATCACCGGCTATCTATTGTTGAGATGATGGCGTAACGGGAAATCTATATTAAAAAGCTCAGATTTTATGAAAATGGCTGCGGCCGCCGGATTGCCGGCTAAATTAAATATTGTTGAAATGGTTATGTAACGGGAGAGGAAAATAAAAGATTTAATATTTTTAAGTATTTATTTAGTTATGCCTTGCAAATCATTTTACTACAAGAAATCTTTTTATTAAATTAATTAAAGGCTTTGAAACCCCTAACCCATGCTATGTGTTAACTTACTCAGCGCGTTTTTGCTGACCCAAACCATATATCTCCTTTTTCTTACAGAGTACGAAGAATATGCATCGTCATATGCATACATGGGAACATTAGGGGAAATCTTTATTTTAAATCCCTGCATTAAATTATGACTTGCATGAACGGGACTGTTAACCCGTGTTTTGGCCATGTTGGCCCTTATACCTTATTTCCGCTGCACAATTTATATTTCCGCTGCAACTTTGATGTATTATCTTTAAGCACCTGCAACACTGTCCTGAGATGTTCTTTGTGTGTCTTTACACTGGAAGAGTATACCAAAATGTCATCAATAAAGACAACCACACAAACGTCTAACCAAGGTCGAAAGACGCGATGCATCAAGTCCATAAAGACTGCTGGGGCATTAGTCAGCCCAAACGGCATTACTGTGAACTCGAAATGACCATACCGCGTTCGAAAAGCTGTCTTTTCACGATCTCCCTCTGCCATCCGAATCTGATGGTATCCTGATCTCAAGTCGATCTTAGAGAATGTGGATGCACCCTTCAGCTGGTCAAATAGGTCATCAATCCTCGGCAGTGGGTAACGGTTCTTGACTGTGATCTGATTGAGCCCCCGATAATCAATACACATCCGTAAGCTTCCGTCCTTCTTTTTGACAAAGATTACCGGTGCTCCCCAAGGCGAACTGCTAGGTTGAATGTATCCTTTATCTAATAGATCCTTAAGCTGTTCCTTCAACTCCCTCAACTCGGCAGGAGCCATTCGGTAAGGGGCCTTGGCAACTGGTGCCGCTCCCGGTACCAAGTCAATGACAAAGTCTATCCCCCGGACAGGCGGAAATCCGGGTATCTCATCAGGGAACACATCTGGAAACTCCGAGACAATAGGAATCTGAGTAATTGTCGAACTCGAGGGTGCTGACGTCATCTCACGCACAGAACAAAAGTATACCGGATACCCTTTTCTAATTAAAGCTGCAAAAGTGACAGAAGATACCACTCGAATGTTAGGAGGGTAATAAATCACTCGCTCACCTTCTTCATCGGTAAAGGAAATCCTTGGTATCCCGCAGTCTAATCTGGCTCGGTACTTAGATAGCCAATCCATTCCCAAAATCACGTCAAAATCGGCCAAATCTAGCACCACTAGATTCGCTCTGAACTCTCGCTCTTTGATGATTATCTGTGCATCGGGTTTAATCCACTGGCTTCGCATGAGGTCTCCCGAAGGTAGCGTAACAGGGAGTTGATAAGCCTCCAGTGGTCCCATATCATTATTGGTTACGAATTCCGATGATATAAACGAGCATGATGCACCCGAATCATATAAGGCATAAGCAGGCACATTATCAACTAGTATAGTACCTACGCATTTAATAACATAAAGCACTACTTGGGCATTTGTTACAGATGGTTAAGTCGATCAAGATTGAAGTTGAACAATAAACAACTTACCAGTCATGACATCGTCTCGCCCATCTAGCTCAGCCCGCTCAATCACGTTGAGGCGGCCCCCACGGCCCCTCTGTGGTCCACGACCTCGGTCTGCACCTCGTCCACGCGACGCATTCCCACCAGACGCACCTGAAGTAGATCCTCCTACTTGACCTACCAACTGTGGGCACTGTGACCTCAAATGTCCTTGCTGTCCGCAATTCCAGCAGTGGGGTCCGCTTCTATACGGTGGCTGTGCATAAGTCTGAGGTCTAGAGGTCCTTCCACCGCTTCTCGGCCTCATCTGCCTATGCTGGGGTCTACTCGGTCCCCCCGAATCTCTGCGACGAGCGGCCCACACGCGCTGCGCATCAGTGCGAGCTCTCTCAATGAATAAAGCCTGATCATATGCTGAAGCTAAGCAGGCATGTTGGTTGCTAAACCCAGTCCGGATCTCAGCCTTCAATCCATCCACAAACCTCGAAACCTTATCTTCCTCATCAGCAACTAGCATTGGTACGTAGGACATGAGTTCCACAAAACGACCATAGTATTCAGACACTGTCATATTTCCTGCTTGCTCTAGGTTGAGAAATTCCCTCTTTTTAACATTCATCATCTGTGTAGTGAAAAAGTGGGATCTCAAAGCATGACAGAAAACTTCCCATGAAAAGTTGGGTCTCGCCATAAGCTCATTCTTACACGACCTCCACCAATGGAGAGCTGGTCTAGTAAGATACTGCCGTCCCACTCTGACCTTCCAATCCTCTGGGCAGTCTATATTCTCGAAGATCTCCTCCATATGATAAATCCAATCAGTCAGAGCAACCGGGTCTACTCCTCCACTAAAGACCGGCGGTTGATAATGCCTTGCTAGATGCACGTAATCCACGGGTCTGGGTGGTGGTTGTGCAGGTTGATTCGCCTGCCCCTGATACATCCCATGCATAGCATTAAACATATGTTGCATAAACTGAGGATCAATGGGCATCTGCACCGGTGGCGGTGGTGGTGGAGGCACTGGTTCGTCCTCATAGTTCAAGTCATCCTCCACCTCTACAGGTTCCTCAATTGGAACATTTTCCACGTGATCATCGCCAAGTCCACCATCCTCATAGTACTGTCCACGACCCCCAATAGCTGGCCCCTGATTCCTACGAGGCCTTCCCCTCTTCCTGGGCTCTCCACCCCTGCGCGGCGGCATCCTATATTCGTAACGTAACGAGATATTCAGTAACACTCGGTAAATATGAATAATTCTTTACCGAACAACAATTATTAAGTATAGAATTCCCGGAATATCCCCAAGGATTGATCCTGGTTTGATTCACAAACCACAATCCATCCCTATAGGGCACGCAGATAACCAAAAACAATGCGATCAACAAGGGAATAAAATGCTTGAAGATGGTATCAGAGCGGGCTTGCTCTATTATGTGCTAAATACTTGATAAAAACATGTGGTGAGGTGTGCGGGGATTGCATATAGGATAGGTTTGCATTGTCATATGCTAGTTAGATTTATTCTTATGCCGTGGTACCCTGTTTATATATTGCGCACCTTGTGGATTCGAGCCATGGTTTGCGAGATAACTATGGACGAATAACAAGGATATCCCAAGAGATCTATTCTTTAAATTCTGTTAGCAACTTGTTTAGAAGTTGCTGAATAATTATTTCTATTATTACTACTGCGTGCTTGGTAATTCTTTTAGCTTATGGTATTGTGATAATGTATGGAATCTGTCGTTAAGGTAAATTGCAGGTATTAAACAACGGGACACGCACATCCATGCCATGCAGATATGTGATGATGATCCATTGTCAGCAGATGATTAGAACATCAGGAGAATAATATCTCAGACATCTTTAAATCTTAAAGATGTACTGCTGGTAACTCATCCTGTTGTAGCAAATGACGGAACTACGAGGACATTCAATTCGAGACATCGAATTGAGTATATCGCAGAGATTAATTAGAGGCGTTGAAGCGAGTTAATAACGGAAGGTGTAATGCTCGTAATGCTGATATATATATATATACATATATTTATTTATTGGATATGCTTTATTTTTAATCCTTTCACTTCATTTTCTTAATTTTGAGAAAGTGAATATCTCTAATATTTTCGTTGCTTCTTTCGAAAATCCTACTGTGTACGTTTCAGTACCAGCTCTTCTCTCCGAGTTAAACTCTTTTGGTTGTGACATGCACTGCCAAATCACTCTTGAGGCCATCTGAATGGTTCTCATTGATACTCTGTCAGCATTGATATTCTTTCCGCCGTTTTAATATTTTAAATAGTTCGAGTTTTATTTCAGCTACACTGATATGTGTAAATGCATCTATCTAAATTCTTCAAACTTCTCTATCGTTCTCCAAAATTATATGATAACTTTGCCATCGACATCCTTACGTCTTCTAGAACTTCTTGTATATCCTTTGGAGTCCGCTCTTTCTTCCTCGTTATCATTCGCCATTCTTGGTTCATACTATTAGTTCTACCCGAAGTAGAGTAGTTACTTACCGGGAATTCTGTAGTTCCTCCTGTTCTCTACTTATTTATTATCCCTACGATAACTTCGAGTTTCTATCAGTCAGTATCATTCTGTTCTTCTAATCCGAGTCATATCATTATTGGTTCACTTATTTAATTATATTTGCTCCATTATACAATGACTACCGTATCAGTATTCTTATCTCCGCAAACAACGATTTTAGTTGTTCGCATCCTTTCCTCTTGTATCGGGAGATTTTGACTCTCGATATAATTCAGAATTTACCATACTTTTAGTAATTGGATCTCACTCCAATTTAGTGATCATCGCCCAGTAAACAATACCCTTATTTCATTCGAGGACGAATGATCTTAAGGGGGAGGGATTGTAACATCCCGAATAATTAATTCATGGTTAAATTAATTTAATCATGATTAATTAACTAAGTTGGCTTAATTAATCAAATTGGTGCTTGATATATTATTTAAGTAGCCCAATGAGATTAATTAAGAGCCCAATCCATCAATAAGGAAGAAGTATAGTATTGGAGTTGTGTAGGGCTTAAGGTGCAATTAGGAAATTGCTCTAAGGTCCTTTGACCTTAAATAGGAGAATTGGAAGTAATAATTGGGGGAAATGCTTCTATTCTTTCACTCATTCCCGTCACTTGCAAGAAGAACAAATTGGGGTTTTGGAGCTTAAATCGGAAGCCATGGAGTGATGGAGCTACAAATCTTGAGTTCGATGAAGATTTCCCAGGTAAGGATTTGGAGTATTTCTTTCTTCTTCTTCCAGCTTCGCTCTTCCGTTCCTTCTTCTTTTCTACCGATTGAAGCAACAACCGAAGGGGGGGGGGGGGGGGGGGGGGGGCTGCCGGAGTGACGTCGGAGGGAGGAGGCGAGAAGGTGGAGCTCGCCGGATGGCGAGCTGCTGCTCGGGAGAGCAGCGCGCATCAGCGCGCTGCTGTGCAGCGGCGCTTCGCCGTCGCCGCTGCTGTGGCGGCCGCCGGCCTGCCGCCGGCGGCCGGGTGGTGGGGATGATGATTTGGTGGAGTTGTGGTGGCGGTGATGTCGGAAGTGTGGTGGTGCGGCGTCGGAGGAGCAGCAGCCGCTGCTCCTGCTGCTGCGGTGCAGCGGCGAAATCGCCGCTGCTGCTGGCGGCTGCCGCCGGCGACACGCCGGCGGCCAGGTGGTGGTGGTGGCGTCGCGCCAGCGCGACGCCTGGGACAGCAGCGGGCTGCTGCCCGCTGCGTGGCGCAGCGCACAGCGCTGCTGTGCTGCTGCCGGCGCTTCGCCGGCGCCGTGGCGGCATGGCGGCGGCGGTGGTGCGGTGGTCCGATGGTGGTGGTGACAGTGTGTAGGTGGTGTTGAGTTTTTGGATTTCTTTTTCTTGTTTAATCATTCTTTGGTAATTGTTGGGTGTATTGAATTCTTTGATTAATTGGTAGAATGTGGATTTATGAGGTTTTGGAGATTTCTATTAGAATAGACATTTGATTGGGTTGTTTTAATTGAAATAGAATTGTTAGATTGTGAATTTGGGGATTATGTGTTGCAATTATTGTATATGTTTGTGGTTGGGTATTTGTTGTGTTATTATTGAGGGTATAATGCTTGAAGATGGAAATTGAAGTATAATTTGAGGTTGATGTGTTATTCGGGGAATTGGGAATTTTTTTAGTAATTGGTATATTCTTGAATTCAAGTGGTAATAGACTTTTGTGAAATTGTTTATCTTTTTAAGTATTGAAAAGGGATTCAAGTCTTGGTTTTGGTTAGCTTTAAATTTGGATTTTTTTTTATAGGTAAACAATTGTTGAGTAATCTTGAATTTAAATGTCATTATGCTATTCTTGTACTATTTGGTTACTATACAAGTCTTGGTATGCTAGTTAAAGGATAAATGAATTTAATTGATAATGTTAACATGTGGTTAAATTCTTTTGTATTCTTGGAGTGCTTTATTAAAGTGTTTGGAAAGGATTTTTAATTGGTATCCTTGGAATAGCTAAATTTTAATAGTTGAATATTGGGATTCTTGAATAGTTAAAATGGTTAGAGTAGAAATGTGATTTAGAGGATTTATGGATTGATGTATTGATTACTTGAATTGTTAAAGTATGTGAGTTCGATTTAGATTGATTAAATTTGATATGGATGTATTTGGTTATGTTAAATAAATTGAGATATCTTGCTAGTATTTAATGTGGGAATACTTGAATGCTTAAATTTTAGAATATTATGTTGGGTATTGGATTAGTCTTTATTATTTGGCTTTGTTGAATTATTTTGGAGTTACCTAATTCTATGTTGATAAACATAGAATTAGAAGTGTTGGGTGGTTGGTTTGGAGGTGGTTGTTGGTGTTGGAGATAAGAGGAGATGATGAAATTGGTATTGTTAAATTATTTTAATTCTTATGATGATATTATTGTACAGGGAACGAGTGTGGACTTGTATTGAAGCCACGTGAAAGTTGAAGTTGTACAAAGGAGGCCTTGAAGATTGATAATTCAGGCAAGGTTTAGAATAGCAAATTAGATCGGGGTTAGGAATAGACTAGTATAGTCTATGTTGCCTTAGTATTGGGAACTCTCGTGTGTACGGATTCCCCGCGTATAATGAGGATGCCTTAGAATTAGGCTAGAACTGCTTGCGAATATCTCACTAATTATTATGCTCATAACCTGGAACTTAGTTGCAATTAGAGAAGATCTACCATGCCTTAGTTTAGGATGGAATCTTGCGTTGCTTCTATTTTGATGTTATGAGTTGTTTATTTTGTCATGACACGTAATTTACGTATTGACATGTGTGGAATTGAATCTGAATATGTGTTGGTGCCGATATGTGGGGCTTGGCACACCCTTGATACTTAACTCGCGATGAGTTGTTGATGCCGATACGTGGGACTTGGCACACCCCTGATTATACATAACTCGAGATGAGTTGTTTATTTTGTCCTGATGCGTTGATTTACGTATGGACATGTGATTGAATTGAATCTGAGTATCTGTGATGATATGTGAATATCTGTGATGATATGTGAATATCTGTGATGATATGTGAATATCTGTGATGATATGAAATGCCACGACGGTAGGATACGCTATGCTTACGAATCGGTATCCGATGAGGGGCATAGTGGGATCGCTACCCAGAAGCATTGAGACTGAAAAGGATTTATATCCTAGTCTGATTTTGGCTGGAGAGGGCTCATGACCCTTTGCCTGACCCGCTTGCCGTAAGCCACGATTTCAGCTGTTAGTGTCCGCGGCGGGGGCACTGTGGGTATGTCTCTCGACCATTAAGGGGTGTGGACCCTTATATGGGAGGGAATACCGACCATGGTACCTAGGTGCGCGCTAGACATGCTTATGTGTTGCATTTAGGGTAGATAGACATCTTAGGTCATAACATATCATCTCATCATCCATCATTCATTTTATCTGCAGTGGTTGAAGCACCGGTATGGGACGGTGTGATGTTTACTTTCTGTATTTATTTTATGTCCTTAATTATTGTTATCATTATTGTTATTATTATTGTTATTATTATTGTTATTATTATTTATATAGTATAGTGTTATCATTAGTGTGCCTCGTTTCCAGCTATATCTATTCCTTGCCAGTACGATGTACTGACACCTTGTTGCGGTTATCTGTTTTTGTTTTATAGATCTTCCTACGGATGGCGCAGACCACGATGTTGGGGTACGGGTTGAGCGAACTAGCTAGGCTGCATCCATTATATTTATTGTTTAGAATAAATATTATATGCTCTTGCCTGGCCTTTGATGAAAATATATGTTATTTCTTAAATGTGATCGGTGTGTCACATATGATTTACTTATTGGTCATTCCTGGTATTGGATGTGCGACCATGTCATTATATTATTTCAGGGCTTGTCGCCCGGATATGCCATGTATTGTTCCTGGGGTTTTATACTGCTTTGTTGGCATTTATTTGAGTGTGATACAGGTTTGTATTTATACCTCGCTTCGTATTGACTATCTAAGCTGAGTGATCAACAGTTTAGAATAGTTAATACGGCGATGACGTCACGAAAATAGTTTTAAATTTTCGGGGCGTTACAGTTGGTATCAGAGCGGGCTTGCTCTATTATGTGCTAAATACTTGATAAAAACATGTGGTGAGGTGTGCGGGGATTGCATATAGGATAGGTTTGCATTGTCATATGCTAGTTAGATTTATTCTTATGCCGTGGTACCCTGTTTATATATTGCGCACCTTGTGGATTCGAGCCATGGTTTGCGAGATAACTATGGACGAATAACAAGGATATCCCAAGAGATCTATTCTTTAAATTCTGTTAGCAACTTGTTTAGAAGTTGCTGAATAATTATTTCTATTATTACTACTGCGTGCTTGGTAATTCTTTTAGCTTATGGTATTGTGATAATGTATGGAATCTGTCGTTAAGGTAAATTGCAGGTATTAAACAACGGGACACGCACATCCATGCCATGCAGATATGTGATGATGATCCATTGTCAGCAGATGATTAGAACATCAGGAGAATAATATCTCAGACATCTTTAAATCTTAAAGATGTACTGCTGGTAACTCATCCTGTTGTAGCAAATGACGGAACTACGAGGACATTCAATTCGAGACATCGAATTGAGTATATCGCAGAGATTAATTAGAGGCGTTGAAGCGAGTTAATAACGGAAGGTGTAATGCTCGTAATGCTGATATATATATATATATACATATATTTATTTATTGGATATGCTTTATTTTTAATCCTTTCACTTCATTTTCTTAATTTTGAGAAAGTGAATATCTCTAATATTTTCGTTGCTTCTTTCGAAAATCCTACTGTGTACGTTTCAGTACCAGCTCTTCTCTCCGAGTTAAACTCTTTTGGTTGTGACATGCACTGCCAAATCACTCTTGAGGCCATCTGAATGGTTCTCATTGATACTCTGTCAGCATTGATATTCTTTCCGCCGTTTTAATATTTTAAATAGTTCGAGTTTTATTTCAGCTACACTGATATGTGTAAATGCATCTATCTAAATTCTTCAAACTTCTCTATCGTTCTCCAAAATTATATGATAACTTTGCCATCGACATCCTTACGTCTTCTAGAACTTCTTGTATATCCTTTGGAGCCCGCTCTTTCTTCCTCGTTATCATTCGCCATTCTTGGTTCATACTATTAGTTCTACCCGAAGTAGAGTAGTTACTTACCGGGAATTCTGTAGTTCCTCCTGTTCTCTACTTATTTATTATCCCTACGATAACTTCGAGTTTCTATCAGTCAGTATCATTCTGTTCTTCTAATCCGAGTCATATCATTATTGGTTCACTTATTTAATTATATTTGCTCCATTATACAATGACTACCGTATCAGTATTCTTATCTCCGCAAACAACGATTTTAGTTGTTCGCATCCTTTCCTCTTGTATCGGGAGATTTTGACTCTCGATATAATTCAGAATTTACCATACTTTTAGTAATTGGATCTCACTCCAATTTAGTGATCATCGCCCAGTAAACCATACCCTTATTTCATTCGAGGACGAATGATCTTAAGGGGGAGGGATTGTAACATCCCGAATAATTAATTCATGGTTAATTTGGATGTTCCTACTTGGAAATGGGAGTCCATCGCTATGGACTTTGTCACCGGGCTACCCAGGACACGGAGCAGTTTTGATACTATTTGGGTAGTTGTGGACCGACTAACCAAGAGTGCTGTGTTTATACCAATGAGATTGAACTGGAGCATGCAACAGTTGACTGGCGCTTACCTCCAACATGTGGTTAGACGTTTTGGTATTCCTCGGGAAATCATTTCCGACAGAGATTCCAGATTCCTGTCAAGGTTCTGGAAGGAAGTGCAGACAGCCTTTGGGACACAGATCAGTATGAGTACTGCGTGGCACCCTCAGACTGATGGACAGACCGAAAGGACCATTAGAACCTTGGAGGATATGTTGAGGGCGTGTGTGATGGATTTTCAAGGATCGTGGGAGGAACATCTACCTTTGGTGGAGTTCTCCTACAACAATAGCTATCACGCGAGTATTCGTATGGCGCCTTTCGAGGCCTTATACGGAAGAAAGTGCAGAACGCCCTTGTGTTGGAGTGATCCTTCAGAGCGAGTGGTGATGGGTCCTGAACTTATTGAACAAACCACGGAAGTGGTACGAGTGATCAGAGACAGAATGAAGGAAGCTCAGGATCGTCAGAAGAGTTATGCTGATTTGTCCAGGAGAGACATTGAATTCGAGATTGGAGATTGGGTACTCTTGAGAGTGTCACCCATGAGGGGCGTGAGACGATTTGGGAAGAAGGGGAAACTGAGTCCCAGATTTATAGGCCCCTATGAGATCACTAAAAAGATTGGGAAGGTCGCTTACCGGTTAGAATTGCCAACTGAGGTGGGAAAGGTGCACAACGTTTTCCACGTCTCTCAGTTGAGGAAGTTTATATCGGATCCTAACAAGGTTATACAACCGGAGGAGGTGGAGTTGGATGACAACCTAGAATACGAAGAATACCCCGTGGCGATTCTAGACACTAAAGAAAAGATACTTCGCAATAAGGTGATCAAAATGGTGAAAGTACTTTGGTCGAGACATGGTGTAGAGGATGCCACTTGGGAGACAGAGGACAGCATGGCGGGGCGTTATCCTGAATTGGATTTGACTCCAATTCAGTGAAGTAATGACCTTAATCCATACTTTTTCATTCGAGGACGAATGATCCTAAGGGGGAGAGATTGTAACACCCCGATTTAATTAACTCATAATTAATTTAATTTAGTTATGGTTAATTAACAAAAGACGTAGTATGTGGATTATTTTGTAGGGAATGAAGATTTAAGTGGGGGATTAAGTGAGTTCAACTCACTAGATAATAAGAGTCAAGTGCTCAAATGGGTGCAATGTGGTCAAGACAAGTGGTGTAACTCTTTTAACCCACATTCCGACCCGACCCGAGACCCGTGACCCGACCCGGATCCATTTTAACCCTTCAAAAATCAGATTGGGCATTGGAAAAACCCCATTTCATCATCATCATCACTCATTCCCGTCACCTCTCTTGAAGGAGATAAGGTTCTTCATTTTGGCTTGGAATTGGTGTTTTCTTCCTCAAATCAAGTTGGGGGATTACTTATATAAGCTTTGGTAAGTATTTTCCTAGTTTCTACACTTGATTTTGATGATGTTTGAGTGAGTTTTGGGGTGATGAAAGTTGGTGACGAAAATTGGGTGTTTGTAGAAATTCTTGCTTTTGGTGTTGAATTGAAGCTTGGATTCTTGTTTGGAAGCTGAATTAGTGTTGAAGGAAGCTAAGGTTAGTACTTGAGACCATTTTGGTGTTGATGATTTCAGTTTTAGAGCTTCAAATGGTTTCATGATGATGAAATCATGTTCTTGAATGAATTTTGATGTTTGGAGCTTGATTTCTTGTTGTGTAGCTTGGTATAGGTGTTTGGAGGAGTTGGGGAGCTGTATTGGAAGAGTTTGGATCATCTCAATACCAGGCAAGGGTAGAGATAGGCCTAAATGGGGGCATAATCGGTGGAATGGCCGGAAATCGCCATTTCCATCAATTCTGATGTGTCGGCGCGCTCTTGGCGCGCCCTTTAGCCAAAAAGCGCGTGGGCAGCGCGTGAGAAGAACGTCAACGACGTCCTTGTCAGGACGGCGCGCAGCTGGCGCGCCTTCTCCACAAACACCGCGCGGGCAGCGCGCGGAGACACGAACGACGCGACCTGCGTCTTTGGCGCGGGGCCGGCGCGCCCTCCTTGGGAAAACCGCGCCGGGTGCGCGCGGGCTCCCCTGCCCGCGCGATTCGTTCGCTCGTTTTCCGATTCTTCGTCCTTTGTATTTCCTTAGTTCTTCTTATGCTTCTAGCATGCCATAACTATCATTATGCTCACAATCTATGAACCTAGTTGCGATTAGCGGTGATCTACTATGCCTTAGTTGAGATCGAGTCTTGATTCGCTTCTATGTTGATGTGAGAGTTGGTGCCGATATGTGGGACTTGGCACACCCTTGACACTTAACTCGCGATGAGTTGTTTATTTTGTCATGACACGTAATTTACGTATTGACATGTGTGGAATTGAATCTGAATATATGTTGATGCCGATATGTGGGACTTGGCATACCCCGGATTATACTTAACTCGAGACGAGTTGTTTATTATGTCCTGATACGTTGGTTTACGCATGGACATGTGATTGAATTGAATCTTGATATCTGTGATGATATCTGAATATCTGTGATGATATGTGAATATCTGTGATGATATGTGGAAATCTGTGATGAATCTTGATATCTGTGATGATATCTGAATATCTGTGATGATATGTGAATATCTGTGATGATATGTGAATATCTGTGATGATATGAAATGCCACGACGGTAGGATACGCTATGCTTACGAATCGGTATCCGATGAGGGGCATAGTGGGATCGCTACCCAGAAGCATTGAGACTGAAAAGCATATAGTTCTAAGCACATACCCAGAACCAGATGCAATTAGTTCTAATAGAAATTCTCATTTTATTCTACAACTACATATCTCAAGCAGTGTAGTTTAATCTTATATCATGATAAACTCATTAATAGCATAAATGCCAAGCATAAACTGTAAATAACTAAAAGAGCAATTATATAGAGATTACAGTGGACAGTGGCGTAGGGAATGAATCAAAATCCATTAAATTCTCTAACAACTAACAGTAGGCTTCATAGACCAACATAGAGACATTACAGTATTAACTACTTCACATGATGTTACTAGATTCCTTCCAATTCAATATAATCCAAATGTGGACCATCACTGACATGTTAATTATTAAGATAGGTTTATACAATTAAGAAATTAAGGGTGGTGTATATACACATATACTGCACACATCCAACAAGAATTGGCAAGCATAAATCCTATGTGTGCACAACTAGTGTAATCAAATCAATAGACAAAGAAACAATAAAAATTAGACAATCGGTAGTGGAGAAATTATTTGCATTGCTTTGACTATTATTTCAAAAGGCTTTCTTCATCATCCCAATACAACTACAGACACCCACTTAAATCATTTCATCAATTTATCAAATTAATAACCAAAATCATATAATCTACTTCCAAGTTATAATTTAAACAATAATCGACAATTAAATGCATTCCTAACACTCAAATCTACAATTTGGGGAAAGGATTTAAACAAAATACCAAGAACACCAAAATGAGAAAACACCAAGAATGGAAGAACACCTAAAAACCACCACCACTGCCGCCAACACCACCGCGACCACCATACCACCACCATGCCGCCGGCGACAGGCCGGCGGCCGCCCACAGCAGCGGCGGCAGCAGCCGCTGCTCCCCACCACAGCACCACCACGCTGTGGTGGCTCCACCGCTGGAGGCGCAGCCTCCAGCTCCCGCCAAAGCCAACCCCACCACGCTTCCGCTGCGCAACCCCCAGCCACCGGCGAAAGCCCGACGGCCGTCAACAGGAGCAGCGGCGTTCACGCCGCTGCACAGCAGCAGCGCGCTGCTCTTCCGAGCAGCAGCTCGCCTCCGACGAGCTCCACCATCTCATCTCCTTCCTCCGACTTCACTCCGGCAGCCGAGCTTCCTTCTCAAAAATGGAAGAAATCGAATTCTTCCCCAAATCCTCAAACGTTCGAACAAGAGAAAGAAGATGAAGAACAAGACTGCCATACCTTGATTCACTCATCATCATCCTCAAGCTTAAGATGGCAGCCCTTCTTCCTCCCCAATCGCGATTTGGAGCTGCAAGAATGAGATCCCCAATTTGCTCTTACGGGTATTGACGGGAAAAGAGGAAAGAAATGCCCCAACTCCCTAAATTTTCCCAATTTAAGGTCAAAGGACCTAATAGCAAATTCCCTATTTGCATCTTAAGCCCTCCAAAATTCCAATACTATACTTCTTCCTTATTGATGGATTGGGCTCTTAATTAATCTCATTGGGCTACTTAAATAATATATCAAGCACCAATTTGATTAATTAAGCCAACTTAGTTAATTAATCATGATTAAATTAATTTAACCATGAATTAATTATTCGGGATGTTACAATCCCTCCCCCTTAGGAATTGCATCTGGTTCTGCTTATTTCCTTGTTGATCGCATTGTTTTTGGTTATCTGCGTGCCCTATAGGGATGGATTGTGGTTTGTGAATCAAACCAGGATCAATCCTTGGGGATATTCCGGGAATTCTATACTTAATAATTGTTGTTCGGTAAAGAATTATTCATATTTACCGAGTGTTACTGAATATCTCGTTACGTTACGAATATAGGATGCCGCCGCGCAGGGGTGGAGAGCCCAGGAAGAGGGGAAGGCCTCGTAGGAATCAGGGGCCAGCTATTGGGGGTCGTGGACAGTACCATGAGGATGGTGGACTTGGCGATGATCACGTGGAAAATGTTCCAATTGAGGAACCTGTAGAGGTGGAGGATGACTTGAACTATGAGGACGAACCAGTGCCTCCACCACCACCGCCACCGGTGCAGATGCCCATTGATCCTCAGTTTATGCAACATATGTTTAATGCTATGCATGGGATGTATCAGGGGCAGGCGAATCAACCTGCACAACCACCACCCAGACCCGTGGATTACGTGCATCTAGCAAGGCATTATCAACCGCCGGTCTTTAGTGGAGGAGTAGACCCGGTTGCTCTGACTGATTGGATTTATCATATGGAGGAGATCTTCGAGAATATAGACTGCCCAGAGGATTGGAAGGTCAGAGTGGGACGGCAGTATCTTACTGGACCAGCTCTCCATTGGTGGAGGTCGTGTAAGAATGAGCTTATGGCGAGACCCAACTTTTCATGGGAAGTTTTCTGTCATGCTTTGAGATCCCACTTTTTCACTACACAGATGATGAATGTTAAAAAGAGGGAATTTCTCAACCTAGAGCAAGCAGGAAATATGACAGTGTCTGAATACTATGGTCGTTTTGTGGAACTCATGTCCTACGTACCAATGCTAGTTGCTGATGAGGAAGATAAGGTTTCGAGGTTTGTGGATGGATTGAAGGCTGAGATCCGGACTGGGTTTAGCAACCAACATGCCTGCTTAGCTTCAGCATATGATCAGGCTTTATTCATTGAGAGAGCTCGCACTGATGCGCAGCGCGTGTGGGCCGCTCGTCGCAGAGATTCGGGGGGACCGAGTAGACCCCAGCATAGGCAGATGAGGCCGAGAAGCGGTGGAAGGACCTCTAGACCTCAGACTTATGCACAGCCACCGTATAGAAGCGGACCCCACTGCTGGAATTGCGGACAGCAAGGACATTTGAGGTCACAGTGCCCACAGTTGGTAGGTCAAGTAGGAGGATCTACTTCAGGTGCGTCTGGTGGGAATGCGTCGCGTGGACGAGGTGCAGACCGAGGTCGTGGACCACAGAGGGGCCGTGGGGGCCGCCTCAACGTGATTGAGCGGGCTGAGCTAGATGGGCGAGACGATGTCATGACTGGTAAGTTGTTTATTGTTCAACTTCAATCTTGATCGACTTAACCATCTGTAACAAATGCCCAAGTAGTGCTTTATGTTATTAAATGCGTAGGTACTATACTAGTTGATAATGTGCCTGCTTATGCCTTATATGATTCGGGTGCATCATGCTCGTTTATATCATCGGAATTCGTAACCAATAATGATATGGGACCACTGGAGGCTTATCAACTCCCTGTTACGCTACCTTCGGGAGACCTCATGCGAAGCCAGTGGATTAAACCCGATGCACAGATAATCATCAAAGAGCGAGAGTTCAGAGCGAATCTAGTGGTGCTAGATTTGGCCGATTTTGACGTGATTTTGGGAATGGATTGGCTATCTAAGTACCGAGCCAGATTAGACTGCGGGATACCAAGGATTTCCTTTACCGATGAAGAAGGTGAGCGAGTGATTTATTACCCTCCTAACATTCGAGTGGTATCTTCTGTCACTTTTGCAGCTTTAATTAGAAAAGGGTATCCGGTATACTTTTGTTCTGTGCGTGAGATGACGTCAGCACCCTCGAGTTCGACAATTACTCAGATTCCTATTGTCTCGGAGTTTCCAGATGTGTTCCCTGATGAGATACCCGGATTTCCGCCTGTCTGGGGGATAGACTTTGTCATTGACTTGGTACCGGGAGCGGCACCAGTTGCCAAGGCCCCTTACCGAATGGCTCCTGCCGAGTTGAGGGAGTTGAAGGAACAGCTTAAGGATCTATTAGATAAAGGATACATTCAACCTAGCAGTTCGCCTTGGGGAGCACCGGTAATCTTTGTCAAAAAGAAGGACGGAAGCTTACGGATGTGTATTGATTATCGGGGGCTCAATCAGATCACAGTCAAGAACCGTTACCCACTGCCGAGGATTGATGACCTATTTGACCAGCTGAAGGGTGCATCCACATTCTCTAAGATCGACTTGAGATCAGGATACCATCAGATTCGGATGGCAGAGGGAGATCGTGAAAAGACAGCTTTTCGAACGCGGTATGGTCATTTCGAGTTCACAGTAATGCCGTTTGGGCTGACTAATGCCCCAGCAGTCTTTATGGACTTGATGCATCGCGTCTTTCGACCTTGGTTAGACGTTTGTGTGGTTGTCTTTATTGATGACATTTTGGTATACTCTTCCAGTGTAAAGACACACAAAGAACATCTCAGGACAGTGTTGCAGGTGCTTAGGGAGCACAAGTTATATGCCAAACTTTCAAAGTGTGAGTTTTGGTTGGATAAGGTGGCTTTCCTTGGGCATATTGTGTCAGGCGAAGGAATTTCAGTAGACCCCGCGAAGGTCGAAGCGGTGTTGGAGTGGAATCCTCCAACTAATGTCAGTGAGGTGCGTAGTTTCCTTGGATTGGTGGGATACTACAGGAGGTTCATTGAAGGGTTCGCTAGCATTGCTCGACCCTTGACTCAGTTATTGAGAAAGGATGTATTATTTCATTGGAGTGAGGACTGTCAGCGAGCTTTTGATCTATTGAAGAAGAAGGTGACAGAGGCTCCGGTCCTAGTGTTACCTGATGAATCGGGGGAATATGAGGTATACACAGATGCATCTTATCGGGGACTTGGGTGTGTGCTTATGCAGTATGGCAAGGTGATTGCATATGCATCTAGGCAATTAAAGCCTCACGAGCTGAATTACCCGACTCACGACCTGGAAATGGCAGCGGTCGTGCATGCATTAAAAATTTGGAGGCATTATCTTTACGGCGCCACGTGTCAAATCTACTCGGATCATAAGAACCTTAAATGTCTCTACACTGCAGATAAGATGAGCGGTAGGCAAAGAAGGTGGTTAGAGTTTTTGCAAGACTACGACACGAGTATTCAGTACATAGAAGGGAAAGCCAACCGGGTGGCTGATGCACTAAGTAGGAAAGGACATGTACTGAATTCAATTACTCTCCCTTGGAAGTTAAGGCAAGAGTTGGACAAAGAAGGTATTGTGGTTGTTCCTTACGACACGATAGCGAGGTTGAATGCTATGACGATGGTGCCATCATTATTCGATGAACTCAGACAAAGTCAAGCTGTAAGTCAAGAGATGATGCATTTGAAAGCTCAGATTCGCAAGGGTAAAGCGGAAGGCTTTGTGATTGATAGCAAGGATATGTCAAGTTTGGGGACCGTTGGTGTGTGCCTCCGAAAGATCAGGCGCTGAAAGGAAAAATTATGGAGGAAGCACATTGCACACCTTACTCCGTACATCCGGGAGCAGTAAAGATGTACAAGGATTTGAGGCAAAACTATTGGTGGAAAGGCATGAAAAAGGAAGTGGCAGAATTTGTGTCTAGGTGTTCCACTTGCCAGAAGGTGAAAGCCGAGCACATGAGACCTTCAGGCTTATTACAACCTTTGGATGTTCCTACTTGGAAATGGGAGTCCATCGCTATGGACTTTGTCACCGGGCTACCCAGGACACGGAGCAGTTTTGATACTATTTGGGTAGTTGTGGACCGACTAACCAAGAGTGCTGTGTTTATACCAATGAGATTGAACTGGAGCATGCAACAGTTGACTGGCGCTTACCTCCAACATGTGGTTAGACGTTTTGGTATTCCTCGGGAAATCATTTCCGACAGAGATTCCAGATTCCTGTCAAGGTTCTGGAAGGAAGTGCAGACAGCCTTTGGGACACAGATCAGTATGAGTACTGCGTGGCACCCTCAGACTGATGGACAGACCGAAAGGACCATTAGAACCTTGGAGGATATGTTGAGGGCGTGTGTGATGGATTTTCAAGGATCGTGGGAGGAACATCTACCTTTGGTGGAGTTCTCCTACAACAATAGCTATCACGCGAGTATTCGTATGGCGCCTTTCGAGGCCTTATACGGAAGAAAGTGCAGAACGCCCTTGTGTTGGAGTGATCCTTCAGAGCGAGTGGTGATGGGTCCTGAACTTATTGAACAAACCACGGAAGTGGTACGAGTGATCAGAGACAGAATGAAGGAAGCTCAGGATCGTCAGAAGAGTTATGCTGATTTGTCCAGGAGAGACATTGAATTCGAGATTGGAGATTGGGTACTCTTGAGAGTGTCACCCATGAGGGGCGTGAGACGATTTGGGAAGAAGGGGAAACTGAGTCCCAGATTTATAGGCCCCTATGAGATCACTAAAAAGATTGGGAAGGTCGCTTACCGGTTAGAATTGCCAACTGAGGTGGGAAAGGTGCACAACGTTTTCCACGTCTCTCAGTTGAGGAAGTTTATATCGGATCCTAACAAGGTTATACAACCGGAGGAGGTGGAGTTGGATGACAACCTAGAATACGAAGAATACCCCGTGGCGATTCTAGACACTAAAGAAAAGATACTTCGCAATAAGGTGATCAAAATGGTGAAAGTACTTTGGTCGAGACATGGTGTAGAGGATGCCACTTGGGAGACAGAGGACAGCATGGCGGGGCGTTATCCTGAATTGGATTTGACTCCAATTCAGTGAAGTAATGACCTTAATCCATACTTTTTCATTCGAGGACGAATGATCCTAAGGGGGAGAGATTGTAACACCCCGATTTAATTAACTCATAATTAATTTAATTTAGTTATGGTTAATTAACAAAAGACGTAGTATGTGGATTATTTTGTAGGGAATGAAGATTTAAGTGGGGGATTAAGTGAGTTCAACTCAATAGATAATAAGAGTCAAGTGCTCAAATGGGTGCAATGTGGTCAAGACAAGTGGTGTAACTCTTTTAACCCACATTCCGACCCGACCCGAGACCCGTGACCCGACCCGGATCCTTTTTAACCCTTCAAAAATCAGATTGGGCATTGGAAAAACCCCATTTCATCATCATCATCACTCATTCCCGTCACCTCTCTTGAAGGAGATAAGGTTCTTCATTTTGGCTTGGAATTGGTGTTTTCTTCCTCAAATCAAGTTGGGGGATTACTTATATAAGCTTTGGTAAGTATTTTCCTAGTTTCTACACTTGATTTTGATGATGTTTGAGTGAGTTTTGGGGTGATGAAAGTTGGTGACGAAAATTGGGTGTTTGTAGAAATTCTTGCTTTTGGTGTTGAATTGAAGCTTGGATTCTTGTTTGGAAGCTGAATTAGTGTTGAAGGAAGCTAAGGTTAGTACTTGAGACCATTTTGGTGTTGATGATTTCAGTTTTAGAGCTTCAAATGGTTTCATGATGATGAAATCATGTTCTTGAATGAATTTTGATGTTTGGAGCTTGATTTCTTGTTGTGTAGCTTGGTATAGGTGTTTGGAGGAGTTGGGGAGCTGTATTGGAAGAGTTTGGATCATCTCAATACCAGGCAAGGGTAGAGATAGGCCTAAATGGGGGCATAATCGGTGGAATGGCCGGAAATCGCCATTTCCATCAATTCTGATGTGTCGGCGCGCTCTTGGCGCGCCCTTTAGCCAAAAAGCGCGTGGGCAGCGCGTGAGAAGAACGTCAACGACGTCCTTGTCAGGACGGCGCGCAGCTGGCGCGCCTTCTCCACAAACACCGCGCGGGCAGCGCGCGGAGACACGAACGACGCGACCTGCGTCTTTGGCGCGGGGCCGGCGCGCCCTCCTTGGGAAAACCGCGCCGGGTGCGCGCGGGCTCCCCTGCCCGCGCGATTCGTTCGCTCGTTTTCCGATTCTTCGTCCTTTGTGTTTCCTTAGTTCTTCTTATGCTTCTAGCATGCCATAACTATCATTATGCTCACAATCTATGAACCTAGTTGCGATTAGCGGTGATCTACTATGCCTTAGTTGAGATCGAGTCTTGATTCGCTTCTATGTTGATGTGAGAGTTGGTGCCGATATGTGGGACTTGGCACACCCTTGACACTTAACTCGCGATGAGTTGTTTATTTTGTCATGACACGTAATTTATGTATTGACATGTGTGGAATTGAATCTGAATATATGTTGATGCCGATATGTGGGACTTGGCATACCCCGGATTATACTTAACTCGAGACGAGTTGTTTATTATGTCCTGATACGTTGGTTTACGCATGGACATGTGATTGAATTGAATCTTGATATCTGTGATGATATCTGAATATCTGTGATGATATGTGAATATCTGTGATGATATGAAATGCCACGACGGTAGGATACGCTATGCTTACGAATCGGTATCCGATGAGGGGCATAGTGGGATCGCTACCCAGAAGCATTGAGACTGAAAAGGATTTATATCCTAGTCTGAATTTGGCTGGAAAGGGCTCATGACCCTTAGCCTGACCCGCTTGCCGTAAGCCACGATCTCAGCTGTTAGTGTCCGCGGCGGGGGCACTGTGGGTATGTCTCTCGACCATTAAGGGGTGTGGACCCTTATATGGGAGGGAATACCGACCATGGTACCTAGGTGCGCGCTAGGCATGCTTATGTGTTGCATTTAAGGTAGATAGACATTCTAGGTCATAACATTTCATCTCATCATCCATCATTCATCTTATTTGCAGTGGTTGAAGCACCGGTATGGGACGGTGTGATGTTTACTTATTTGCTCTGCTCAATTTTTATGTTATGCCTAATAAATGTTTAAAAACGAAATATATCTCCATATATATGTATAAATATACTTCTAGGGAATCAAGAATTATTCTTGTTTCCCCTTATGCCGATTCTTCTATTCTTGCTCAGTACCTTGTACTGACCCTTGCTATGTTTTTTTTATGTATAGATATTCCCGGGGAGGACGCAGAGCCTGAGCACGATGTGGGGTTTGGGGATGAGTAATCTACCTAGGGATGCATTAGCATGTTGTGGACTTATGTGCTTGTCTTGAATAATATGCTATGACTCGATTACCTTGTCTCGTACTGCTTGTGGTACCGATCGTTACATTACGTTCTGTCTTGTGTGTTACTTAATATCTCTGACAGGTTGAGATGAGACTGATATGTCGACTGTTATGTCGCATGAATAAGGCTTGTAAGCCGGACGTCTGTTATAATGTGAGGTTTCCTTTCTGGATTTGTATTATGATTCATTGGCTTCCTGTTTACTTGGCTACGTGTTATTGATCTTAAATTGATTGGCCAACAGTTTAAGAGAGGTAACACGGCCGTGACGTCACAGAAATTTGGAATAAAATTTATTCCGATCAATGTCGAAATATATCCGAGAAGAAGAAAATAATTTATCACAATAAATTATTGCTCGGAAATGAAACGCCGATAGATTTAAATTCAAAATGGAATAAAAGAGACATTCCATGAATTGAGTAAAAATAATTGGAGTTAAGTTCATGAAGGAAAAGAATTTTAATTCCAAGAACCCGTGAATTCGAAAGAAATTTAATGATACAAGTTATTGCACGGGAATCAAAAGACGGCGAATTGAAAGCCGACGAAACCGAGACCGACGGACTTTGAGTCGAGATAAATTTAAGATAAGAATTTATGATCCGAGAATGACCCGAAAAATCAAGCCCGAAACCGTAGGAGGATAGAAGTCTGAAAGAGAGGAGGAAAAGCACGACGGATCGCACGACCCCGCCCGGACCGAAGTCCAGGCGAGAGTGGCGCGCACCCGGCGCGGCGTTTAGCCAAACAGCGCGCCAACCCCGCGCCATTCACGCGGCGACGTTTGTCGCGTTTTGGGTGGCGCGCACCCGGCGCGGCTTTTGGCCGATTCGCGCGCCAACCCCGCGCCAACGTCCTGACAGCAGCCATTGTCGCGTTTTGGCGACTTTCTTGCCATATTCCTTGACCCCAACGCGAGAATCTTGCTTGGTCACGGGGGAGGCATCTTTTGGACGTCATTGGTTGTCCATAACACTCCATTTTCAGTCATCAAACACCCCAAGTTCCTCCCAAACTCTCCAAAAACTCTCCCTAAGCCAAACACCTTCCGGCGAACTTCCGGCGAATTTTCCGGCAATCAAATCCTACCAAGGTAGTGTGGAGATCAAGGATTTGCAGACATTGGATTGTTGGTAAGGTGTCAATCAAGTTTCCTTATTGCTTTAAGATCATAATCAACCTTCTAACTTACGGATCTTTACTTGCAAACACGTTCGTAGCCAAAGGAGAAGAAGAACGTGTTGCGTAGATTCGTTCGTGGCGATTTTGGACAGATCGATCAACCTTAGAACGTTCAAGGAACTCACTCACTGTAAGTTAATAACTTACATATCAATACGGGTGGTTTAAAGACATCCGAAACATTGGATCTTAAACGAAACGTTAAAATCAAACCTAAAAACCCCAATCTACGTATTTTCTGAAATCCGAGCAAAACTCTTACTTCGAGCGTTCAAACCTGAAAACTCAAAACTAAGATTTTGATCCTAAGATCTTCAGCTATGTTGTGTAAAAATTTCAGAATTTTTCATCAAGTTTTGATACCCCAAATCAAGTCGGACATATTCTGCGTTTTTAAGAACTTTCAAAAATTTACAGATTTCTTAACCGAACTTGATGAGCATATTTCTATCATTTCTAGTCCGAACCAATCTTCATGATCTAAACAAAAGTTATAGATCTATGAGTCTTGAATACCTCTGTAAAATTTCATGCATTTTCATCAAGTTTTAATACCCCAAATCGAATCGGACATATTCTGCGTTTTAAAGAATTTTCAAAGGTTCACAGATTTCTTAACCGAACTTGATGAGCATATTTCTATCATTTCTAGTCCGATCCAATCTTTGAGTTCTAAACAAAAGTTGCATATAATCATGTCTAGTATGTGCATATAAAATTTCAGAATTTTTGAAGCTCATTTGTTATGTTAAAAAGTCAAATCTTTGAGATGTGTCAAACCTGAATCCTGACAGCATACTATTTGAGTAGAAAACTTGATTTTTGACATGCTTCCCATCGTTTTTACGAAAAACTCAAAACATGAAAGTTGTTCATTGGGATGTTTTTGAGCTACTGTGAAAATTTCAGATCAATCGCCTAAGAGATGGATTTTTAAACTGAAAAGGCGTAAACTGTGACATCGATCGATTTTTGAAATCTTTTAAACAACGATCGAAATCTTGTGATACGATAAAGCTATATTTTTGAAAATCCCGTTACACTAAAGTTGAAACAATATCGGTTACATAAAATCAGGGGGTGAGTGCTCTGCAGGGTGCCCTCCTAATTGTTCATTTTGTGCCAAAACGGCAATGATTATTACGCGCGAAAGATCGACAAAACAGCATCTTATATCTTGGCCTATCCTCTCGAGTGTATCCGTATGGGTTACTCGAGGCTCGACGGAGCGGTACTGGATATGGCATATTTGGTCACAAGAGACCAACTGCCTACCCTCTCGAGTGTATCCGTATGGGTTACTCGAGGCTCGACGGAGTGGTACTGGGTATGGCGTATAGGCTGCGGCCGCCGGATTACCGGCTAAAATGACATGTTACTTATGAAATTGGCTGAGGCCGCCGGATCACCGGCTAACTGTTACTATCGATATTGGCTGTTATTATTTTGGGCCTATCCTCTCGGGTGTATCCGTATGGGTTACTCGAGGCTCGACGGAGCGGTACTGGATATGGCGTATTTGGTCACAAGAGACCAACTGCCTACCCTCTCGAGTGTATCCGTATGGGTTACTCGAGGCTCGACGGAGTGGTACTGGGTATGGCGTATAGGCTGCGGCCGCCGGATCACCGGCTAAAATGACATGTTACTTATGAACTTGGCTGAGGCCGCCGGATCACCGGCTATCTATTGTTGAGATGATGGCGTAACGGGAAATATATTAAAAAGCTTAGATTTTATGAAATTGGCTGCGGCCGCCGGATTGCCGGCTAAATTTAAATATCGTTTTGATGATGGCGTATCGGGGAGAATTTTAAAAGCTCAAATTTTTATTTACTTACTTACAGCATTAATCATGTTTTTAAATCATGTCTTAAATAATTGCCCATGCTTGAGTTTTAAATTATGAAATTTAAATGTGTCTTTAAAGTATGCATTATCTTCGCATTTTTTTTTTAAATGTTTTTATGCATGGCAAAGAGTTTTATCTTAATTACTAAAAATCTAACCCCTTTATTGCTACCTAAGGATTAACTTACTCAGTATTTTATAATACTGATAAAAACCGTTGCTCATTTTTTTTCTGTTACAGAGTACGGAGCATGATCACTCATTGGGGGATCATTTGGATACTTAATTATTTATTTTACATGACTTGCATGAACGGGTCTGTTTAACCCGTGGTGTGGCCATGTCGGCCCTATATTTCAAATTCCGCTGCATACACTTTACTTCCGCTGCGTACTTAATATATTTTCGCTGCAACTCTGATGTAGTATTTTTAAATTATCTATGAATGGGCTACTTGAATATTTTAAATTCTGAAAAACCATAGCCTTGCATCTCTTTAGTGAGCTCGGAGAAACCGTGTCTTGCTAGGGAGGTGTGGCGGTGGCATCCCGGCCTGGGTTACCAAATCCAACCAAGGAAGTGTGTAGATCAAGGATTGCAGGCTTTGGATTGTTGGTAAGATGTTAGTTAAGTTTCCTTATGATTTTAAGATCATAAACATCATCCTAACTTACGAATGTTCGTATTCGAAAACAAATCGGAGCCAAGGGAAGAATAAATCGGGTGGAAGAGATTCGTTCGTGACATCCCGTGGATTCCGGACGACCCCGTGACTTCCTAGACATCATCCCCACTGTAAGTTAACCTTACTATGGTTTTGGGTGACTTAAAATGCAACCAAACGTAGAGATTCAACTCAAGAAAATTTATAAAAATCTGTCAACAAGAGAAACCCTCAACGCAGCGTTTTCGTATGAATTTTTCGAACCTCTAAAGCTGCTCAAACAATAAAACTCAAAACATGAAAAGTGTTCCTAAGACTTTGGTCTAGCTTCTGTAAAAATTCCAGAATTTTTCATGATGTTTTGAAACCTGAAACCAACCCAAAACCGAAGAGTATTAAATCTGAATCTTAGAACTTTGGCAGATTTTACTCTCAATCTTGTTGGCCATTTTGACCTTGGATCTAAGCCGATCTAGGATTGGTGTTGAACATGAAAGTTGTAGATCTATGAGTCTTGAATACCTCTGTAAAATTTCATGCATTTTCATCAAGTTTTGATACCCCAAATCGAATCGGACATATTCTGCGTTTTAAAGAATTTTCAAAGGTTGACAGTTTTCTTAACCGAACTTGATGAGCATATTTCTATCATTTCTAGTCCGATCCAATCTTTGAGTTCTAAACAAAAGTTGCATATAATCATGTCTAGTATATGCATATGAAATTTCAGAATTTTTGGAGTCCATTTGATATGATAAAAAGTCAAATCCTTGAAAGGTGTCAAACCTGAATCCTGACAACTTTATGTTTCTGTAGAAAACTTGATTTTTGACATGCTTGCTATCATTTTTCCGAAAAACTCAAAACATGAAAGTTGTTCATTGGGATGTTTTTGAGCTACTGTGAAAATTTCAGATCAATCGCCTAAGAAATGGATTTTTAAACTGAAAAGGCGTAAACTGCGACATCGATCGGTTTTAACTTGTGAAATTTTGAAACTTTTAAACAACGGTCGAAATCTTGTGATACGATAAAGCTATATTTTTGAAAATCCCGTTACACTAAAGTTGAAACAATATCGGTTACATAAAATCAGGGGGTGAGTGCTCTGCAGGGTGCCCTCCTAATTGTTCATTTTGTGCCAAAACGGCAATGATTATCACGCGCGAAAGATCGCCAAAACGGCATCTTATTATTTTGGGCCTATCCTCTCGAGTGTATCCGTATGGGTTACTCGAGGCTCGACGGAGCGGTACTGGATATGGCGTATTTGGTCACAAGAGACCAACGGCCTACCCTCTCGAGTGTATCCGTATGGGTTACTCGAGGCTCGACGGAGTGGTACTGGGTATGGCGTATCGGCTGCGGCCGCCGGATCACCGGCTAAAATGACATGTTACTTATGAAATTGGCTGAGGCCGCCGGATCACCGGCTAACTGTTACTATTGGCTGCGGCCGCCGGATCACCGGCTAACTGTTACTATCGATATTGGCTGCGGCCGCCGGATCACCGGCTATCTATTGTTGAGATGATGGCGTAACGGGAAATCTATATTAAAAAGCTCAGATTTTATGAAATTGGCTGCGGCCGCCGGATTGCCGGCTAAATCAAATATTGTTGAGATGGTGACGTATCAGGAGAATTTTTAAAAGCTCAAATCTTTATTTATTTACTCACGGCATTATTCATGTTTTTAAATCACGTCTTAAATAATTGCCCATGCTTAAGTTTTTAATTATGAAATTAAATGTGTCTTTAAAGTATGCAATTATATTAGCAATTTTTTTTTAAATAAAATGTTTTTATGCATTGCAAAAAGTCTTATCATAACTATGCCATGCAAAACATTTTACGATGAAGGTTGAATCATGATCACGTGAAAATCTTTATTTTAAATCATGCCATCTATTTATTATTGGATGTTAAACTTAAATTGCGTTTTACCTACAAACATCTTTTTATTAAATATAATTAAAGGCTTTGAAACCCCTAACCCATGCTATGTGTTAACTTACTCAGCGCGTTTTTGCTGACCCAAACCATTTATCCCCTTTTTCTTACAGAGAATGAAGAATATGCATCATCATATGCATACTGGGAATTTTTGGGGATTACATCATGAACGGGCCTGTTTAACCCGTGTTTTGGCCATGTTGGCCCTTATACATTATTTCCGCTGCACAAATAAAATTTCCGCTGCAACTTTGATGTATTATCTTTAAATTATATATGAATGGGCTGTTGAATATTTTAAATTCTGAAAAACCATAGCCTTGCATCTCTTTAGTGAGCTCGGAGAAACCGTGCCTTGCTAGGGAGGTGTGGCGGTGGCATCCCGGCCTGGGTTACCAAAACCGGGGTGTTACAGAGTGGTATCAGAGCCCAGACTATTTTAAAGCTAATTATTTTAAAGAAAATATCTGATACCAGAGTGGTATCAGAGCCCAGACTATTTTAAAGCTATTTATTTTAAAGAAAATATCTGATACCAAGAGTGGTATCAGAGCCCGGAATATTTTAAAGCTATTATTTTACAGAGCCCAGAATATTTTAAAACTACTATTTTAAAGAGCTCGGAATATTTTTAAACTATTGTTTTCAAGTATTATTATTTTTTAAAGTTATCATTTCTAAACTAGTAATATATTTTAAAGAGCCCAATTATTATTTTGAAGTTAAAGCCCAAATTTTTAGCCCAAAATTTTTTTTGAAGCCCAAGAAATTATTCTTGGCCCAATAACCTTGTTTTTATTAAAAGCCCAAATAATTTATTTCTTTCGGCCCAATATAGCGGCCCAAACCTTTTATCCTTATTTTAGTCTATCCATGGAATAAATTTACTTTTAAAACCCATGGATAAATAAATGTACGCATAAAATTTTTTTTTCGGGGGGGATCATCACTACATGTGCATATTGCATTTCTATACCTTAGAGAACCTAGAAGCGTTATGTTGTAACCTAGATCTTTTCTTGCGCTAGATGGCTAACCAAGACATGATGAACTTAATGATCAAAATGATGAACGCTCACTTTGATTCCCAACAAACCATACAACAAATGGAACATCGTATGGCCCAATTGGAGGCAAATCTGCACCATATGGGAAACTTAAGAGAGGCGGACCACCACCGCATAAACCAGCTCGAAGACCAAATCCAAACCCTTACTACACAAAATCTATGTTTAAAGGAGCTTGTTGATGCTCATGGGGATGACTTGAACCACATTTTCAATGACCTACTACCGTCAAGTCCAGTGGAGGATCCCACCACTGTGCTGGAGGACGCCTAGAAACGATAGGAGGATCCTATTTTGGTATATCCTACCACTTGTACTAAAAAATTCCTTTTAAGGAAATAAAATACAAGATTTATCTATTTAGATAAATTTAAATCCGAAATTATAAAAACATAAAAACACACGATGCATCAAACTATGCAGTACAAACAGGGACATGCACGGAATCAGAGTAACGTCACAGTACTACATCTTAAGAGAAATACCAAACCAAGCTTAACTGAAAACGCAAATGGAAATACTAAACCAACCGCTGCTAACACAAGTCTAGATAAAACATAAACGGGAAACATAAAGTCACTGATCAGGAGGAGGGAACCGGCGACGCATGTAGTCATCCATCTGACGCATGTAGGCATACATGTCCGTCAAGGTGGCCTGCTGCTCCGCCTGTCTCACAGTGAGCGTGTCCATACGATCCTGATAGAGATCCATCCTAGCATCCAAGGCGTCATAGCGAGCATCCATACTGATACGCATCTCCTGCATCATCTGGAGCATCTGCGTCATGTCCTGACCCCGCGGTGGAACCACACCCTGCTGTGGAACCACAGGAGGAGGAAGTGGTCGCTCAGGAGGAACAACTAAGATCAAACCACCATCCTCAGGCTGCGGGTGCAGTATAGCCCGAGGCGCTCCACGACGCAAAGTGCTGCGCCGGGCGGCATAAGACGGAACACGGTAGTGCTCACCTGGAGCTAAAGGATAGGGGTCCGTCTCGGGAGACGTGCGGATCCCCTGGGCAGCGCATAAGCCACAAATGAGGTGTGCGTGAGTGATCACCCTACTCCCTCGACCCCGTCGTAAACCCCTCAGGTTGTCCGCAATGCAAGCGCCCACATTTACCCGGCCGCCCCGTGCGATAAAGCAGATAGTCTCAAAGACATGATCTATGACGATATGACTACGGGTGATCGGCCGGATGCGTCCTAACCATAGCTGAGCAAGTACACGCCAATGAGCATCCAAAGATGTCAGTCGCAACTCGTGGGGTTCCCCAGTCCGCGGGGGTACCTCGGTACACAAGACACCCCAGGCAGGGGCATAAACCCGACCCTCTGGCTGCGGTCGGAACGCGCCATCATCTGGAAGGCCGAAATAGGTGTTAATCGCCCGAGCACTGAAGTCTAAGTAGCGACCACGAACCCAGACTCGAGAGAGGTCGTCGTCTACCCCAAGACCACTGATGTTGGCGATAACCTCCATGGCTAGATAGCCGGAGGCAACGCCCTCGGGATGACGTGCAAGACCGGTCCACTGGAGATGCCCCAACACTGCACTGATCCGGTCATCGCCCATATGATCGGGGAACAAGCCTCGCTCGGGAACGTAAGCCCTCTTCCGACGAAGCTCGTCGAAATAGAAGTCCTGGGAGGCCATCGTATGGAAACGGAACCGATCATGCCGGCGAGGACGTGCCTCGTAAGGGAGACCCCTGAGCCTCGGCTCTCGCTCCTCGTCCTCCTCGGACTCACTGTCGCCATCGCCGTCGCTATCATCACTATCCGGCATCACCGGAGCGGCAGTGCTAGGGCCAGCCGCATCATGTCGAGAAGCCCGTCTCTTGGCCCCCGGAAGGACCATAAGGAACGCCAAGATGAACCATAGAAAAAGAAACATCCTGCGAACACCCAATATCAAGGGTAAGACTAATTTTCAACACATCAATTCACAAGCAAAAATACATAAAGACATCATAAATATAAAGTTCCAACGGGGAAAATCTAGGAGGGATTTAGACCCAATAGTTTGCCAATACATATTGGGAGAGAATCAAACCAAGGAATGTGCCCAAACAAATTCAAAAACCCATTGTGGCATTCTGTCGAACACCTTGTGCGCGCAATAAATTAAGTTCAAAAATATGTTGTAAACACATGGCAATTAACCACAAAACCAAACAATTGCTTGAACAACAAATCATAATCACAAGTGTCAACAAACAACACCAACGAAACCACTTTTACACCAATAACACCAACAAAATCGAAAATTTTATAGTTCCCCTAAAAATCCAAGTTCTAGCAAGAAATTCCACAACTTAGGCACATATATACATACCAATATTTCCTAAACAATAAAAATGACACCAAAGTACTACATACAACCACTAATTCGCGAAAATTAAGCCGAAAATTTCAAAACCCCAATTTTCATGCAAAAACCCTAGTTCCACAATTCAATCAAATTCTAACAAATCAAGGCATAAAACTTGAAATTGACAAGTGAAAATAGAGGATACATACCTTACAAAGAGAAATCGAAGTCGGAACTAGAAGAATCCGAGCACGAGGGGACGAATTTGAGAGGAAGTTGGGAGGAATTTCGGAAGGGGAAAGGGGTGAATGGCTCGCGCCCCGCGCGAGCCCTATATGCTGCCCCTGGGGGCGCCGCGCGGACCCGGCGCGGTAAACCCCCAAAACCCGCGCGGACCCCGCGCGGGTCAAAAAAAAAAAAAAAAATGATTTATTTACTCCTCCTCTGCTCTACAAAATACGTGTGCACCTAAGCGTGTGAAACGGCAAGATATAGAATTTCAAGTCGCAGATAAGGTCATGCTAAAGATATCACCGATGAAGGGGTGATGCATTTTGGCAAACGAGGAAAGCTAAGTCCTCGGTATATAGGACCTTAAGAAATTCTAGTAAAGGTCGGGAATCTAGCATATCGTCTAGTCTTACCGCCACAATTGGCTAGAGTTCACAATGTGTTCCACATATCACAATTGAAGAAGTATGTGCACGATCCGACCCATGTACTCCAACCGGAAAGAATTAAATTGGAGGATGACTTGAGCTATGAGGAAATTCCTGTACAATTACTCGATGTTAAGGAGAGAGTACCAAGGAACAAAACCATGAGGATGGTCAAGGTTCTTTGGTCGAACCATGAAAGTGAAACAGCAACATGGGAACTAGGAGCCGACATGAAGGAGCGTCATCCGACCCTATTCCAAGATGGTGCAACCACAGTTATGGGGACATAACTGTAATCTTAAGGGGGGAGGATGTAATACCCCGTAAGAATGCATAAGCATTTATTTTTGAAACCCGAATAGTTTGTATCCCAAGTAAACAAAAGAACCCTAACTCTTCGCGCGAGAAAAGCCGAAACACAACTTCGAGGACGAAGTTGATTCTTAAGGGGGGGAGGATGTAACACCCCGAATTTTTATCAACGTCCAAGGGAATAAAATTTATTCCTATCAATGTCGAAATATATCCGAGAAGAAGAAAATAAATTATCACAATAATCTATTGCTCGGAAATGAGACGCCGATAGATTCAAATTCAAAATGGAATAAAAGAGGGAAAGGAAGCCCGAAGACATTCCCTGAATTGAGTCAAAATAATTGGAATTAAATTCATGAAGGAAAAGAATTTTAATTCCAAGAACCCGTGAAGTCTGAAAAATTTAATGATACAAGTTATTGCACGGGAATCAAAAGACGACGAATTGGAAGCCGACGAAACCGAGACCGACGGACTTAAGATTTTAACATGAAGTTCATTTGAGTCGAGATAAACTTAAGATAAGAATTTATGATCCGAGAATGACCCGAAAAATCGAGCCCGAAAAGGTAGGAGGATAGAAGTCCGAAAGAGAGGAGGAAAGGCACGATGGATCGCACGACCCCGCCCGGACCGAAGTCCAGGCGTGTTTGGCGCGCACCCCGCGCGGGGTTCTTCATATTAGCGCGCCAACCCCGCGCCAATGCAGCAGCAGCTGCGTTTGTCGCGTTTTGGCGACTTTCTCGCCAATTTTCGGGACCCAAGGGAGGAATCTCGATCTATCACGGGTGTGGCATCTTTTGGACGTTATGTATTGAGTCCCATCTTCATTTGTCAGCCATTTTCATCAATCATTCACCCCAAACTCTCCAAAAAACTCTCCCAAGGCCAAACACTCTTCCGACGAACTTCCGGCGACTTTCCGACGAGTTTCCGGCAACCAAATCCAACCAAGGAAGTGTGTAGATCAAGGATTGCAGGCTTTGGATTGTTGGTAAGATGTTAGTTAAGTTTCCTTATGATTTTAAGATCATAAACATCATCCTAACTTACGAATGTTCGTATTCGAAAACAAATCGGAGCCAAGGGAAGAATAAATCGGGTGGAAGAGATTCGTTCGTGACATCCCGTGGATTCCGGACGACCCCGTGACTTCCTAGACATCATCCCCACTGTAAGTTAACCTTACTATGGTTTTGGGTGACTTAAAATGCAACCAAACGTAGAGATTCAACTCAAGAAAATTTATAAAAATCTGTCAACAAGAGAAACCCTCAACGCAGCGTTTTCGTATGAATTTTTCGAACCTCTAAAGCTGCTCAAACAATAAAACTCAAAACATGAAAAGTGTTCCTAAGACTTTGGTCTAGCTTCTGTAAAAATTCCAGAATTTTTCATGATGTTTTGAAACCTGAAACCAACCCAAAACCGAAGAGTATTAAATCTGAATCTTAGAACTTTGGCAGATTTCACTCTCAATCTTGTTGGCCATTTTGACCTTGGATCTAAGCCGATCTAGGATTGGTGTTGAACATGAAAGTTGTAGATCTATGAGTCTTGAATACCTCTGTAAAATTTCATGCATTTTCATCAAGTTTTGATACCCCAAATCGAATCGGACATATTCTGCGTTTTAAAGAATTTTCAAAGGTTGACAGTTTTCTTAACCGAACTTGATGAGCATATTTCTATCATTTCTAGTCCGATCCAATCTTTGAGTTCTAAACAAAAGTTGCATATAATCATGTCTAGTATATGCATATGAAATTTCAGAATTTTTGGAGTCCATTTGATATGATAAAAAGTCAAATCCTTGAAAGGTGTCAAACCTGAATCCTGACAACTTTATGTTTCTGTAGAAAACTTGATTTTTGACATGCTTGCTATCATTTTTCCGAAAAACTCAAAACATGAAAGTTGTTCATTGGGATGTTTTTGAGCTACTGTGAAAATTTCAGATCAATCGCCTAAGAAATGGATTTTTAAACTGAAAAGGCGTAAACTGCGACATCGATCGGTTTTAACTTGTGAAATTTTGAAACTTTTAAACAACGGTCGAAATCTTGTGATACGATAAAGCTATATTTTTGAAAATCCCGTTACACTAAAGTTGAAACAATATCGGTTACATAAAATCAGGGGGTGAGTGCTCTGCAGGGTGCCCTCCTAATTGTTCATTTTGTGCCAAAACGGCAATGATTATCACGCGCGAAAGATCGCCAAAACGGCATCTTATTATTTTGGGCCTATCCTCTCGAGTGTATCCGTATGGGTTACTCGAGGCTCGACGGAGCGGTACTGGATATGGCGTATTTGGTCACAAGAGACCAACGGCCTACCCTCTCGAGTGTATCCGTATGGGTTACTCGAGGCTCGACGGAGTGGTACTGGGTATGGCGTATCGGCTGCGGCCGCCGGATCACCGGCTAAAATGACATGTTACTTATGAAATTGGCTGAGGCCGCCGGATCACCGGCTAACTGTTACTATTGGCTGCGGCCGCCGGATCACCGGCTAACTGTTACTATCGATATTGGCTGCGGCCGCCGGATCACCGGCTATCTATTGTTGAGATGATGGCGTAACGGGAAATCTATATTAAAAAGCTCAGATTTTATGAAATTGGCTGCGGCCGCCGGATTGCCGGCTAAATCAAATATTGTTGAGATGGTGACGTATCAGGAGAATTTTTAAAAGCTCAAATCTTTATTTATTTACTCACGGCATTATTCATGTTTTTAAATCACGTCTTAAATAATTGCCCATGCTTAAGTTTTTAATTATGAAATTAAATGTGTCTTTAAAGTATGCAATTATATTAGCAATTTTTTTTTAAATAAAATGTTTTTATGCATTGCAAAAAGTCTTATCATAACTATGCCATGCAAAACATTTTACGATGAAGGTTGAATCATGATCACGTGAAAATCTTTATTTTAAATCATGCCATCTATTTATTATTGGATGTTAAACTTAAATTGCGTTTTACCTACAAACATCTTTTTATTAAATATAATTAAAGGCTTTGAAACCCCTAACCCATGCTATGTGTTAACTTACTCAGCGCGTTTTTGCTGACCCAAACCATTTATCCCCTTTTTCTTACAGAGAATGAAGAATATGCATCATCATATGCATACTGGGAATTTTTGGGGATTACATCATGAACGGGCCTGTTTAACCCGTGTTTTGGCCATGTTGGCCCTTATACATTATTTCCGCTGCACAAATAAAATTTCCGCTGCAACTTTGATGTATTATCTTTAAATTATATATGAATGGGCTGTTGAATATTTTAAATTCTGAAAAACCATAGCCTTGCATCTCTTTAGTGAGCTCGGAGAAACCGTGCCTTGCTAGGGAGGTGTGGCGGTGGCATCCCGGCCTAGGTTACCAAAACCGGGGTGTTACAGGAACTTAATAACTACTCACCAACAATCTGATATCCTTGAATCCTTGCTCCACTTGCCTCCTTGGTTGGATTTGGTTGCTGGAAAATGGTCGGAAAGCAAGAACACAAGGGAATTTGGGGTTTTCGGTTTTGGAAGAGCTTTGGGAGAGACTTTGAGAGACATTTGGGTGATGGGATCTGATAAAATGGCTAAGAATCTGTCCCAAGCCGTCCCTAATACCCTTCCATCGTCTGGGATCATGTTTCCGAAATCGGGGGTCGAAAATAAGGTAAGAAATCGCCGAAAATCGCAAGTTGATTGTATCGTGTCACATGGTGCGGCCTCGGCGCGGGATCCTTCTAGTCCGCGCGAAGACCGCGCGGCCTCCGGCTTGGCAGCGGCCCGGGCCGGGCCGTGCGATCCGTCGGGCCTTCGCTCATCTCTTTCGGGTTTCTATCCTCCTACGTTTTCAGGCTCGATTTTCGGGTCATTCTCGGATTATGATTCCTATCTTAAATTTACTTCGACTTAAATTGATTTCGTATTTGAAATTTTGAATTCGTCGTCTTTTGACTCCCGTGCAATGATTTATTTATTTAAATCGTTTCCGACTTCACGAGTTCTTGGAATTAAAATTCTCTTACTCTTCGAATTTAATTCCATTTCTTTTTATTAAAATTACCGGTATTATAGTCTACCCTCCTTGAGAATCAACTTCATCCTTGAAGTTGTGCTTTAGCTTCTCGCGAGTTAAGAACTAAGGTCCTTTCGTTCATTTCGTTTTTCTTTATCTATATTGTGATAGTGTGATATTGTATTGTGTGTTATTGTATTATTGTGTGTTATTATATGATTGTGTGATTGTATTATTGTGTGTTATTGTTTGACTGAACCCAGAATTGAAATTTCCAAGTTGCCTACGTACCCCGTGAAGGGATCAAGTCATTACGTAGTTCAAAACAATTTGAATTTGTTTATTTGGGATACATAAAATTCGGGTCGTTACATCCTCCCCTCCTTAAGCTTGCAGTTATGTCCCCATAACTGTGGTCGCTTCATCTTGGAATACGGACGGGTAAGGTTCCTTCATGTCCGATTCTAACTCCCATGTTGTTGCTTCACTTTCATGGTTCGACCAAAAAACCTTGACCATCTTTACGGTCTTATTCCTTGTCACTCTCTCCTTAACATCGAGTATTTGTACCGGGATCTCCTCGTAGGTCAAGTCGTATTCCAATTCAATCCCTTCCGGTTGAAGTACATGTGTCGGGTCGTGCACATATTTCTTTAGTTGTGAGACATGGAACACATTGTGAACTCGAGCCAATTGTGGCGGTAGTGCTAGTCGATACGCTAGGTCCCCACTCTTTCTAGAATCTCATAAGGTCCTATATATCGAGGACTTAACTTGCCTCGTTTGCCAAAGTACATCACCCCCTTCATTGACGATACCTTTAGCATAACCTTATCCCCAACTTGAAATTCTAGATCTCGCCGTCTCACATCGGCATAATTTTTCTGTTGGTCTTGTGCCGCTTTCATCTTTCCTAGAATCACCTTGATTTGTTGAGTCATATCTTCAACGAGTTGTGGTCCCACTACCACAGTCTTATCACTCTCTTCCCAACTCAACGGGCTTCTGCACTTTCGACCATACAATGCCTCGAATGGTGTCATGCCGATGCTTACATGGTAGCTATTGTTGTAGGAAAACTCAATTAGTGGTAAATGATTTTCCCAACTCCCTTTAAACTCTAGCACACATGCCCTTAGCATATCTTCCAATGTCTGAATCGTTCTCTCGGTTTGTCCATCCGTCATCGGGTGGAACACAGTACTCATCTTAATCTGTGTACCGAGAGCTTCTTGAAGCCTGGTCCAAAAGTGAGAGACAAACCTACTGTCTCTATCGGAAATGATGTCATGTGGTACTCCATGTCGTCGTACCACATTGTCGATGTATGCCTTTGCTAATTGGTCCATGGTCCAAGTGCCCTTCATTGGAATTAATATGGTTGTCTTTGTCAATCTATCAACGATCACCCAAATCTTATTCATTCCTTTTGGTGATCGTGGTAACCCCGAAACAAAATCCATTGATATATTATCCCATTTCCAACTCGGGATTTCCAATGGCTGCATTAAACCTAGGGGTTTTTGACGTACGGCTTTGACCGTTTGGCATGTGAGGCATCTCGCCACAAACTCGGCTACCTCTCTCTTCATGTTTGGCCACCAATAATTCTTCTTCAGGCCCTTATAAAGCTTATCACCCCCGGGATGAACCGAATATGGGGTAGTATGGCCTTTTTCCATCAATCTTTGCTTCAACTCACCACACCTCTGGAGCTCGCACCATGTCCCTTGAAACGAATGCTTCCATCCACATGGATAGAAAATCCTATTGTCTTGCCATCGGCAATGCTCTTTTTGATCCTTTCCATCTCCACATCGTCCGATTGAGCGAGTCTTATTTCATCAATTATGGTAGACCTTATTATCATTGCGTTGACCACTTCGTTCGCTGTGCCGGAATGCACAAGTTCTAAGCTCAACCTCGCCAAGTCCCTATACAACTTGGGCGGTATCACAAGTGAATTCGCCACGTGTTGGGTCTTCCGACTCAAGGCGTCAGCTACCACGTTGGCCTTTCAATGGTAGGAAATATCCAGATCATAGTCCTTGATCAGTTCCAACCACCTTCGTTGCCTCAGATTCAACTCCTTTTGAGTGAATATGTACTTGAGGCTCTTGTGGTCAGTGAACATCTGACACTTTCGCCCATAGAGATAGTGTCTCCATATCTTTAGAGCGAAACGACTGCCGCCAACTCCAAGTCATGTGTCTGGTAATTCGCTTCATGAGGTTTCAACTGACGCGATGCATATGCAATGACTCTTGAGTCTTGCATCAAAACGCATCCTAGACCTTCCTTCGAAGCGTCGTTGTAAACCTCAATATCACCATTCTCGGACGGTAACGCCAACACTGGTGCACTGGTGAGGCGTTTATTTAATTCTTGAAATGTAGTCTCGCATTTACTAATCCATTCGTACTTCACTTCTTTCTTCAATAGCTGGGTCAAAAGTCGTGCGATTTTCGAGAAATCCTTCACAAATCGCCTGTAGTATCCAGCTAGTCCCAGAAAACTTGTTATTTCTGTTGGACTCGTCGGCGATACCCAGTCCGTCACTGTCGAAATTTTCGCCGGGTCCACTGAAACTCCATCGACGGATACTATATGTCCAAGAAATGCTACTTCCCTTAAACAAAAGTCGCATTTTGATAGCTTGCCATACAATTGATTTTGGCGCAAGATCCCTAGCACTTGGTGCAAGTGCTCGGAATGTTCCTCCTTGCTTTTCGAGTAGATCAGGATGTCATCTATGAACACTACTACGCAATGATCTAATAACTCCCAAAATACATTGTTCACGAGGTTCATGAACATCGCTGGGTGTTGGTTAGTCCAAACGACAACACCGTGAACTCGTAGTGTCCATAACGAGTTCAGAATGCCGTCTTCGGAATATCCTTCTCAGCAATCCTCAACTGGTGATAACCAGATCACATGTCGATCTTCAAGAACACTGAAGCTCCCTTTAATTGGTCAAACAAGTCCTCAATTCTTGGTAACGGATACTTGTTCTTGACGGTCACTTGATTGAGTCCTCTATAGTCGATGCAAAGACGTAGCCCTCCGTCCTTCTTATTAACAAATAAGACCGGTGCTCCCCACGGAGACGTGCTTGGTCTTATGTATCCTTTCTCCAACAATTCCTCGAGTTGCTCCTTCAACTCTTTCATTTCCAGTGGCGCCATGCGGTAAGTAGCCTTTGATACAGGTTCCGTTCCCGAAATGAGATCTATGGTAAACTCAAGATCCCTCTCTGGTGGCATGCCAGGAATGTCTTCAGGAAATACATTCGGGTATTCTCTTACCACTGGGATATTGTCAATCTTTTCCTCTTCCGCTTCAAGGTTGTGAATGTCTCATGCATATAACACGTATCCTTTACACATCAAGCTACATAACTTGAGAGCGCTAACAACCTTGTTTCTCTTCTTAGGGGGTTGGGAGTAAAAGATAACTCTTTTCCCCCTACTCTTTGACAGAGTAATCTTCTGTTTTTGGCATTCGATCACTGCTTTATACCGGGTCAACCAATCCATTCCCAATATAATGTCAAAGTCCCTTAGGTTAAACTCTACCAAGTTCGCGAAGAATTCTACGTTCTTGATTACTACAGAAATTCCGTTATAGCGCTTAGAACATGATACTACTTCCCCTTAAGGTAGTTGAATTCCTAAGCGAATCATCTCGCACTGAGGTAGATCTAGTTCAGTTAAGACTCTAGATGATATAATAGAACAAATAGCTCCTGAGTCAAACAGAACTTTATGAGGTACGCTTAAAACGTGAAATGTACCCGCCATCACGTCACCTTGCACAGGCACGTCAGCTTGGTTTATCACATTGAGTCGTCCCATAGGGCGGCCTTGGTTGCCCTGCTGATTTGGCTGGTTATTCGGGTGCAGGTTCTGTGGAGGGCGCTGGTTCTGATTGGGATTCGGATTTTGAGGGGGTCAGAACCCCTGATTGTTGCCATCCCGACCGTTTTGATTACGAGGTTGTGCTGGTCCCACAACCAAGTCCTCCCTCTTGGTGATGTTCTCAAGGCGAGTGCGACACTCACGACTCTGATGACCCATCCGACCACATCGGAAACACGCACCCTGCAGAGGGCATCCCTTCGTTAGATGGGATCTTCCACACCTTGGGCATGGTGGTATAGGGCCTTCTTGATTATAGACCCCTCCGTTGTTCCCTCTGTTGGTTGCCTACTGGGGTCTATTTGGTCCTCCCCGATAATCATTCATCCTAGCAATGTTCTCATTCCTGTTATCCCTAACCTTCTTATCTTGGGGGCCTCGACTGGACTCCCCACTCACTCTCCTCTTTAACTGCTGCACGCGTGCCACTACCACGGCACGTCGTAGACTGCTTGCAGATCAGGGTAGTGTACTTCTGTGATCACTTCTCTGATGGCCAGATTAATCCCATCTCAAACTTTTGGGCTTTTTCTACATCAGTGGGTACCAACCTTGGCGCAAAGCGCACCAATTCCTTAAACCGAGTATAGTACTCTTGGATAGTCTGACCTCCCTGTTTTAAGGATAGAAACTCCTCATACATTGCGGCCTTGGTACTCAGGGGAAAAGAGCGATCCCTGAGTAGTTCCATGAATTCGTTCCACGAGTAGGGCTTATCTCCTTCATTCAATCTCCCTTGAGTGGTGCGCCACCCTTCATCCGCTTCCCCTCCGAGATAGTACGATGCCACGTGCACCTTTTCTCCGCCCGGGCATCTCACAGCGTCCAGTACCTTGTCGAATGTCCGGATCCATTCCTCAAGCTTAGCCGGATCCTCTTCGCCGGCGTAATGTGGCGGATGATATGGGTTTACCATGGCCAGGTAATTTATGGGCTTCCGGCGGAGGTACCGCCGTAGCCTGGCCTTGATTAACGTGCGCATTGCCTAGGGCGACTAACAACTCTTCGATATTCCTTAGTCGGCCGTCCATATTTGGCATCGGGGCTGCAGCCTCTTCCTGCACGTGTATGCCCTTGTTGGTAGCGGTATGTCGGGTTGTCTTGGTGTCTCATTGGCGTTGGCAGGAGTGGGCGGGTTACACGGTCTCCCTCTCTGTGCCATTCTGTTGCAAGCACAAGAGATTAGATCTTTATAAGAATGTGGAAAAGTGTTTGTAGAATGATTTATTGAATAAGAACTGTGTTAACAGGAGTTGTTTTGAAGTTGATAATGTTCACTTCTTGGAGTTTTTTGTAAATCAATCCTCTTGGCGTAGGTTTACGCCGAGTTTTAAAGAAGATGATTAATTTTTTTTTATTTTTTTTTAGAACAGGCTGGTCCTGTTCAGTTTTTTTTTTCGATTTAGGGTCAAGGGTTCAGGGTTTCAGGGTACACATATTCTTGTATTTAAAAATGATAAATCAAGGCATAGGCATAATTTTTAAAAGCATGACATGATAAATAATTTAATAACATGAGTAAAGACATAATTCAAATGACCACAATTTTGTTCTGCCTGGATTATACACGTCGTAAGCACGAATACACCAACACCTTATCAGAGGATTTCATCGAGGTAGGGCACAATTCATTGAAGAGTAATGACATGTTGAAGATGTGTTGAGAGAAAATTGATAATGAAACAAACTTGCCATACAAAGTGAACAACAAGCTTGCCATATGAAGTGAACAGACTGATATAGATGACTAATCTATATCTTCTATAATTACGGTATCATTAATATTACTTATAAAAATATTAGAAGTAAGATATTTCATTTTATATTTTATAGCAATCATATGCAGATATCATATTTCGGCTCATATTTCTTTTTTCATTCTTTTATTTCCATTTTTCTTTAATATTTAATATAAGATCCGTATCTACTTGCTAAAAATAAATAAATCGTAATATTTAGTTTCTAAATTTCTTGGATTTCGGCGGGAACTCCACATAACAGTTTTAGGTTGTATTATTATTATTATTATTATTATTATTATTATTATTATTATATTATTATTATTATTATATATTATTATATTATTATTATTATTATATATATATATATATATTTCTTTTTTCATTCTTTTATTTCCATTTTTTCTTTAATATTTAATATAAGATCCGTATCTACTTGCTAAAAATAAATAAATAGTAATATATATTTTCTAAATTTCTTGGATTTCGGCGGGAAACTCCATACAACAGTTTTAGGTTGTAGTTTCTAAATTCTAAATTCTAAATTTCTTGGATTTCGGCGGGGAACTCCACACAACAGTTTTAGATTGTAATAATGATGATAATGATGATGATGATGATGATGATGATAATGACTAATCTATATCTTCTATAGTTACGGTATCATTAATATTACTTATAAAAATATTAGAAGTAAGATATTTCGTTTTATATTTTATAGCAATCATATCCAGATATCATATTAGAATTTTATATCTACTTGCTAAAAATAAATAAATAGTCATATTTAGTCTCTAAATTTCTTGGATTTCGGAGGGAAACTCCACACAACAATTTTAAGTTGTAGTAATAATAATAATAATAATAATGAAATGATGATGATGATGATGATGATGATGATGATGATGATGATGAAGAAATGAAATGATGATGATATGATTATTATATTCCTTATATTAAAATATGATTATATATTTTTTAGACATAAATTTTTAACCTAATTAAATTTATTCATGAATATTATAATATTAATATTTTTAAATATTATGTATACAATCAAATAATATATATTTGTAATCAATTATATCTTTTTAAAATATATATGAAGATTTTCTCAAGATTTTGTTATATTAATACATAGATTTATTTTCTAAATATAGATATTAATGATGTGTCCGATGAATTAAATTTAATAAGGTCAAAATAGTCTGCACATGCCAAAAAGTATTGATGATTTATTATATAGATAACTTTGCAAAAAAGTTTAACCAAAGCGACTTGATGAATATTATAAATAATGCAAATGGTAAGGTTTAAAAAAACGGAGGGAGTAATCTATATAATAAATCCTGAATACTTTTTGGCTTGTTCAGACTGTATTGACCTTATTTTTGGTGAACGACTGTATTGACCTTATTAAATATACTTAATCATTTTTTAATTTTAAAGGTTAAACAGTAATTATGGCCTAGGTTTCCACGTAGGTGTAACACCTCAGTTTTTGGTCACCCAGGTCGGGGTGTCACCGCCACACCTCCCTAGCAAGGCACGGTTTCTCCGAGCTTGCTAAAGAGATGCAAGGCTATGGTTTTTCAGAATTTAAATCATTTAAACAGCCCATTCATATATAATTTGAAAATAATATCATTACAGTTGCAACGGAAAATAATATTTACATATATAATGCAGCGGAATTTAACAATACGGCCAACATGGCCAAAACACGGGTTAAACAGGCCCGTTCGTGCAAATTCTAGTCTAAGGCTAAATTTAAAATATAATGTAATTCCCCAAAATTCCCACGTATGCATATGAGGATGCATATTCTTCACACTCTATAGAATAAGGAAAAAAGATATGGTTTGGGTCAGCACTACGTGCTGAGTAAGTTAACTAATACATAACTGTGGGGTTTCAAAGCCTTTACTTAAATTTAATGAAAACATGTGCATAATTTAAATAATTCATGTAATCGCATAATTTAGAAGACATGGATTCATAAGATCATAAATATATCTTGCAACGTAATTAAACAAGTTGCCATAAATTTAAAAACACAAATTATCAAGGATTTAATTGGATTCCCTTATCGATGTCTCGTTTCGTTTCTTTTACAGATCACCACCGCTAGGGCTCTTATGTCCACCAGCCTTACGCCTGGGCTATTATGTCAACAGGTATCATGGTCGATCTTTTAATAGAGTTATTCCATCCGCTAGCCATACGATCAGTGTTTCGCTAGGGCTCTTACGTCAACCTAGACATACACTTGGGCTCTTATGTCCCAAGCCGCAGAGAACATTGACAGTATCTAGCTCAGTCATAACCCGCCATATTTTAATCTTCTCGTTTCGTGTATCTTATTTTCAAAGAATTTCTACTCGTTTCAACCTTAAAGGCTAATTTCACCGTTTCAACAAGATTTCAAGATTTGACTCGGTCAACCACAATTTACTTAAAAATTCATTAAAAATCTAGTTTTACTCCAAAAATTCTGAAATTTTACCACTGAGTCATAAACATCGAGATGAACAACTTTCGTGTTTTAACGTTTTCAATCCGAGATACCGAAACAGGTCAAAAACGTCAATTTTCGTCATATCATTAATCTGTCCGAATTTCATGTACAGCAGTTCAAGATTATCAAGATCTACCATAGCAAATCAACTCCAAACTTAATGAAATTTTACAGAGACCTTCTTAAGATCTAAATCGGCCTAGAACTAATGTCAAAAACGTGATCAAGATCGGACCTAAGTTCTGTCAAGAATTTCAAGATCCAATTTCAAGCAGTTCGGTTTCGGGTGGATTTCACATAACAAATCGTCTCTAAAAATTATGAAACTTTTACAGTAGATAGATCTAATCCTTAGAAACGTTTTTCGTGTTTTAAGTTTTTCTGTTTGAAGTCATTTTAAGGTTCAAAAAAATTCGACAAAACTGTTGCACCGGTAAAAACATACATTGGCAGATTTACGAAAGATTTGTTTAAACTTTTAGGTTTGAATGTTTTAGTTACTCCCAAAACCATGTAAGTATTAACTTACAGATCTATGGATGTCTCGGCTCGATGATTCGGGGGCGTGGCTTCCACGTTCTTCGTCCTCCCTCCGAGATCCTTCGTTTTTCCTCAACGCGTCCGGATCGGGGTTTAGAATAGAAAAGAGGTTTAATTAGGATTCGTTTTCGAATCACAAATGGTAAGGAAGGGATCAGATCTTACCACGATGACGGGAGTCCTTGGATTTTCGTCCAACCCAGTCCCCTCGCTTGCCTTCGTGCCTCCGACGACTCCGGGATTAGGGTTTCAACGTGTAGAGAGATTTCGTAGGGTTTTAAAACGTATTCGGAGCTTTTCGGAGGTCTTATTTATAGATAACTAAGGCCTAGGGCGTCCAAGATCTGACTCTAAGAGTCTAGAGTCGAAAGATGCTCAACCGAAAGTCGAAAAATCCGCGTTCGGGCGAGAAAATCTCGCTTGGTTTGTTGCTGCCAGTGTGGCGCGGTCGTGGCGCGGTCTAAGGCCAACAACCGTGCGGCCAGCGCGCCACTCACGCCTGGACTCCGGTCCGGGCGGGTCGTGCGATCCGTCGCGCTTTTCCTCCTCGCTTTCGGACTTCTATCCCTCTATGTTCCCAGATTCCGATTTTCGGGGTATCTTCGGGATCCGATTTCCTATCCTAATTTTATTCGGATCTAAATTTACATTTGGACTCGGGTTATTGAGTCCATCGGTGTTGGGTTTCCGTGTAACCATTTATTCGATTAAATTGTCTTCGGCTTCCCGGGTTCTCGGAATTTTGTTTCCTTTTTAATTTAAATTCCATTTCTCATCTTTTATGATTCTTTATTTATTTATTATGTTCTCTTTATTATTTACTTATTTTATGTTGTAAAATTCTCGGGTATTACAGTCTACCCTCCTTAAGAATCAACTTCGTCCTCGAAGTTGTGTTTCGGCTTTTCTCGTGCTAAGGTCTTTTGTTTGTTTTTTTTATTTTTTATTTTGTGACTGAACTTAGAATTAAAACTTCTAAGCTGCCTACGTACCCGGTGAAGGGATCAAGCCATAACGTAGTTCAAAACAATTTGAATTTGTTTGTTTACGATTTAGGATACATCTTATCGAATCGAACTCCGAAAAATAAATTATTACGGGGTATCACATCCTCTCCCCCTTAGGACTTCAGTTATGTCCCCATAACTGCCTATACATTATTCTCAAGAAGGTTCGGGTTTGGTTTAAATGAGCCATGCGTTTGAAATGGATTTTTTTGTTTGGGAAACCAAACAAGATTTTTGGAATAGAGAGTGTTTTAAAAAAAAATTTGATTTTTATTGTTCCACATAAGGAAATTTTCTAATTCGTACAAGAGTAGGAATGGCTAAGGCCGAGAATTCGTAGGTGTGCGCTTAGATGAACGCGATCTAGAACTAAGGCAAGATCAGTCTCTAGTGAGCGTGTCTAATTTGATGTCAAGCGTCTAAGTCATCTAGTGCAAGCAAAAGATCTAAGTTAATACTCGCCAAGATTCTAGATTAACTTCGCCAAGATTCTAAGTTGACATTCGCCAAGATTCTAAGTTGAAATTCGCTAAGATTCTAAGTTCATAAAAGAGATGCAATATGCAAATAAAAATGATGATTTCCCCCCAAAAATAATTTAATGCACTATATATATATTTTCCCATGGGTTTTAAAATAAAAAATTCTCCATGGAAATAATACTTTAAAATTTAAAATAGTAGTCAAAATATTAATAATAGTTTAAAAATAATAATGGTTTAAAAATAATAGTTTAAAAATAGCCGGGCGCTCTGATACCAACTTGGTGTCAGATATTTTCTTTAAAATAAATAGCTTTAAAATATTCTGGGCTCTGATACCACCTTGTAACACCCCGGTTTTTGGTCACCCAAGTCGGGGTGTCACCGCCACACCTCCCTAGCAAGGCACAGTTTCTCCGAGCTTGCTAAAGAGATGCAAGGCTATGGTTTTTCAAAATTTAAATCATTCAAACAGCCCATTCATATATAATTTGAAAATAATATCATTACAGTTGCAGCGGAAAATAATATTTACATATATAATGCAGCGGAATTTAACAATACGGCCAACATGGCCAAAACACGGGTTAAACAGGCCCGTTCGTGCAAAATATAATGTAATTCCCCAAAATTCCCACGTATGCATATGAGGATGCATATTCTTCACACTCTGTAGAATAAGGAAAAAAAATATATGGTTTGGGTCAGCACTACGTGCTGAGTAAGTTAACTAATACATAACTGTGGGGTTTCAAAGCCTTTACTTAAATTTAATGAAAACATGTGCATAATTTAAATAATTCATGTAATCGCATAATTTAGAAGACATGGATTCATAAGATCATAAATATAGCTTGCAACGTAATTAAATAAGTTGCCATAAATTTAAAAACACAAATTATCAAGGATTTAATTGGATTCCCTTATCGATGTCTCGTTTCGTTTCTTTTACAGATCACCACCGCTAGGGCTCTTATGTCCACCAGCCTTACGCCCGGGCTCTTATGTCCACAGGTATCATGGTCGATCTTTTAATAGAGTTATTCCATCCGCTAGTGTAATACCCCAGATTTTTATCAACGTCCAAAGGAATAAAATTTATTCCGATCAATGTCGAAATATCTCCGAGAAGAAGAAAATAATTTATCACAATAAATTATTGCTCGGAAATAAAACGCCGATAGATTCAAATTCAAAACGGAATAAAAGAGGGAAAGGAAGCCCGAAGACATTCCATGAATTGAGTCAAGATAATTGGAATTAAATTCAAGAAGGAAAAGAATTTTAATTCCAAGAACCCGTGAAGTCGGAAGAAATTTAATGATACAAGTTATTGCACGGGAATGAAAAGACGACAAATTGGAAGCCGACGAACCCGAGAAATCGCCATCGAAAATTTAAATCCAAAAATAAAGAATTGGATTTAAATTATTAAAACCGAAATAATTCCGAGAGAGCGGAATTTATTATTTACCGGAAGATAACAACTCGAAACGAGTTTATCGAATTGTCCCAACAATCACGGATAATTCCCACATTATGATTTTTATTTTTGTAGAGAAGGAATCTTAATATTAAAAAAAAAAAAAAAAAAAAATTAAAAGTTACTGTAGCACGTGTCTACTGTAGCAGTACTGTAGCAGTACTGTAGCACATGCGGGTACTGTAGCAGCCGATCCCTTGTCGGATTTTTGTCCCTTTAATGCCAAAAATACACCCCCAACACCCCATTATCACCCATCTACTTCATTTCTTCACCCAAAAACACTCCCAAAACTCTCCCAAAGCCAAAACACCTTTTCGGCGAACTTCCGGCAACTTTCCGGCAACCAAATCCGACCGAGGAAGTGTGTAGATCAAGGATCACAGTGCTTAGATCTTTGGTAAGTAGTATCTTAGGTTCTCAATCTCGTTTTTCCTCTCAAATCCCCAATCTAACTCTTGAATCGTTGATTGCAAATACGTTCGTGGCCAAAGTCGGGAACTTTGCGTTTCGTAGATCCGTTCGTAGGTGTTTGGACGACTCAAGAACACAATCTTTGTAAGTTAACCTTACTATGGTTTTGGGTGACTTAAAATGCAACCAAACATAGAGATTCAACTCAAGAAAATTAATAAAATCTGTCAAAAGAGGTTTCATACGCGCGCAGCGTTTTTGGATGAATTTTTCGAACCCTTAAAAGTCTTCAAACGAGAAAACTCAAAACATACAAAGTGTTCCTAAGACGTAGATCTACCTTGTGTAAAAGTTTCGTAATTTTCCGTTATGATTTGATGCCCAAAACCGAATCTGAACACTGCTGCCCGTTTTTCAAACTTAGAACTTCGGCAGGTTTGAATCTCGAACTTGTTAGCCATTTTGACCTTGGATCTAGGCCGAATTAGGACTTGTGCTAAACATGAAAGTTGTAGATCTATGAGTCTTAAATACCTCTGTAAAATTTCATGCATTTTCATTAAGATTTGCTACCCCAAACCGCGTCGAACATATTCTGTGGTGCATGAACCTTTCGAAAACTGAGACAGATTTTAAGACCGAACTTAGTTGATTAATCTGACTTAATCCGTGATGAATTTGCATAATTTGACTCTAATAAAACTTGTTTATTTTGGTGTCTTTTAAGTGCCTGTAAAATTTCATAAATTTTGAAGCTCGTTTGCTATGTCAAATATTCTTTTGAAAATCAGTGCGCTGTTTTAGAAAAGTTGGCAGATTTCATACTCGGCAAAGATTGTAAAATTTCACCCGTTTCCTCACATAATTTCGGAAAACTTAAAACATGAAAGTTGTTCGTTAAGATGTTTTTGAGTTACTGTGAAAATTTCAGATCAATCGCCTAAGAAATGGATTTTTAAATTGAAAAGGCGCAAACTGTGACATCGATCGGTTTTAAACTTGAGAGATCTTGAAATCTTGTCGAAACATGAAATTAGCCTTTAAGGTTTAAATGATGGGGAATCCCTTTGAGATAAAATACAATTGAAATACCTTGCTTGCCGAAAGGCAATTGAAATACCTTGCTTGCCGAAAGGCAATTGAAATACTTTGCTTGCCGAAAGGCAATTGAAATACCTTGCTTGCCGAAAGGCAATTGAAATACTTTGCTTGCCGAAAGGCAATTGAAATACCTTGCTTGCCGAAAGGCAATTGAAATACCTTGCTTGCCGAAAGGCAATTGAAATACTTTGCTTGCCGAAAGGTAATTGAAATATAATGCTTGCCGAAAGGCAATTGAAATATCCTGCTTGCCGAAAGGCAATTGAAATATAATGCTTGCCGGAAGGCAATTGAAATATAATGCTTGTCGAATGGAAATTGAAATATAAACTTGAAACATGAGACATGAGAAACTGTGCCAAGACGGCCAATGTACTTGAAATGCGATACGGCTGCGGCCGCCGGATTGCCGGCTATACAAAATATTGAGAAATGGTTACGTAACGGGAAAATAAAAGATTTAATATTTTTAAGTATTTATTTATTTATGCCTTGCTAATCATTTTACTATGTACGTTGAATTATGACCACATGGAAAAACTATGTTTTAAATCATGCCATTTATTTATTAGTGGATGATTAACTCAAATTGTGTATTACCTACAAGAAATGTTTTTATTAAATTTAATTAAAGGCTTTGAAACCCCTAAATCATGCTATGTGTTAACTTACTCAGCGCGTTTTTGCTGACCCAAACCATTTATCCTCTTTTTCTTACAGAGTATGAAGATTATGCATCGTCATATGCATACATGGGAACATTAGGGGAAAATCTCTATTTTAAATCCCTGCATTTAATTACGACTTGCATGAACGGGACTGTTTAACCCGTGTTTTGGCCATGTTGGCCCTTATACTTTATTTCCGCTGCACAATTTATATTTCCGCTGCAACTTTGATGTATTATTTTCAAATTATATATGAATGGGCTGTTTGAATGTTTTAAATTCTGAAAAACCATAGCCTTGCATCTCTTTAGTGAGCTCGGAGAAACCGTGTCTTGCTAGGGAGGTGTGGCGGTGGCATCCCGGCCTGGGTTACCAAAACCGGGGTGTTACAAGTTGGTATCAGAGCCCGGAATATTTTAAAACTACTATTTTAAAGAGCCCGTAATATTTTTAAACTATTATTTTCAAGTATTATTATTTTTAAAGTTATCATTTCTAAACTAGTAGTATATTTCAAAGAGCCCAATTATTATTTTGAAATTAAAGCCCAAATTTTTAGCCCAAAAATTTTTTTTTAGAAGCCCAAGAAATTATTTTGGCCCAATAACCTTGTTTTTATTTAAAGCCCAAATAATTTATTTCTTTCGGCCAAATATAGTGGCCCAAACCTTTTATCCTTATTTTAATCTATCCATGGAATAAATTTATTTTTAAAACCCATGGATAAATAAAGGCATGCATAAAATTTTTTTTTATTGGGGGGATCACATATGCATATGCATACATAAATATCTGTACTAACTTTTTTTGTGAATCGTATGTGATACATAACCTTCTCACTCTTATAACACCCCATAAAATTATTAAATAAAATTTTAAATTTTAATAAATTAATATTCATAATTTCGTCATAAATTTAATTTTTAGAAGATGAAAAGAAATAATATTTTACGAAGTGTGAATTTATCTCAGCCGATCCTAGTTATAAACTAACTTTAAGGAATTGGAACTTTTTAAGAACAAATCTTTAAATTAAATTATAAGTGTTGAATTGATTAAGTCCATAATTAATTATTTGGTTTGGACCATTCTATTAAGTCCATGGATTAAAATTTATTAGCTTCAGTCCAATAAACCAATTAAATTAGGTGATCCATTAAGCAAATGGACCCAATTTAAAGGATAAGATGGGCTATTTCCACTACTAGTGAAAATCAACATGTAATTTAAGTCCACTAAATTAAATTAAATTATGAACATAAGATCATTAAGATATTAATTAAACCCATTAAGAGTTATTTGTAACTATAAAATTATTAAAGATCTATTAAGTCCATAGTATATTTAAACCTATTAAGTTCATGAATTTAGCAAATTAAAATTGAGCTATTTAATTAACTTTGAAGAGACCAATTAATAGGTTTTAGACCAATAAGTATATAGAGACCAAATTAATTAAGTCCAACACTAAGCCCAACTTCATTTGGCCCAACAACCACAAAACCCTAACCCTAACCCTAATCTCCCTCCTCCGGCGCCGCCACTGCCGCCGGCGGCCGCCGGCGACACCACCTCCGGCATTCCAACCTAGTGCCGCCACCACCCAAAACCACCAGTGACTCCCTCTGTCGTCTCCTTCCTCGGTCACCACCATTGCGGAGCACCACCACCGAGCCTCCACCGGCGCCGCCTCCACGGCCACAACCTCCAGCGAATCCGCCACCACAGCCCCGTCGCCACTCCTCCTTCCTTCCACCAAACCGATCGGCTGCTACAACCCAAAACCCCCATGGCCGCCGCCACCACTCAACAGCCCTATCACCACCATCCTCTTTCCAACCCACAAAATCTGAACACCCCCATCTCCAACAACACAGAACCAAACCAACAATGAAATAAGAAAAAGAGAGAGAGAGAAGGGAGACGAGAGAAAGGAAGAAAGAGGGAGCTCGAGCCCCGCTGCCGCCGCCGAGCCTGCTGTCGCCGCCTCCATGGTGCCGGCCGGAGATTCTTCAAGAGAGAGAGCAAAACAAACAAAAACAGAAAGAGAAAGGAGAGACGGAGAGGGAAGAGGAGGACGAGAAGAGGAGAGAAGAAGATAGGAAGGAAAGGAGAAGAAGGTTGCCGCCGCTGCCGCCTGTCGTCCGTCATCTCCGTGCGCCGCCGCCTCCCCGGAGCTGCCATGGAGAGAGAGGGTAAAAAGACAAAGGAAATGGGGTGGGGGAAAGTAAGGACGCAGACAGAGGGCTCTGCAAAGCTGGGGGGTTGAAGACAAAATTTTCCCAAAATAGGGAAGAAAGAGGACATTGACTGAGGGGTGTAAGGAAAATTAATTGAAGGCAGTATTAAAATCAGGAAAGGGCGCAACTGAGGTGTGAGGGATCAGATAAAACCAAAGCTTGAGTTTGTGTCTATATAAACCCCCTCAACCTCACCCATTCCCACGCCATTCTTGTTCTCAGCATTAATATTTTTGATTTCGGCTATTCTCATTACCTAGTTTAGTTTAGTGTAAGATAGTTTAGTGCTTGTGCGGTTTTAATAGTATTGTTAGAAATAGTTTAGCAGTCAAGATTTTGAGTGGGATTTTCGGTGCAAGCCAAGGAGCTTTAGAGCTGAGTAAGGATTATTACAGATAGCTAGTTCGTGTTAGTGCTCCGGGTAAGATTTATTAAGTCGGAAATTCTAGTTATTATTATTTTTATAGCTTACTAAGTTAATATTGAAATTTTGCTAGCCAAATAGCTGTAAAGGGATATCTGCTCGTAGCCTACGCGTGTGTCGTATCCATTCCATCTTCGGTGACAGTAAGTAGATTTTTACTCTTTGGAGTAAAGCCAAATTTATTTTAGCTAAAGCATAATTTTTAATACCGCTTTATTATTTTAAATTTATGCTTATAGCTCCCTACTGCTTTTGGATTATTGGTATGCCATTTTACTGTGCTTCACAATACTTGCAACTATTCTCAATGTCCTATGGATTTTTGAGCGCGCATTGTTACGGGGTTTGGTCCAAGTTTTGGGTCGCTGCTGCCACCTCCGCCGTTTGCTTGTGTTACACGACTTACGGGGACAGATGTTAATCCTCCGCCGTTTGCCTGTAATACACGACTTACGGGGACTGATGGGAATCAGCCCGATGCCATTTCTCGATTCAATGTGGTCTGAGGAAATTTCTTACCTCCACCACAACCCTTGAATGTATGTGAGATTTGGGCCCTATAACGGGGAACCTGCACATCATGTTGGCTGAGAAATTATTTCTTGGTAACGCATAGTGTCATATTATCTCTTCCCGGGATTAGATTTATATGGATTTTGTCTGTGCTTAAATTACTTCTCGTTTCAGCATACCATTACCATAACTGTTGTCTTTAAATTATTTCTGCAACCCTACCTCCTCCGGGAGTAAACGTCTACTTACTCAGCGATTGTTTTCGCTGACTCTACACTTGTCACCATTTCCTTTCAGGTTTTGAGATCTGCAAGGCATCATCTGCACGGGCACGATTGGGGGTATTATTTATAAAAATGTATATTTTAAAAACCCCCTTTTTATAATAATATATTACTTGGCATAGATAGTGATTTATCGAGCATAAACAAAATATTTGGGTTTTATCCCATTTATGAAAATATGGTGCCCTACTGTTTTAAACAATGCATTACGCGTTAAACAGTATTTTTGAGTATGAAATAGACAACCCCTTTTTATGAAATAAAAACTTCCATGGATTTACTCCATTATTGTTATTGCGCGCTTTGAGGAATGCAGTCCTCCGTTTGGTTACGCTATACCAAACATTTTTATTAAGCTTATTTTATACTTCTCATAGTATATAAGCTTCTTTGTGAATTATATGCTAGCTTGTCCGGAACGTGGTTAGCATATACATTCAATTCTGATTTTCTGCAATTATTTATGCTAGCCTTAGCGTATTTCGGGCAGTCCGGAATACGTGGCGGTAGCACCCCACCCATTGTTCCCGCTCTTTTCTTCCGCTGCATCTTTAGGGAGAACGGGGGTGTTACAGTTTGGTATCAGAGCGTTTTGCTCTTGGAATTGTGCATCTGTAATTTTTAAAATTCATGCACCAAAAATTATTTTTAAAGCCAGGTGGCTATGCAAGTCGTGTATTTAAATTATTAAAATTTTACACGAAAAGTATTTGAAAGCTTTCGGATTAGTGCATATAAATTATTGCAATTTTTGCACGAGAAATATTTTTGAAGAGCCATTTTTGCTCTAAGAAGTAGTGCATTTAAATTATTGAAATTTTTGCACGAAATATTTTGAAAAGACTATGCCAAGTATTTTTAAAGTTAAATTTGGGGATGGGAGCACACACATATGCATATAGGCACGAGCAGAATTTTGGATTATTACAAGTTCATTTTTGACAAGGATTATTCCAATGTGTCGGACTCCGAGCTAGAGTCTCTCTCCGACTATCTTATGATTATTTTGCTAAGTATTGCCTTAGTACCTACCCCTAGACGTGTCTTGGATAACCTACTAGTATTGCACTAGTTTATTGGTTTCTCAGTTCAGTTGCCTTATTACGTAAGATGATGCCTACAATAGGTGACGATGATTGCGATTACTTTTATTTTTACTATCGGTAAGGTATGGGAACGTTTACCCCAAAGTTATACCTACCAAGTGGTAACATGGTATTGAAATGGTCTATGACCCTTCTTTGATCTATCAAGAATTTGCCATATCACAAATTGTTTTATGGCCTTAGTGCGAATTGCGTTCTCGCCTTAGTCAACATAAGGTTATACCTTAGTCTTATAAGAGCATGAGTTATATGTTAACAACATGATCATGCGGATGACCATGAATAAGAAATTTCCAAATATTATGTCGCCTTAAAGATAAGACGCGAATATTTTGAAAGAACACCAAGAGATTGTAAACTCACAACGAGTTTTATGAAATTTACGAATTTCCCTTAAATTCATATGCCAATTGGCAAGGAAAGTTACATATTTACCGAGAATATTCTTGAGGAAGCAAATGGCCTCAATCATGCGCTTAAAGGATAACTTAAGACATTAAAATTCTATTCCTTTAGGTTTAAGGACTTCGAACCCAATCTTTGATTAAGGTTATCGGCTAACTAATGCTTGATGGAATAGTTGGAAATGACTTTTATCTACCTCGATAGGATTCCCAAATACGTTATGTGAAAGGTTTTTCCTTAAAAAAAAAAATAGTAATAGATAGATAATAATTGAAATAATAATGATAATAATAATAATAATAATGAAAACGAAAATATACGAGAGCCTATAATACAATAGATTGAATACTATGGATTGCCAAGGACGAAGTTTATAATTAAGGACGGAAGACTAGCTCACCTATGAATTTTAAAATTCATAATTTCCAAATTATGTGGATAATTCTTAGAGGGGAAATGCCATTATTATTTATCTTGGCGATAACCCGCCAAGCAAGGAAACGTAAGAATCCAAAATTTATGTCATTAAAATTTTTGTTATGTGTAAATAAAACATCTACAATGGAGGACATAGTAAGGTGGATACTTACTATTAAGCTCCAAGACTAAATGCTCGGACCTGAGAATTTCGTTAGTTAACAACGTTATAATCCAGTTTCAATTAAACATAGTGAGTTGGACACTTGCAAGAATTTTCAGGGTTATGGATAATTGAAACCTAACCTACCTCATTGGATGCCAAGTGACTTTCTTATAAGCCCTATGTAAGTCGGAATTTATAAGGATCATGGAATACTTGAAGGAAAAACCTACCAATTTAAAAACCGAGTCAGAGGAAGCTTTCGCGTTTCTTCATTGAGGGCTTCATGGTGAGAAGTATCGAGTTATTGGATTTGCTTTATACCATTTTGAATTCGCCACAATGGCAATTTCCTACTATGTTGTTAAATATTCTTCTACAAAAGGATTCGGTAACCTATATCAGGATAATTGGATTTCATCCTATTCCTAAGTAAATTAATAGGTTACCAAGGATAAACATTGTTACAAAGGGGTGAATTATAAAGCCTGTCAATTTTGGACGTACTAACTTATCAAATTGTGGGAAATGACCCTTGGATGGACGAGGTCGTCCCCATTTTTCTTTCCAAAGAGACAACATTCCAGCGATGAGCTGAAATTGTAGACTCTTGTTATTTAATGTATTATTATTCAGGGACACCTAACAATGGGACGTAGGAATAATTGGAAAACTCCCACGCGCACAACTAAATTGAATCAATGTTTAACCCTAGACGAGAGTACTTTCAATTAAGGATGAGCCGAGTTGGATATCAGGAGGATTAAAATTTTTCTAGACTGGATTGAACCCAGCAAACTTACCCTAATACTTTGGATTTAAGAATACACAAATCGTACCCATAAAGGTTATGGATGACGGCCTATGAGGAGCATGGGACACCTACAAAGACATAATGGGATGAAATCCTAACATGACCAAAGGACTATTGAAAAATACATGCCTTAGTCTGATTACAATTGGAATTGCCTAAGTACTTAAGATAAATAAACAAGAATTTATTACAAGACCCATCCTAATTACCGCAGAAATTATGGAAAGTACAATCGAGGCATGAAAGTAATTGGCCAAGTGTTGAACGCGAATAAATGATTTTTCCTAAGAGCAACGGTTTACCAACCAGGAAGGTTGGATGCCAAAGGGCCAAGTGGCTTTCTAAACCCACAAGTTAGAACGACCACAACCCGCATCCTTACCTCTTAAACATAGAGGGTAGGATTTAAATGTTTATGAGGATAAGTACCTAGTACGTGACCCCGGGCTAGCAAAAGTTGTGTTCACACTTAAAGTATGAAAGAACTATAGAAAGGAATAGAGTACGCGACATAAAAGAAGAGTTGGGAATTATTTAAGGATTATGGCGTACCCAAAGGAAGCTCACCATTTTAAACAATAATTGGAAACCCTGCAATGGGAATAGGGTAGCATACTAGTATATCAATGGATTTCTTCCCTTGGTTTATCCTGATACCCTTTTCGGCGTAATAAAATATGGGTAACCAAAATTGGAAAGAAATAAAGTACAAGGCAATTAGCATCTCTCCCTAAGGGAAGTGTTACAAGTAGGATGACCTGATCAGTTTAACCCCAATGGTTAATAACCAAATATAAAGTTTTTAGGACTGCTTGATAAATTAAAATTGGATAATACCGTCCATGTAAGAGCTATAAGATATCAAGGAGAAATATCCAAAGACGTTTAAATAGAATTTTAATCAATAGGTGGCACGTTGAGAGTTTTCTAGGAATTTTGGAAGTATATCTCCAGTTATAATTTTCCCAAGTTTTGTCGTAGGGCTTCGAGGACGAAGCCTCATTTTAAGGAGGGTAGACTATAACACCCCATAAAATTATTAAATAAAATTTTAAATTTTAATAAATTAATATTCATAATTTCGTCATAAATTTAATTTTTAGAAGATGAAAAGAAATAATATTTTACGAAGTGTGAATTTATCTCAGCCGATCCTAGTTATAAACTAACTTTAAGGAATTGGAACTTTTTAAGAACAAATCTTTAAATTAAATTATAAGTGTTGAATTGATTAAGTCCATAATTAATTATTTGGTTTGGACCATTCTATTAAGTCCATGGATTAAAATTTATTAGCTTCAGTCCAATAAACCAATTAAATTAGGTGATCCATTAAGCAAATGGACCCAATTTAAAGGATAAGATGGGCTATTTCCACTACTAGTGAAAATCAACATGTAATTTAAGTCCACTAAATTAAATTAAATTATGAACATAAGATCATTAAGATATTAATTAAACCCATTAAGAGTTATTTGTAACTATAAAATTATTAAAGATCTATTAAGTCCATAGTATATTTAAACCTATTAAGTTCATGAATTTAGCAAATTAAAATTGGGCTATTTAATTAACTTTGAAGAGACCAATTAATAGGTTTTAGACCAATAAGTATATAGAGACCAAATTAATTAAGTCCAACACTAAGCCCAACTTCATTTGGCCCAACAACCACAAAACCCTAACCCTAACCCTAATCTCCCTCCTCCGGCGCCGCCACTGCCGCCGGCGGCCGCCGGCGACACCACCTCCGGCATTCCAACCTAGTGCCGCCACCACCCAAAACCACCAGTGACTCCCTCTGTCGTCTCCTTCCTCGGTCACCACCATTGCGGAGCACCACCACCGAGCCTCCACCGGCGCCGCCTCCACGGCCACAACCTCCAGCGAATCCGCCACCACAGCCCCGTCGCCACTCCTCCTTCCTTCCACCAAACCGATCGGCTGCTACAACCCAAAACCCCCATGGCCGCCGCCACCACTCAACAGCCCTATCACCACCATCCTCTTTCCAACCCACAAAATCTGAACACCCCCATCTCCAACAACACAGAACCAAACCAACAATGAAATAAGAAAAAGAGAGAGAGAGAAGGGAGACGAGAGAAAGGAAGAAAGAGGGAGCTCGAGCCCCGCTGCCGCCGCCGAGCCTGCTGTCGCCGCCTCCATGGTGCCGGCCGGAGATTCTTCAAGAGAGAGAGCAAAACAAACAAAAACAGAAAGAGAAAGGAGAGACGGAGAGGGAAGAGGAGGACGAGAAGAGGAGAGAAGAAGATAGGAAGGAGAGGAGAAGAAGGTTGCCGCCGCTGCCGCCTGCCGTCCGTCATCTCCGTGCGCCGCCGCCTCCCCGGAGCTGCCATGGAGAGAGAGGGTAAAAAGACAAAGGAAATGGGGTGGGGGAAAGTAAGGACGCAGACAGAGGGCTCTGCAAAGCTGGGGGGTTGAAGACAAAATTTTCCCAAAATAGGGAAGAAAGAGGACATTGACTGAGGGGTGTAAGGAAAATTAATTGAAGGCAGTATTAAAATCAGGAAAGGGCGCAACTGAGGTGTGAGGGATCAGATAAAACCAAAGCTTGAGTTTGTGTCTATATAAACCCCCTCAACCTCACCCATTCCCACGCCATTCTTGTTCTCAGCATTAATATTTTTGATTTCGGCTATTCTCATTACCTAGTTTAGTTTAGTGTAAGATAGTTTAGTGCTTGTGCGGTTTTAATAGTATTGTTAGAAATAGTTTAGCAGTCAAGATTTTGAGTGGGATTTTCGGTGCAAGCCAAGGAGCTTTAGAGCTGAGTAAGGATTATTACAGATAGCTAGTTCGTGTTAGTCCTCCGGGTAAGATTTATTAAGTCGGAAATTCTAGTTATTATTATTTTTATAGCTTACTAAGTTAATATTGAAATTTTGCTAGCCAAATAGCTGTAAAGGGATATCTGCTCGTAGCCTACGCGTGTGTCGTATCCATTCCATCTTCGGTGACAGTAAGTAGATTTTTACTCTTTGGAGTAAAGCCAAATTTATTTTAGCTAAAGCATAATTTTTAATACCGCTTTATTATTTTAAATTTATGCTTATAGCTCCCTACTGCTTTTGGATTATTGGTATGCCATTTTACTGTGCTTCACAATACTTGCAACTATTCTCAATGTCCTATGGATTTTTGAGCGCGCATTGTTACGGGGTTTGGTCCAAGTTTTGGGTCGCTGCTGCCACCTCCGCCGTTTGCTTGTGTTACACGACTTACGGGGACAGATGTTAATCCTCCGCCGTTTGCCTGTAATACACGACTTACGGGGACTGATGGGAATCAGCCCGATGCCATTTCTCGATTCAATGTGGTCTGAGGAAATTTCTTACCTCCACCACAACCCTTGAATGTATGTGAGATTTGGGCCCTATAACGGGGAACCTGCACATCATGTTGGCTGAGAAATTATTTCTTGGTAACGCATAGTGTCATATTATCTCTTCCCGGGATTAGATTTATATGGATTTTGTCTGTGCTTAAATTACTTCTCGTTTCAGCATACCATTACCATAACTGTTGTCTTTAAATTATTTCTGCAACCCTACCTCCTCCGGGAGTAAACGTCTACTTACTCAGCGATTGTTTTCACTGACTCTACACTTGTCACCATTTCCTTTCAGGTTTTGAGATCTGCAAGGCATCATCTGCACGGGCACGATTGGGGGTATTATTTATAAAAATGTATATTTTAAAAACCCCCTTTTTATAATAATATATTACTTGGCATAGATAGTGATTTATCGAGCATAAACAAAATATTTGGGTTTTATCCCATTTATGAAAATATGGTGCCCTACTGTTTTAAACAATGCATTACGCGTTAAACAGTATTTTTGAGTATGAAATAGACAACCCCTTTTTATGAAATAAAAACTTCCATGGATTTACTCCATTATTGTTATTGCGCGCTTTGAGGAATGCAGTCCTCCGTTTGGTTACGCTATACCAAACATTTTTATTAAGCTTATTTTATACTTCTCATAGTATATAAGCTTCTTTGTGAATTATATGCTAGCTTGTCCGGAACGTGGTTAGCATATACATTCAATTCTGATTTTCTGCAATTATTTATGCTAGCCTTAGCGTATTTCGGGCAGTCCGGAATATGTGGCGGTAGCACCCCACCCATTGTTCCCGCTCTTTTCTTCCGCTGCATCTTTAGGGAGAACGGGGGTGTTACAACTCTAGTGTTCGACATGACCTTGAGTCTTGACTTAGAAGCGCCAACTTAAGACTAACTTTGCCTTAGTCCTAGATCTTGATCACTTAGAAACTCATCTTCGCGTACTTCTATAACAGAAAATGGCACCTATAAGAAAACAGAGGAAGGATCATATACGATGATACCCGAACCTGGTTGTGAATAATACATAGGCAGTTATGGGGACATAACTATAATCTTAAGGGGGGGAGGATGTAATACCCCGTAAGAATGCATAAGCATTTATTTTTGAAACCCGGATAGTTTGTATCCCAAATAAACAAAAGGACCCTAACTCTTAGCGCGAGAAAAGCCGAAACACAACTTCGAGGACGAAGTTGATTCTTAAGGGGGGTAGACTGTAATACCCCAGATTTTTATCAACGTCCAAAGGAATAAAATTTATTCCGATCAATGTCGAAATATCTCCGAGAAGAAGAAAATAATTTATCACAATAAATTATTGCTCGGAAATAAAACGCCGATAGATTCAAATTCAAAACGGAATAAAAGAGGGAAAGGAAGCCCGAAGACATTCCATGAATTGAGTCAAGATAATTGGAATTAAATTCAAGAAGGAAAAGAATTTTAATTCCAAGAACCCGTGAAGTCGGAAGAAATTTAATGATACAAGTTATTGCACGGGAATGAAAAGACGACAAATTGGAAGCCGACGAACCCGAGAAATCGCCATCGAAAATTTAAATCCAAAAATAAAGAATTGGATTTAAATTATTAAAACCGAAATAATTCCGAGAGAGCGGAATTTATTATTTACCGGAAGATAACAACTCGAAACGAGTTTATCGAATTGTCCCAACAATCACGGATAATTCCCACATTATGATTTTTATTTTTGTAGAGAAGGAATCTTAATATTAAAAAAAAAAAAAAAAAAAAAAAAAATTAAAAGTTACTGTAGCACGTGTCTACTGTAGCAGTACTGTAGCAGTACTGTAGCACATGCGGGTACTGTAGCAGCCGATCCCTTGTCGGATTTTTGTCCCTTTAATGCCAAAAATACACCCCCAACACCCCATTATCACCCATCTACTTCATTTCTTCACCCAAAAACACTCCCAAAACTCTCCCAAAGCCAAAACACCTTTCCGGCGAACTTCCGGCAACTTTCCGGCAACCAAATCCGACCGAGGAAGTGTGTAGATCAAGGATCACAGTGCTTAGATCTTTGGTAAGTAGTATCTTAGGTTCTCAATCTCGTTTTTCCTCTCAAATCCCCAATCTAACTCTTGAATCGTTGATTGCAAATACGTTCGTGGCCAAAATCGGGAACTTTGCGTTTCGTAGATCCGTTCGTAGGTGTTTGGACGACTCAAGAACACAATCTTTGTAAGTTAACCTTACTATGGTTTTGGGTGACTTAAAATGCAACCAAACATAGAGATTCAACTCAAGAAAATTAATAAAATCTGTCAAAAGAGGTTTCATACGCGCGCAGCGTTTTTGGATGAATTTTTCGAACCCTTAAAAGTCTTCAAACGAGAAAACTCAAAACATACAAAGTGTTCCTAAGACGTAGATCTACCTTGTGTAAAAGTTTCGTAATTTTCCGTTATGATTTGATGCCCAAAACCGAATCTGAACACTGCTGCCCGTTTTTCAAACTTAGAACTTCGGCAGGTTTGAATCTCGAACTTGTTAGCCATTTTGACCTTGGATCTAGGCCGAATTAGGACTTGTGCTAAACATGAAAGTTGTAGATCTATGAGTCTTAAATACCTCTGTAAAATTTCATGCATTTTCATTAAGATTTGCTACCCCAAACCGCGTCGAACATATTCTGTGGTGCATGAACCTTTCGAAAACTGAGACAGATTTTAAGACCGAACTTAGTTGATTAATCTGACTTAATCCGTGATGAATTTGCATAATTTGACTCTAATAAAACTTGTTTATTTTGGTGTCTTTTAAGTGCCTGTAAAATTTCATAAATTTTGGAGCTCGTTTGCTATGTCAAATATTCTTTTGAAAATCAGTGCGCTGTTTTAGAAAAGTTGGCAGATTTCATACTCGGCAAAGATTGTAAAATTTCACCCGTTTCCTCACATAATTTCGGAAAACTTAAAACATGAAAGTTGTTCGTTGGGATGTTTTTGAGTTACTGTGAAAATTTCAGATCAATCGCCTAAGAAATGGATTTTTAAATTGAAAAGGCGCAAACTGTGACATCGATCGGTTTTAAACTTGAGAGATCTTGAAATCTTGTCGAAACATGAAATTAGCCTTTAAGGTTTAAATGATGGGGAATCCCTTTGAGATAAAATACAATTGAAATACCTTGCTTGCCGAAAGGCAATTGAAATACCTTGCTTGCCGAAAGGCAATTGAAATACCTTGCTTGCCGAAAGGCAATTGAAATACCTTGCTTGCCGAAAGGCAATTGAAATACTTTGCTTGCCGAAAGGCAATTGAAATACCTTGCTTGCCGAAAGGCAATTGAAATACCTTGCTTGCCGAAAGGCAATTGAAATACTTTGCTTGCCGAAAGGTAATTGAAATATAATGCTTGCCGAAAGGCAATTGAAATATCCTGCTTGCCGAAAGGCAATTGAAATATAATGCTTGCCGGAAGGCAATTGAAATATAATGCTTGTCGAATGGAAATTGAAATATAAACTTGAAACATGAGACATGAGAAACTGTGCCAAGACGGCCAATGTACTTGAAATGCGATACGGCTGCGGCCGCCGGATTGCCGGCTATACAAAATATTGAGAAATGGTTACGTAACGGGAAAATAAAAGATTTAATATTTTTAAGTATTTATTTATTTATGCCTTGCTAATCATTTTACTATGTACGTTGAATTATGACCACATGGAAAAACTATGTTTTAAATCATGCCATTTATTTATTAGTGGATGATTAACTCAAATTGTGTATTACCTACAAGAAATGTTTTTATTAAATTTAATTAAAGGCTTTGAAACCCCTAAATCATGCTATGTGTTAACTTACTCAGCGCGTTTTTGCTGACCCAAACCATTTATCCTCTTTTTCTTACAGAGTATGAAGATTATGCATCGTCATATGCATACATGGGAACATTAGGGGAAAATCTCTATTTTAAATCCCTGCATTTAATTACGACTTGCATGAACGGGACTGTTTAACCCGTGTTTTGGCCATGTTGGCCCTTATACTTTATTTCCGCTGCACAATTTATATTTCCGCTGCAACTTTGATGTATTATTTTCAAATTATATATGAATGGGCTGTTTGAATGTTTTAAATTCTGAAAAACCATAGCCTTGCATCTCTTTAGTGAGCTCGGAGAAACCGTGTCTTGCTAGGGAGGTGTGGCGGTGGCATCCCGGTCTGGGTTACCTGTAACACCCCGGTTTTGGTAACCCAAGCCGGGATGCCACCGCCACACCTCCCTAGCAAGACACGGTTTCTCCGAGCTCACTAAAGAGATGCAAGGCTATGGTTTTTCAGGATTTAAAATATTCAAACAGCCCATTCATAGATAATTTAAAAATAATACATCAAAGTTGCAGCGGAAATTTTAATTTGTGCAGCGGAAATAATGTATAAGGGCCGACATGGCCAAAACACGGGTTAACAGGCCCGTTCATGCAAGTCGTAATTAAATGCAGGGATTTAAAATAAAGATTTCCCCTAATGTTCCCATGTATGCATATGACGATGCATATTCTTCGTACTCTGTAAGAAAAAGGAGATATATGGTTTGGGTCAGCAAAAACGCGCTGAGTAAGTTAACACATAGCATGGGTTAGGGGTTTCAAAGCCTTTAATTAGATTTAATAAAAATATTTCTTGTAGGTAATGATTTGCAAGGCATAACTAAATAAATACTTAAAAATATTAGATATTTTGTTCTCCCGTTACATAACCATTTCAACAATGTTTAATTTAGCCGGCAATCCGGCGGCCGCAGCCAATTGTAACAGTTAGCCGGTGATCCGGCGGCCTCAGCCAATTTCAAAAATATCATTTCTCAAAATATTTTTCGTTTCTTTTATAGTTCACCATTCACCAGGGCTCTTGTGACCGCAATCCTCATAACCAATATTTCCGCAGGAAATCATACAATCGCCATTGGGGAATCTAACCCGCAAGAACTCAATACATCCTGGGGAATCTAACCCGCAGGAAAACATACAATCGCCCTTGGGGAATCTAACCCGCAAGAACTCAAATATATCATTGGGAATCAAACCCGCATGAATCATATTGATAATGTCAAACTTGGTCACAAGTCCCCAATGTTTCTAAAGAATTCTTTTACAGAAAATGTTTTTATTTGGTGTAACGGGATTTTTCAAAAATATAGCTTTATCGTAATTCCAACGTCTCGATCGTTGTTTAAAAGATTTCAAAAATCGATCGATGTCACAGTTTGCGCCTTTTTGGTTTAAAAATCCATTTCTTAGGCGATTGATTTTAAATTTGTACAGCATCTCAAAAACATCCCAATGAACAACTTTCGTGTTTTAAGTTTTTTGGAAAAACGATGGGAAGCATGTCAAAAATCGAGTTTTCTACAGAAACGAAAAGCTGTCATGATTCAGGTTTGACAACGTTAAAAGATTTGACTTTTTGACATATCAAATGGACTTCAAAAATTCTGAAATTTTACAGGCACATACTAGACTTGATTTCCAACAACTTTTGTTTAGAACTCAAAGATTGGTTCGGGCTAGAAATGATAGGAATAAGCTCCTCAAGATCGGTTATGAAATCTGTCATCCTTTCGAAAACTCTTAAAACGCAGAATATGTCCGATACGATTTGGGGTATCAAAACTCGATGAAAATTTCTGAAATTTTTACACAGTATAGCTTAAGATCTTAGGATCAAAATCTTAGTTTTGAGTTTTTAGGTTTGAACTCTTGAAGTAGGGGTTTTGGTCCAATTTCAAATCTGCCACAGTTTCAAATTTGACTTTTAGGGCAGGTTTGTTGGAGGCCGTTTTCGGATATCAAAACACAATGAAAAATTATGAAAATTTTACAGAAGCTAGATCTATGTCTTAGGAACGTTTTTCATGTTTTGAGTTTTCTCGTTTGAAGACTTTTAAGGGATCGAAAAATTCATACGAAAACGCTGCGCCGGGGGTTTTTCTTGTTGACAGATTTTAGAGTTTTTAAAACTCTATGTTTGGTTGCATTTTAAGTCACCCAAAACCATAGTAAGGTTAACTTACAGTGGGGATGATGTCTAGGAAGTTACGGGGTCGTCCGGAATCCACGGGATGTCACGAACGAATCTCTTCCACCCGATTTATTCTTCCCTTGGCTCCGATTTGTGTTTGAATACGAAGATTCGTAAGTTAGGATGATGTTTATGATCTTAAAACCATATGGAAACTTGAATAACATCTTACCAACAATCCAAAGCCTGAAATCCTTGATCTACACACTTCCTTGGTTGGATTTGGTTGCCGGAAACTCGTCGGAAAGTCGCCGGAAGTTCGTCGGAAGAGTGTTTGGCTTTTGGGAGTGTTTTGGGAGTGAAGAGGGGATGGAAATGGCTGAAATGGGGGTGTTGGGGGTGTTATGGCCATTAAAGGGACAAGGAATCCCGGATTTGGAGGCCTAGGCCGACAATTAGGCGGCCGCTACAGTAGCGCTACAGTAGTGCTACAGTAGTGCTACAGTAGTGCTACAGTAACTTTTAATATTTTTTTTTTTTTTTTTTATAAATATTAAGATTCCTTCTTTACAAAAATAAAAATCATAATGTGGGAATTATCCGTGATTGTTGGGACAATTCGATAAACTCGTTTCGAGTTGCTATCTTCCGATAAATAATAAATTCCGCTCTCTCGGAATTATTTCGGTTTTAATAATTTAAATCCAATTCTTTATTTTTGGATTTAAATTTTCGATGGCGATTTCTCGGGTTCGTCGGCTTCCAATTTGTCGTCTTTTGATTCCCGTGCAATAACTTGTATCATTAAATTTCTTCCGACTTCACGGGTTCTTGGATTTAAAATTCTTTTCCTTCTTGAATTTAATTCCAATTGTCTTGACTCAATTGATGGAATGTCTTCGGGCTTCCTTTCCCTCTTTTATTCCATTTTGAATTTGAATTTATCGGCGTTTTATTTCCGAGCAATAATTTATTGTGATAAATTATTTTCTTCTTCTCGGAGATATTTCGACATTGATCGGAAAAAATTTTATTCCTTTGGACGTTGATAAAAATCTGGGGTATTACAGTCTACCCCCCTTAAGAATCAACTTCGTCCCCGAAGTTGTGTTTCGGCTTTTCTCGCGCTAAGAGTTTGGGTCCTTTTGTTACTTGGGATATAAACTATTCGGGTTTCAAAAATAAATGCTTATGCATTCTTACAGGGTATTACATCCTCCCCCCCTTAAGATTACAGTTATGTCCCCATAACTGCCTATGTATTATTCGCAACCAGGTTCGGGTATCATCGCATATGATCCTTCCTCAGTATTCTTCTAGGTGTCATTTTAGAAGCACGCGAAGATGAGTTTCTAAGTGATCAAGATTTATGACTAAGGCAAGGTTAGTCTGAAGTTGGCGCTTCTAAGTCAAGACTCAAGGTCATGTCGAACACTAGAGTGAGAGGGTTATGTATCACATACGATTCACAAAAAAAAGTTAGTACAGATATTTATGTATGCATATGCATATGTGATCCCCCCAATAAAAAAAATTTTATGCATGCATTTATTTATCCATGGGTTTTTAAAAATAAATTTATTCCATGGATAGGTTAAAATGAGGATAAAAGGTTTGGACCACTATATTGGGCCGAAAGAAATAAATTATTTGGGCTTTAAATAAAAACAAGGTTATTGGGCTGAAAATAATTTCTTGGCTTCTTAAAAATTTTTGGGCTAAAAATTTGGGCTTTAACTTCAAAATAATAATTGGGCTCTTTAAAATATATTACTCCCTCCGTCCCATTTAACTTGTCCTGTTTCACTTTTGCACACAATCCAATGCACTTTTTTTATCTGTTAATATCTCAAAATATACACAATGAAAAATTATACAAAATATATATTATAAAACTACGTGATCATACGATTCTAACAAGACCCATCTCGACTATTTTTTGCTAAATATATACTTGCAATTAAATAGAGTCAAAACTGAATAATGAACAGTGTAAAAAAGTCAAACAGGACAAGTGTAGTGGGACGGAGGGAGTACTAGTTTAGAAATGATAACTTTAAAAATAATAATACTTGAAAATAATAGTTTAAAAATATTACGGGCTCTTTAAAATAGTAGTTTTAAAATATTCCGGGCTCTGATACCAACTTTGGTATCAGATATTTTCTTTAAAATAATTAGCTTTAAAATAGTCTGGGCTCTGATACCACTCTGTAACACCCCGGTTTTGGTAACCCAGGCCGGGATGCCACCGCCACACCTCCCTAGCAAGACACGGTTTCTCCGAGCTCACTAAAGAGATGCAAGGCTATGGTTTTTCAGGATTTAAAATATTCAAACAGCCCATTCATAGATAATTTAAAAATAATACATCAAAGTTGCAGCGGAAATTTTAATTTGTGCAGCGGAAATAATGTATAAGGGCCGACATGGCCAAAACACGGGTTAACAGGCCCGTTCATGCAAGTCGTAATTAAATGCAGGGATTTAAAATAAAGATTTCCCCTAATGTTCCCATGTATGCATATGACGATGCATATTCTTCGTACTCTGTAAGAAAAAGGAGATATATGGTTTGGGTCAGCAAAAACGCGCTGAGTAAGTTAACACATAGCATGGGTTAGGGGTTTCAAAGCCTTTAATTAGATTTAATAAAAATATTTCTTGTAGGTAATGATTTGCAAGGCATAACTAAATAAATACTTAAAAATATTAGATATTTTGTTCTCCCGTTACATAACCATTTCAACAATGTTTAATTTAGCCGGCAATCCGGCGGCCGCAGCCAATTGTAACAGTTAGCCGGTGATCCGGCGGCCTCAGCCAATTTCAAAAATATCATTTCTCAAAATATTTTTCGTTTCTTTTATAGTTCACCATTCACCAGGGCTCTTGTGACCGCAATCCTCATAACCAATATTTCCGCAGGAAATCATACAATCGCCATTGGGGAATCTAACCCGCAAGAACTCAATACATCCTGGGGAATCTAACCCGCAGGAAAACATACAATCGCCCTTGGGGAATCTAACCCGCAAGAACTCAAATATATCATTGGGAATCAAACCCGCATGAATCATATTGATAATGTCAAACTTGGTCACAAGTCCCCAATGTTTCTAAAGAATTCTTTTACAGAAAATGTTTTTATTTGGTGTAACGGGATTTTTCAAAAATATAGCTTTATCGTAATTCCAACGTCTCGATCGTTGTTTAAAAGATTTCAAAAATCGATCGATGTCACAGTTTGCGCCTTTTTGGTTTAAAAATCCATTTCTTAGGCGATTGATTTGAAATTTGTACAGCATCTCAAAAACATCCCAATGAACAACTTTCGTGTTTTAAGTTTTTTGGAAAAACGATGGGAAGCATGTCAAAAATCGAGTTTTCTACAGAAACGAAAAGCTGTCATGATTCAGGTTTGACAACGTTAAAAGATTTGACTTTTTGACATATCAAATGGACTTCAAAAATTCTGAAATTTTACAGGCACATACTAGACTTGATTTCCAACAACTTTTGTTTAGAACTCAAAGATTGGTTCGGGCTAGAAATGATAGGAATAAGCTCCTCAAGATCGGTTATGAAATCTGTCATCCTTTCGAAAACTCTTAAAACGCAGAATATGTCCGATACGATTTGGGGTATCAAAACTCAATGAAAATTTCTGAAATTTTTACACAGTATAGCTTAAGATCTTAGGATCAAAATCTTAGTTTTGGGTTTTTAGGTTTGAACTCTTGAAGTAGGGGTTTTGGTCCAATTTCAAATCTGCCACAGTTTCAAATTTGACTTTTAGGGCAGGTTTGTTGGAGGCCGTTTTCGGATATCAAAACACAATGAAAAATTATGAAAATTTTACAGAAGCTAGATCTATGTCTTAGGAACGTTTTTCATGTTTTGAGTTTTCTCGTTTGAAGACTTTTAAGGGATCGAAAAATTCATACGAAAACGCTGCGCCGGGGGTTTTTCTTGTTGACAGATTTTAGAGTTTTTAAAACTCTATGTTTGGTTGCATTTTAAGTCACCCAAAACCATAGTAAGGTTAACTTACAGTGGGGATGATGTCTAGGAAGTTACGGGGTCGTCCGGAATCCACGGGATGTCACGAACGAATCTCTTCCACCCGATTTATTCTTCCCTTGGCTCCGATTTGTGTTTGAATACGAAGATTCGTAAGTTAGGATGATGTTTATGATCTTAAAACCATATGGAAACTTGAATAACATCTTACCAACAATCCAAAGCCTGAAATCCTTGATCTACACACTTCCTTGGTTGGATTTGGTTGCCGGAAACTCGTCGGAAAGTCGCCGGAAGTTCGTCGGAAGAGTGTTTGGCTTTTGGGAGTGTTTTGGGAGTGAAGAGGGGATGGAAATGGCTGAAATGGGGGTGTTGGGGGTGTTATGGCCATTAAAGGGACAAGGAATCCCGGATTTGGAGGCCTAGGCCGACAATTAGGCGGCCGCTACAGTAGCGCTACAGTAGTGCTACAGTAGTGCTACAGTAACTTTTAATATTTTTTTTTTTTTTTTTATAAATATTAAGATTCCTTCTTTACAAAAATAAAAATCATAATGTGGGAATTATCCGTGATTGTTGGGACAATTCGATAAACTCGTTTCGAGTTGCTATCTTCCGATAAATAATAAATTCCGCTCTCTCGGAATTATTTCGGTTTTAATAATTTAAATCCAATTCTTTATTTTTGGATTTAAATTTTCGATGGCGATTTCTCGGGTTCGTCGGCTTCCAATTTGTCGTCTTTTGATTCCCGTGCAATAACTTGTATCATTAAATTTCTTCCGACTTCACGGGTTCTTGGATTTAAAATTCTTTTCCTTCTTGAATTTAATTCCAATTGTCTTGACTCAATTGATGGAATGTCTTCGGGCTTCCTTTCCCTCTTTTATTCGATTTTGAATTTGAATCTATCGGCGTTTTATTTCCGAGCAATAATTTATTGTGATAAATTATTTTCTTCTTCTCGGAGATGTTTCGACATTGATCGGAAAAAATTTTATTCCTTTGGACGTTGATAAAAATCTGGGGTATTACATTACCAAAACCGGGGTGTTACAGCTAGCCATACGATCAGTGTTTCGCTAGGGCTCTTACGTCAACCTAGACATACACTTGGGCTCTTATGTCCCAAGCCGCAGAGAACATTGACAATATCTAACTCAGTCATAACCCGCCATATTTTAATCTTCTCGTTTCGTGTATCTTATTTTCAAAGAATTTCTACTCGTTTAAACCTTAAAGGCTAATTTTACCGTTTCAACAAGATTTCAAGATTTGACTCGGTCAACCACAGTTACTTAAAAATTCATTAAAAATCTAGTTTTACTCCAAAAATTCTGAAATTTTACCACTGACTCAGAAACATCGAGATGAACAACTTTCGTGTTTTATCTTTTTCAATCCGAGATACCAAAATAGGTAAAAAATGTCAATTTTCGTCATATCATTAATCTGTCCGAATTTCATGTACAGCAGTTCAAGATTATCATGATCTACCATAGCAAATCAACTCCAAACTTAATGAACTTTTACAGAGACCTTCTTAAGACATTTATCTACAACTTTCATGCTCGGCCAAAGATCTAAATCGGCCTAGAACTAATGTCAAAAACGTGATCAAGATCGGACCTAAGTTCTGTCAAGAATTTCAAGATCCAATTTCAAGCAGTTCGGTTTCGGGTGGATTTCACATATCAAATCGTCTCTAAAAATTATGAACATTTTACAGTAGATAGATCTAATCCTTAGAAACGTTTTTTGTGTTTTAAGTTTTTCCGTTTGAAGTCATTTTAAGGTTCAGAAAAATTCGACAAAACTGTTGCACCGGTAAAAACATACATTGGCAGATTTACGAAAGATTTGTTTAAACTTTTAGGTTTGAATGTTTTAGTTACTCCCAAAACCATGTAAGTATTAACTTACAGATCTATGGATGTCTCGGCTCGATGATTCGGGGGCGTGGCTTCCACGTTCTTCGTCCTCCCTCCGAGATCCTTCGTTTTTCCTCAACGCGTCCGGATCGGGGTTTAGAATAGAAAAGAGGTTTAATTAGGATTCGTTTTCGAATCACAAATGGTAAGGAAGGGATCAGATCTTACCACGATGACGGGAGTCCTTGGATTTTCGTCCAACCCAGTCCCCTCGCTTGCCTTCGTGCCTCCGACGACTCCGGGATTAGGGTTTCAACGTGTAGAGAGATTTCGTAGGGTTTTAAAACGTATTCGGAGCTTTTCGGAGGTCTTATTTATAGATAACTAAGGCCTAGGGCATCCAAGATCTGACTCTAAGAGTCTAGAGTCGAAAGATGTTCAACCGAAAGTCGAAAAATCCGCGTTCGGGCGAGAAAATCTCGCTTGGTTTGTTGCTGCCAGTGTGGCGCGGTCGTGGCGCGGTCTAAGGCCAACAACCGCGCGGCCAGCGCGCCACTCACGCCTGGACTCCGGTCCGGGCGGGTCGTGCGATCCATCGCGCTTTTCCTCCTCTCTTCCGGACTTCTATCCCTCTATGTTCCCATATTCCGATTTCCGGGGTATCTTCGGGCTCCGATTTCCTATCCTAATTTTATTCGGATCTAAATTTACATTTGGACTCGGGTTATTGAGTCCATCGGTGTTGGGTTTCCGTGTAACCATTTATTCGATTAAATTGTCTTCGGCTTCCCGGGTTCTCGGAATTTTGTTTCCTTTTTAATTTAAATTCCATTTCTCATCTTTTATGATTCTTTATTTATTTATTATGTTCTCTTTATTATTTATTTATTTTATGTTGTAAAATTCTCGGGTATTACAGTAGGTGCTGATTAATCATTCAGAAAAGTACAGTCATTTGCACGTCACCGCTGAATCATCATCCTTGCCACATCATCAACCTTTTAAATCTTTTATTTAGATAATAAATCTATTTATTAGTATATGAAAATCTTGAGAAATCTTTTCATATATTTTAAAAAGATATATATTGGAAACAAATTATTATATATTTGATGTTTATGAAAAAATTAGTAAAACCAATATATTCTAAATCATTTAATTGAATATTTATATATTCAAATATATTATAAATCATTTAATAATTCTAACTTGCATAAATATTTCGAGAAATGACAAATTATTTGGAGTATGATAATTTTGAAATCACTCAATAACAAGTACTCCCTGGGGTTGGGGGACTTACCCTAGCGGTCAAGTCCACATTCTCCCAACCATAGGTTATGGTTGGGAGTTCGATCCCCACCCAGTCCCTATCCCCCCCCCCCCCCCGATCCCCCTTTGTAATTTGTGTGGCTTGGTCTCCCACATACCTTTGACGACACATGAGTATCACTGTTTACCAAAAAATAAAAAGTACTCCCTATGTCCCATTTGAAATGTCCGAAAAAATTTAGGAAACACAGTCCAATGCATTTATCTAATAATTAATATCTTAAAATGTAGAAAAATAAAAATTATAAAAAATAAATAATCTAAAACTATGTTAAAGGACAAATCCAACAAGATCTTAATTGATTACATTTTCGAATATAACTGCAACAAAAATTTAGGTCAAACATATATAATGAACAATGTAAAAAGTCCAAAAGAGACATCTGAAATGGGACAGATGGAGTATAATTTAAGAATCACCATGAGTTATTCGTATATGTATAATTACATCGTGTTAAGAAATAAATAATTCAAATGCAGTAACATGTTATTACTGGATGACAAGGTGATTGTATACCCCTTTACATGATGACTTTATATGTATGTATTTGAGAACTCTTTTAAATAATGACAAATGTACGTAATTAGAAATTTTTCCACAAACTTTACGTCGAGGAAGTAATGAGATACACAAAATGTAACAACCAAATATTGTTAAAAAATTATACAAAAGATGTGCCAATTGAAGATGAGTAAACTATGGTAAAGATAATGCGCAAAATAAGGATATTGATAGTACAATTATTGTCATTGTATCCTGTTGCAGACCTACTTAGTATAAATGTACCCATATTTGTAGAAAATAATTCATATGAATCATGATATAATAATATATAGCTCTTGAACTCATATTGTCACAAAAAATTGTTCTCCATTGTTTATTTGATGCTTTGTATTCTTTTTCAAAAAATTTAATAGGAGTCACGTGTTTAAAATGAAGGAGTGATATGTTTCTACATAAATTATGATAGCTATAGTATGGATAAAATGAGACGGAGATATTGACTTTCTTTATATTTATATATACAATATGAATTATTAAAATTTTCACTATAGCAACTGTTAGTCAATACCTATTTGTTTTGTTAATTAAATTAATAAATTGTTGATTATATATCTATTTTGTTAATTAAATTAATTCCTATTTTATAAATTAATAAATTGTTGATTATAAATATCTATTTTATAAAAAAAATCTAGTTAATATAACTAATAAATTACTCCCTCGGTCTCATCTATTGTGCCATGTTTGACTTTTTTATATTAGTCAAGTTAGGTCTTGTTAGAATCGTATAATTATGTAGTTTAAAGGTTGAAAAAGTATATTAAATTGTGTGCAGAAGTCAAATAAAATAAGTTAAATGGGACGGAGTAAAATATAAATGTTAAATAAAATAGTAAATGGGTCCCATATATATCTATTTTTTAGATATTATTGTTGGAGAAAGAGTGTTATTTAAGGATAGATATATTTAACTTTTGAGGTGATTCAATCGTGACACCTAAAAATGAGATAGTATATCCATTGGAGAATGCCTTTATAACACTCAGAGAGGGCAGTTCCGAGAAAAATGCATTTTGACGTGGGGTTCCGAGAAAAACGAGTGAATTACATATCAATCCCACCGCTTATAAAAACTGGGGTTCACAGAGCAACGCAGAGCAGCATAGTTACAATCAACAATATGGCAGCACTCAACAGAACAACCACTCCCCAATCAACAATGGCAGCACTCAAGAGAACAACCGTTCTCCAGCGCCGAGTGCATCAGGAGCTCCGTGATTACGCCAAACATTTCAAGGATTCCGGCATCACCCTCTCTTTGCCCGATCATCACCGTCTCAATCGCCTCACTGGCACTCTCACCGGTCCTCCTGATTCTCCCTACCATGGCGGTACCTTCACCATCAACATCAATTTGCCTGGTCATTCTTCTTCCCTCCCTCCTGCTTTCTCCATTTTCTCCACTGCTTTTTTCTTATCTTTCTTCTTTTTGCAGTTTCCTCTTCGATTGATTACCTGTTAGTTAGGTTTTCTTGGAAGTTATTTTATTGGGGACACAATGTGATTGTTCGGCGCACTTAATCAATAATTCTTTTGTTTCGTATCATGAGGAAGAAACTTACTTCGTTTTGATTGATCCATTGATCTGTGATTGGTTGATAATTAATTATGTTGATTCTTGACCTTCCTATATGACGTGCGTTTGGGAAATTTTCAGTTTAGTTTCTTTATTAACTTATGATATGTGAACGAAGGATGTGTATACGGTAATGTGATATATACTTGCGAGTTCGACATGGTTTCTTGTCGTGTACATAATTTTTTATGAAGGAATTCCCTGTTTTTATCTTGCAGATGGTTACCCTTTCAAGCCACCCGAAATACGCTTTGTGACTAAAGTGTGGTATGCACTTTTATATCTGTCGATGTCCCTCACTTGTGAGGATTTTATTAAGGGAATTAACAGGGCATTTGATGTGCGCCTGAATATAATTGAATTTGGATTAGGGAGAGTTGAATGTGGATTTATGAATGACATTTGTGATTTGTGAGTTTTTCAATACTTATCTTCCCTACATATCACTGATGCCAATTTGGAATTTTACTGAATTACCAAAATTTGGATTTGGGATCGCCGTTTGAGAATTGTTTCGAAAAAAGAAAAAAGAATGCTATGAGAAATCTACCATCTTCACTCTGACTGCTTTTATGCTTCAAATTTTAAGGCATCCTAACATAAATAGTCAAAATGGAGGGATATGTGTTGATATCTTGCGAGAGGGCTGGAGCCCTGCCCAAAATATGATGTCGGTACTCATTTCGCTGCAACTCTTACTCTCTGATCCCGAACTGGATGATCCCCAGGATGCTGTTGTGGCGAATCAGGTAGTATCCCTGTGACCACCCATAGTATTCTTTGTGCTCTAACACAATCTATTTTTTTTGAGTAAAAATCTAGTATAGTTTTTTCCCCAAGTTTGTCAATCCTTTTTTTACTCTTTTGATTACTAATTGATCCTGCACACCACAGTTCGGTTCAGATCACGCTGCCTTTCTTGAAACAGCTCGTGACTGGACAAAAAAGTTCGCTATGCCATCATCTTCCTGAGGACAAAAGGTTTGGAACATCCTCAAAATCTCCTTCGTTGTCGCAACGAATACTTTCTAACTATTTGCATTTATAAAATTTTAGTACTATTCTTTAACTGGCGAATATGGTTCATATCTACCAGTCAAAGAGTACCTTACATCTTATGATAAGTCATTAAGTCTTTTATGGTCTATGCATTTCTTTATAGTTACTGTTTTATTCTATACTGCCGCTGCAATGGCCTGTTAGGCTGCTACGTACATTTGACAACACCATTGAATATTAGACCTATATTTTCAGATTGACAGGCGCAGGTGAAGCTCTTGGCTGGGACGTATGACCACTTTGAATAATGCTAGAAAGGATGAAAACTTGCCATAGAAGTACATGGCATCAAGCTTAGTACCTACTGTAAGAAGCTATACAAACAATAGGTCAAACAAATTTCAGTACTTTGTTTCTTAGCTTTTTAAAACCTCCATACAGACACCTTTATGGTTTGTTTTGAGCATAAGCAGATGGAAATTTTTGCAGTGAAATTCTTGAAGCTATAATTTCTTAAAGTAGGGGCTTTTTTTCCTTTCACCCTGCTTCGTATGGAAGATAAATCATTGAGGCATCATCTAATTGGGTAAAATTCATTTTACGTGGCTGATGGCGTTATTAAAAAACAAAAAATGGTAAAGTAAAAGGAAGTGAAAGGATCATTGTTATTCTCTTATTTGAAAGTGAATTATTTAGAGGATAAAAACATATCTTGTCCAAATGTTTTCTCATAAAGTTTCTAAATATTTTTGTGATATGCTGAAAATCAGCTAAACTTCTTGTGTCAAAACAAAGGTGAAACTTGTAGTATTTTACAGCGAACATTGGTCCCATGCATATGTTGTTGCACGGTAACTTATGTTTAAGAGGGAAGGAACATAATACAATTGCTAGTAATTTGAGAAATGGGTTATATAATTATTTTTCTTACAAAATAAAACCATGTTTGTCTATAGATGAACATAGCTGTTGCTCATTTTTTGTGAACGAATTGGATACTCATTCCTTGATCTCCACCGGCTTATAATTAGTTATGTTCAGAGGCGGACCAGCCATAGGCTGGGGTGGGCTCCAGCCCCCCTCTCAAATTTAAAAAAAAAATTATATTAAAATTAGGTTAAGTTTTCCCCAGCCCTACCCTTTCTGCAGACTTCTTCTTTAATACTTCTGCAAAATAATTCTTCTTCTTCTTCTTCTTTCCATTTTCTTCTTCTTCCGGTTGGTTGAAAAAAAAATTTAGCCCTACCACTACAAAAACCCTACGTCCGCCACTGCCGACTGGTTATGTTGTAGGTATACGGAGTACTGTTTAGCCAATTCAGTTTTGGTACAGACTCACTTTTTAGCTGCATATGCAGAATACAATAATGGTGATGTCCCCATCATTTTTTGTGAAGTGTGATTTTTTAAAGTAAAAAAGTAAAGAAAAAAATAAAAACATCACAAAAATAACCTAGCTATCATAATTTTTTATGTGAAGTGTGATTTTTTTAAAGTAAAAAAGTCAAAAAAATAAAAACATTACAAAAATAACCCTAGCTATCATAATTTTGGTGTACATCACAAAAATACTCCCTCCACCCTACAGCTGTATAAAGAACCGAATAAAATCAAATTAAACATAACTCGTCAAACTCAAGGCGCGCTAACCAACCAAATGCAAATGCATTTGCAAATAGCTCAGGACGTTAAAAACTCGCATCCCAACACAAGTCAAGATAAACAAAGAGCGTGCAATCTTTGCTTCGCCACTTTCACCTCCCAAGGAATGAATCATCGCTCCTCCAGAGTTCAATATTCAAAATGGCCACAATAAGATACCAAGTGTCAAAAGTCAAAACATTAGTATTTTGCTACAGGAAAATTCATTATTCTGTAATCACACGTGTAGGCTCAAATTCCTTTAGATAATTAATTAAGCTCAATTTCTTAAGTTGGCGGCCCAAGCCCATAGATTTCTTTTCTCATTGGGATATTGTTTTCATTTCTTTTGACTCTTTACTACATTTACAGAAGAGGCCAGGCAGGAAGAAGAGGGCTTTATGAAGTTGGGTGGGAAAGAAATTTTTGGTGGCATTTGCAAGATTTAGTTGTGGTGGGTGTTTCCATTGAATTCCTCTTCCAATTGGTGTTTTAGTTATACGTTTTGAGTAAAAAAAAATAAGTTGGGTTTGAAACCCTTGTGAATTAGGAATTTAGATCCGATTCTTGATGTTGTTGGCTTGGAAACCATTACATGAGTAGTAATTCTTCGATTCGAACAGGCAATGATTAATATTGCATTATAGCTTATTGGTGTGGGTTTTGTTTGTATCTTTGTAAATTTGGCCTCTAAAGAACACTCTCTAGCTTCTTGGAAGAAATTTATAGATGATAAATAAGTGGTGTGTATATATCTAATACTCCCTTCGTTTTCAAAAAATTGAAACGGACCCACAATGCACGCAGTCCAATGCACATTTTAAATCATTAATAACTCAAGTTCGGTATAAGTAAAAATTCTAAAAAGTTCCATATTTAAAAACTACTCGACGTGACGAATCTAATAAGATCTCACTTCACTATATTTTAATTTATATAACTATGATAAAACTTTAAGTTAAAGTGTGTGTATGAACAGTACCCAATTTCCAAACGTTACAATTTTTCAAAGACGGAGAAAGTATAATAAGTGTGCTACGAAGGAATATTTCCGGGGTAAGTAATCCATTTGCTTATCTTGTGAGTGCAAAACGACGACGTCTCTATATCTTCTTCCCTCTAAAGTCCAAAGGTAAAGCAGAATTCTAAAAACAACGCCATTGTGGTCTCCCTAAAAACGAAACGCTTCCTCTTATCATCTTCCAAAATTGATCTGTAGGTTAAACTTATTGGAATCGCAAAATCGAACCCTTCTCCATCTAAAATGGATTTGATAAGGTGATTTTTGTACTTGTTAATGACATATAGGTGTTTTTGTGGTGGTTTTGAATGTAAAGTTGAACAAAAGAAAAAAAGGTGAAGATGCAACAAACCTTGTCCTTCATAATCATGATCATGACTATTAAGGTGGCAAGTAGGGTGGAATCGACCACGCTACCGAAGGCCAGGCCAGGCCAAGCTTTTTTAATAAACAAACTAGGCTCAGGCTATTTTGATAGCCTATTTAGTTAAATAAACTTAGGTCGGGCTTTATAAAAAGCCTATTAAACCTATCAGGCCGGCCTATTTATCTTTCTTATTACTCTGTAGTATATAGGAACACGTGGTATTACTATTATTTTATGTAAAAGTAATTATTACGTTGATTTTTTTTATAGGTTTTTAAAATATTTATAAATTTTTTCCCATATATCTATAGTTGTGAATGAGGACTTGCTCAAGTGCACAAATTCATATATTAACTTAATTTTGAAATAAGCTTTCGAAAGGCTTTAAAACTGGCCTATTTAAATAAATAGGTCAGGCTTAGGCCTGTAAAATAGGCCTATCAAAGGTAATAGGCCATGTTCGGGCCTTAAAAAAAAACGATGCAGGCCTAGGCCCTTCAAGTGTAAGCCTAACCCGACATAGCCTATTTCCACCCATAGTGGCAAGAAGATAAAAAAGAGATTATAAGGCCTGAGCCAAAGCCCATTCACAGCCCAAGTCTTTTTTTATTTAAAAGCCCATAAAGACATTACTTAAAGAGACAGAAAACCAATTTCAGAAAAAGGGAAATAAAGGAAACACAAATGAACTTTAGAGATAGATTTTTGAGAGCATAAGAGAAACTATGAGAGAAAAGGGAGACAGAAGGGGACTGTTCAAGAACAACTCCAGGAGAAAAGCATAAAGGCTTATACACCCATCTTTCCTTTCTTTTTGTTTTGGTTGTATATATCTCTTTCTTGCTTTTCTCTTACATCGATTTAGAGTATAACTTTATTTTCTCTAGTTCAAGGAATTGAAGAAGAATGACAATGAGATTTTGGGGAGATGGTGTATTTTTTATTATGAAACATTGCTGTTTGTTGATATTTATGTATTTCCTATATTTGGGATTTATGATTATTGAATTTGATGAATGTTTTGGATCTGAATATTTGTCTAATTTGATAATTGAATGACAATTTGATTTGGATATCCATAATATACTTTAATTGAATTGGTGGTAATCATATTGATTAGTTTCTTCCCAAGGAACTATGTAATCGAATTGGAAATTACTCCACATATATAGTAATAGGTTATAATTGCTTTTCTAGATTACAATGCAACTGGAAAACATCTTCTATGGACGTACCGGGAGCAGTAGTTTAATTAGGGACAATTAACAGGCGTATTTAATTGTCTAAAGTCTAAACAATAAGAAAAAATTGGTTGTCTAAGCAGACCTGATAATTGTAATTGGTTTATCATTTAGCACAGGGTTTATGTATCGATGGTCTTTGCCAAAATGCTATTCCAAATCATTCTTTGAACTAAAGGTTTTTAATCCATAATTAATATCCAATATCTTGTTTTGTAATTATACTAAAACTCAATTTGTCATTTCCATAGTTTATAGAATTATTCATTTTCTTAGTTCTTGGTAGCATTTTCTCATTTTCAAAACCAAACCCCCTTGTTCTCCATTATATATAGCATAAAAGAGTTCTATTGCAATCCCTGGGCAGACAACCCTTGTCACTATTATACTACATTTGTTTTGTGTTTGATGAGATAGGAATTAATTTGTCGTATTTTGCAGCTCAATGACAAGCTGTCAGGATCCGTATGTTGAAACCTCTTGGAATCGCCAAATCAAACCGATCTCGATCCCCAACCCTTCCCAACACTTCTTCTGGTAGAATTATTTATCCCCATCCATGTTGGATGCATAATTTTTCCCGAAAACTATTGCCAACTCCGTCCTCAACTCCCGTCGGCAAATTGGGCAGATCATAAGCACCTTCTTTCATCCCTCTGCCATTGTTTTCGGAGGTGTCTCTCTTTTTCCTCTTTTCCGGAGCTATTTGTGTTTTTTTTCCACGTTAGGGTAAACCTTTGTGATGCCTTCTATTGTTCGATTAGATTAGGAATTCGATATCTCTCGGATCGATTTCTGGGTCTACACTTTTGGAAAGGGTTTAGAGCATCTCCAACCGATACCCAAAACCAAAAATGGAGTTGAAAAACTGCTCCAACCATACTGCAAATGGAAACGTAAAATGCAATTCCGGCTTTTCTACCGGTGAGAGAACAACAAGTTTGCGTTTTACTGTTCATCATTGGAAAAGCTTTGAGTGTAGTGCTTTTTAGCCCCTAAACTTATTTTCTTTTTATTTTCAATCTTTTAATTTTCAATTTAATTCTCCTGGATCAAATTTAATCTACTTCATAATTAGTTCAATTTTATTGGATCTAAATTTTAATTCTTGAGCATTTGATTTAATTTTAGTTGCTATCTTTTTATTTATTAATGTGTTTAACATATACTATTATTTTTATATTTATAATTTAATTAGAATTTGATATTTGCAACAAAATTTATTAAATATATAATATTTCATTAAATACACAAACTTTACTTCATTTTTAACAATGATATTTTTATATTATTATATATTTAATTAGAATTTTTTATTAATTAATTTTGTTTAAATTGAACATTGGGGTGAAACTGCAAAGTTGGTAAATATATTGGTAATATATTAAAAATATAAAAAGTTGTAGAAATGGGATATTCTAGAGAATATTCTTTTGGGTTTGAGTTTGGTGTTTTTGGTTGGAGATTAAATACTGTTTGATGTGACATTTACTGCATTTTAGGTTTAAATTTGGTGTTTTCGGTTGGAGATGGTCTTACTAATCGAATGCTCTTGTTGGATTCAATTTATCTGGTTTTATATTGGATTTGTCACAATTCTTACTTTTGCTTTTTTTAAGTTTTGCTTTTCAGTTTAAGTTTTTTTTTTCTTTTTTTTTTCTTTTCTGTTTATGTGGAGATTAAAGCCGATGAATGCATTATTTTCAATATTTGTATTCCACACCTTTGAAAACTGCAAAATACATTGTTTGGGAATTTCTTAATTAAGTTTTTGTATTCTTCATTCCAGATTTAGTATAAAAGCTCTTCTCAAATCTACCACCGCTGTCACCTTCTTCGGTAAAATGCCCTTTAACACTAATTTTTTCCTCCCCTGATTCTATATTGGGGTTTTGAGAGTGAAATACCCCAAGTAAAATGATATGTAAGTTCAGTACCTCTATACCATATATATTATGTATTAGTACCTATGTGGAAAATACGTTCCTATTCAGTACCCCACGAATTTAACTAAAGGGAAATCATTATGTAATTGCGAAAGTCCAAAATACCTCCACTTGTTGCAAGTGATTTGACAGGGAAGTTGGCGGAAAACGCATAAACACTCCAAACTCCAAACATGTGACCGAATCAAACAACCCCAAAGTGGAGGGAAGAGAGCCGACGGAGGAGAAACCTGTTGGGGAAGCTTCATCGGAGGGCTTCTTCATCGTCCATGCGGACCGGTCCGTAGAAGAGAACACGGGTAGGGCTTCACTCCTCGTCGTTGGTTGCGGATTTTGGAAGAGACAAAGGGTTTTCGTGAAGGGCAACTGCGCGACGAGGAGGGTTTGTAGAGTTTAGGGTTTGAAGCTTTTTATGTTGGAGGAGACGAGTTAATGTCAAGGAAAGGGTTTTGGTAAGGGCAGCAACATCGATGAGGGTTTTCGAAGGGACAACGTCCGAACGGAAGGGGGATGGCGAGCGGCAGTGAAGGCGTAGGAAACGGGCAGAGATGATGTTATTCTGTCACTACAACTCCGAGATTCATCTTCTATGGTAAGGGACGACGACCTTGTGGCCAATTTGTTTCTGGAGTTGGCGGAGAAATGGGTGGACGTATCTCCAACGATGATGAGCTTGCTTTTTGAGTGCCCAACGAGGACTGCACGATGGAGATCTTGTTCCCTGAAGATATAAGAAGAATGTTCTGTTTGAATCGAGCAAAGGGTCAAGCTTTCGGAAAGATTAGGCTGATGAACAGGGAAGCTGCATATGAGGGACAAAGGTGAGTGTTGTGTTAAACAAAATACACAATGGTATTAGAATGCTAGGAACTGGTATTTAGTTTTTTTATCGCACATTTGTATTGGTTAGCAAAAATGGGTTCTTATTGACTCAATGAGTATTTGTGTTGCGCATGCAAATGATAGAAGTGTTGGGACGTATGCAGTACATGAAACATGATTTTAGAAATGTGGTGGATCACAATCAAGGAATTACTAAAGTAGTGTATACCATTTATGCAATTGTTGTGTTTGCCATTCATATATTATGGAGTAATGTAGTATTAGGTGCTGAGGGAACGATCATGTATATGTCCTGTAATAGTGCAACGCCTGGTTTTGTTCATGCATAATATTGGTATTGTCTCTATGTGGCGGTGGTGTTATTGATGGTTATATCGTGTACCGCAGGTCGGATAATGAAGCGAAGGAGGAAACCGATGACGATATAGGGGAGGAAAACGAAGATATGAGAGTGCTATGGGCCGATGCAATAAAAGGAAAAGGACAGAGGTTTAAAGATGCGGAACAGTTCCGCAAGGTGCTGAAAAATCATTGTATTGCGGTTCGGCGCCAATACTACTATGTGATTAACCATACGAAGAAAATTCTTGTGAATGTTCCATGGACGGATGTGGATGGCGGGTATATGCATCACACCACAAGTCCGACGAGTCCTTTGCCATTCGCACATGCACTTTGACTCATACATGTGGCGTAAATAATCTCCAGTCAAGGACACATCCGAAGGCAAATGCTCCATGGGTTGCCGCATTCATAAAGGAGAAGTTGAGGGGGGATCCTAACTACGCACCGAATAGGGCTGTGGATGAAATTCACGCCGCTTTCAAAGTCGAAATTAGCCATCGCACGGCATGAAATGGAAGGGAGGTTGCAATGAAAGAATTGCATGGAGACGATTACTAATCTTTCGACAAGATCCGTGTATTTTGCAATAGGTTGATGGCGTCGAACCCAGGAAGCATCGCTGACTTGGAAGTGCACGAGGATACCGAAAAGTTTAGGAGGGCTTTCATAGCAATCGCAACCTGCGTTGATGGGTTTAAAAATGGCTGTTGGCCGCTTATTGAGATGGATGACACGCATATTAAAAACAAGTGGAAGGGTTCAATATTGGTTGCGGTTGGCAAAGATGGAAATGGTGGCTTTATAACAATCGCATTTGCAGCTATGCAAGAGTTTGCGCATTAGTATGGTCCATTTTTAAGAATGGTGTTTGTCCCATACATATGTTGTACCAAGATAATGAGGCTTTTGTATCAGTAACAGGGAAGTGACTTGTTTGACTGCTTGCGTGGTTGTGTTTTACAGTTACGGATGGGGAGACGGATATCAATTGGGAGTGGTTTTGTTCAAAGTTGAGGTATGCTTAGGGGTGGAAAAATTTACCGAAAACTCGGTATGCCGAGCTTACCGTATCAAAAATTACCGAAAAATATCGAAATTTAGGTATACCGAAATTTAGGTATGCCGATAAAATCGGTACGGTAACGGTATAGATCTTACGGAAATTTCGGTATTTCGGTATACCGTTATACCGAAATATTAATTTTAATATTATTTTAAATTTTTAATATTCTTCATTACTCCATTCCTAAAGCCCAACTTTTAAAGGACAAGCCCATGTTTCCAACACCGAAGCCCAATTTTTAATATTCTTCAGTTTGTTCAATTCGTTCATTTCATTCCACATCAAATCCGTCGCGCTGTGTGCGGCTATGCCCTAGTGTGTTTCTTCCTTCATAACTTCGATTCTTCATCCTTCCAAATCAATCGGCGTTGCTGCCTACTGTATACCAAAGATCCGGCAACTCTACTCTTCGCATTAGCCCTCCCTGCGTGTGTCTCCCAGTCTCCTATTCAACTTTGATAGCAAGGTACTAAGGTTTTAACATTTTACAATTCTTGAACCATGCTTCTCTCGATTGAAGTATTTGACACTAGCATTAGGCATTGTTGAACTGGATTTGGACCAAGCAACAAGACGAATTTGTGGGCATTATTTTCTGATTGGACTGAGTATAGGTCTTACTAGTGCCTCATGGGATCATGTCTAATTTATTCTACATTGGGGTTTAGGATATCGTTTGATGATAGTACTGGGGTGGGAAGCTGGAGCAAGTCAATAACCTTTTCAACGTTTTTTGTTTGTAGATGATGCCCTTGCTGTATGAAAACTTATACGAAACTTATCAAATAATTAAGAACTATGCCTTGTTGAAGTCAATTATATCAAGCATCCAATTATATGTTTGATGTCTGTTGATGCATTCTATTGAAATCTGAAATTTTGTGAAGTCTTGGTTTAATGTGATCTCTTCCTAACTTTTCTCAAATATTTATTGTTCATCTTAGACCCTCTATCTTTATATGTTGTCTATTGATACATTTATTTTCCTTTTATTTTCAGGATGAAATCCTGAAAGTTATTAGTTTTTGTTCATGTTGAGGTAAAAATTATCATCTTAGTTTTCTATTAGTTTTGATTCTGTTTATAGCAGTAGCTTTGGGGATATGATTTGCTACATTAATCAATTTTATTCCATTGATTATTCATTTCATACTCTTCATTTCCTATTGGATTATTGAGAGTACTCGTTGCTGGTGTCTATCTATATCTAATAGAGTAATAATACATAGATGGAGAGAGTGGTTGAGTGAAGAGATTTTACGTTACAATTTTATGCATGAACTATGATTTTTTTAATTGACAGGGAAAGAATAAATGAGGGAAACTCTCCTGGCGTGGGAGCCAAATCTGCAACCTTAATCATTCCATCGGGACCATGCTCCAGGACCAGGACCCGAAAGTTCACGGACCAGATTGCCACCCTTCTCAAGACTGCAGAATTTGCGGATGAAATCAATAGAGAATAAGGTAGCAGTCTGAAAGCATTGGTCATGATCCAGCTCGAAGAGGCAGGAGGGATTCCATCCATGGAATCCCCAATTTTGAAGAAATAAGCCATCGCCGTCGCCGGAGAGTCGCCGAAAGTTCATCGGAGGAGTTACCGGAGCACCGGAGCATCACCAGAGCACACAACGGAGCTCGCCGAAAAGTTGGCCGGAAGTTGGTCGGAGGTCGGCCGGAGCCACTGCCGGACGCCGGACAATTCTCGGACACGTCGGAGGATGGTCGGACATAATATTTGTAATAGTATAGAAATAAGAACACTCGAATTTTGACTAAGGCATGAGATGTGAGGCACTTTAAGTGATGCGGTCTATACCGCATCGATGCGGTATAAACCGCATCACCCTCGATGCGGTCTTCTAAACCGCATCGACCCCTCCTCAGCCTTTTGTCTATTCGAGGCGGTCTATACGATGCGGAATACCCTTCAAATCGCATCGCCTAAACCGCCTCGACCCTTCCGTACGAAATTCGAAGTCCCAAGCGCAATGCGGTTTACACCTAAATCGCCTCGCCTATTCCGCATCAGCTTGGAAATTAAAGAGAGTCCTCGATGCGGTCTTTTTGTCCAATGCGGTTTATACCGCCTCGCCTCGTTAAACCGCATCGCCTCAATTTTTGTAATAGATAGGTTCTTTTCTGCCTGATGCGGTCTATATGTGTCAATGCGGTTTATACCGCCTCACTTCTATTAAACTGCATCAGTGTTAGTTTTGATGTATTTTCCATTTCTTTTATTTCCTTTGTTGTTAATGGGGCTGGCCTATATATATGACCTTCCCATCATTTGTAAGATATCTTTGCTTGAATGAAAATTGAATATTTCTCTCTTCAAAGATCATTGTGAGTTTACACATATCCTCACACACTCTTTGTATGTTTGCTTGGAAACATTCATCAACATTGGCTTGAAGATACCATAGTTGATCATCAAACCGAGGCTTGAGTGGAAGGATTGGGTTGAGGTCAAGGTTTCGAACACCTTGGTTGCTTCCCCCGACGATTCTTGTTGCGGTTTTGCTTCCCTATCCCTTTTGTTTTTCATTTGAGTACATCTTCTTCAATCTATCATCATCTTAATCTTCCGCTTAATCACTTCTTAACCTCCTTAAACGAGTTAGTAACCAAGAGATCCATGGCATCCTAATTTATTTGGTATCAGAGCTCACTTGGTTCTACTTGTTATTATCTTTGAAAATCCAAAAATATATGTTCTTTGTGTTTAATGTTGTCCTCTTAAAAATCCGAAAACACTAGAAATATTGTTCTTGTTATTTTCTTGCTACTGTTTGTTCTTGTTCTTGTTAGATCTTGTTATCTTGTGTTTATTATTCACCACCGAAACCATCTCACTTACTAAACCCTTGTTTCATTCTTCATTGTGTGTTTATGTGTGCATGATATTTTGTTTAACAAATTATTCAAGCATATTTGAGCGCAACAGTGGGTATTTTGGGGTTTGGGGTGTGAGATTGTTTGTTTGTTCTTGGTGTTCATACCATATTCATCTTGTTCTTGCATCGTCAAAGTGTTCTTGACAAGATTTGTAATAGAATAGAATATTCGAATGTTTGATGATGATGTGCATGTAAAAGGCTAATGTGTAATAGCCTTGATCATTAAAGTGTCCAGTCAATTGTAGTAAATTCAGCTCCTTGAACAGTGTGTGTAATAGGTTGGATATTGTAGTATATTGAGCATTAATTTCCCCAAGGTGGTACAAGACCAACATCCGAAAAAGGAGGAAAAAAAGTTAAAATTTGTGAGCTGCCTTTTCAAAACGATGCGGTCTGTCTACTCGATGCGGTCTCACTAAACCGTATCGCACATTAAACTGCATTGCATCATCCACTGCTGAAGCAATTTTCACCAAGTCCAAGGAAGCATTGATGCGGTCTACTACCTGATGCGGTCTACCCCCTTCAAACCGCATCGCCTACTAAACCGCATCACCTGGAGAGTTTTTATTTTCTAAGTGTTGGAAATTTCCTAATTCCTTCACTTGTGATATTTTATCCTATTTTTATTTTCCTTGAGTGGAATACAATAAGGTGAATATCGGACTGGCACAAATGTGAAACCCTAGCCCAAGAAGCCACTTGAGTAATTTTTTACAATAAATTGGATATTGGACTGGCACCTTGTGAAACCTAGCCCGAGAAGTCATTTGAGTATTCGGGGTATTTTCCGAGTGTTTAGTGAGGTTTTAATTTACACTTCTATATTGGGACCACATGCACTGTTGCTGTGATAATTGCTCGCATAAGGTGTTGAACATAATTGTCTGCATTGCATGTCACATAATTCCACCTTATATTTTGAATCGAGTCGAGCAGTTACATTTGTTCTGTGTACTGCGCGTCCCATATTTCGGGCCTCACTCTCTGAACACTTGGGCATTTGTTTGTGATCGCTTTGGACTGCATTTCGTACCAGGTTGTGAATCAACCCAGCATTCAGCCATCGGGTTGTGAGCAAGCTGAGCGAATTTCCGAGTGATCCAGATAAATTCCCTCTGTTATTTTACATAATATTTTCATCTTCTTTTGCTTCATTTTATTTTCTTTTCTTATCGAATATTGCTTACCCATTTTTTCTGTCTAGATTTCTGATATGGCAGGTTCAGGACAACCTTCTAACAAGGATCTGATGGACGTACTGTTGAAAATGACTAGTCATTTGGACAATGTTGAACAACGAATGGACAGGATGGACCAAAGGATGGAAGATTTGAATCATAGAGTTGACACCTTCAAGGACGACATGGTCATGCATGGCAATGCGGTTCAATCCGAAACCATGAGGCGTCTAGAACTAAAAATACAGGGGGTGTTCGACAGGCAATCACCCTAGGTCACTCCACCCGCGACTGCTAGTACCCATCGGAGCCATCAAAGTGGACCCAAAGGTGTTCAGCATCACGACATGGAGGAGGCTGAGGCTGAACTCGAGGCCCGACAACAGAATGAGATGAATTTCGTCATCAACCGTCAGCAAGGACCCCGTCGAGTTGGCCGAAACAATCCTGTGCCTCAGACACCCGCAAATCTCCAACCTCCACGAGTTCCTGCTCCACCCAGACCAGTCAGGCATCAACAACATGACTCTGATTCAGATCCAAAAGTAGAAGAAGTGTACCGGAACCCCCGCAGGAATAATCGCAATGATGAGCCCGACCGAGACTTGAAGGGGATCAAGTTCGACATTCCCCCATTGTAATACCCGTAAATTTTAGAATATAAAAATAGGAATTTATCCAATAGGAGAGAAGGTTTCGTTTCCGAGAACCCGTAGACGCGGAAATGCACGGAAGTCAAAGGACGACGAATTAGAACCCGACGGACCAAAACCGACGGTCTTAGGATTTCAAGCATGTAATCGAATTGAGACGGAATAAATTTATGATGAGAAGCATAATCCGGAAATGACCCGGAAAAATCGAGCGCGAAAACGGGGAAGGATAGAAGTCCGAAAGAGAGGAGAAAAGACCCGACGGATCGGATCGCACGGACCCGCCCGGACCGCAGTCCAGGCGAGTCTCGCGCGCTGGCCGGGCGGGGTTTGGCTAAAAGGCGCGCCAACCCCGCGTGGCCCTACAGGTTTTGGCAACTTGCGCGTTTTCGGCGATTTCTTACCATAATTCGACCTCCCGACTTTGGAAAGCGGATTTTGGCCGAAGGGGGAAGCTCTTAGGCGACCTAGGGCAGCCTCTCCACCATTTTCATCAGTCACCATTTACTCCCAAACTCTCTCAACTCTCTCCAAAGCCAAAACACTTTCCGGCGATTTCCCGACGACTTTCCAATCACTTCCCGGCGACGAAAACCGACGAAGGAGGCGTTGAATACAAGATTCCTAGTATTCTAATCTGTGGTAAGTCGTTCTTAGATTTCTATTTAAGTTTTTGAACCCGAAAACTTGATCTAACATTGGATTTCTTCGTCCGACTCGAAATCGTGGCCAAAGTCGGAAGCTTGACGTTGAGGAGATCCGTTCGTAGGATTTTGGACGAGCCAGCGACCTTAGGACGACCCAAAACTCTCTATCACTGTAAGTTGAGCCTTCCATATCAATACGGGTGATTTCGGGGCGTCCGGTATAGGCGTAATGTAACGAAACGTAAAAATCGAACTTAAAAACCCCATCTTGCGCAGTTTCTGTAATCGGCCTAAAACTCATATTTCGAGGATTCAATCCGAGAAACTCAAAACTAGACTTTTAATCCTAACACATAAATCTAGATTGTGTAAAAATTTCAGCCATTTTCGTTAACGTTTGCTATTTCAAATCGCATCGAAAAGAAACTGTTTTGACAAAACGTGTTGAAATCTGCCTATGGACATGTTCGAACTTAGTGAATTTATTTCTATATTTTCTAGTCCGATTTGATCTTTACAATCTAAATGAAAGTTGTAGATAATCATGTCTAGTATGTGCATATTAAATTTCAGAATTTTTGAAGTCCATTTGATATGTTAGAACGTCAAAATTTTGAACTGTGTCATACCTGAGTTCGGACAGATTTCTGATTGCATAGTAAAATCGATTTTTGACATGTTTCCTCAACTTATTTCGAAAAAGTTAAAACACGAAAGTTGTTCGTTAGGGTGTTTTGCATGAAGTGTGAAGATTTCAGAATTTTCGGACTTGAAACGGATTTTTAAATTAGAAAGGCGCAAACTGTGACGCCAAGATACTTTTAAATCGAAGAGTTTTGAAATTTCGAAACGGACGGTCAAAGATTTGAAACACGATACATCTACACTTTTGAAAAGCCCCGATACATTAAATCTAAACGATACGTGAGATACTTGGTGGAGGGTGAGTGCTCTGCAGGGTGCCCCTCTAGCCTTTTCTCTTCGGGCCTATAATGGACGAGAGAATTTGATGAAATATTACGCCAATCGGCGGGAGATACATGGCCTACTCTCTCGGGTTGTCCGTAAGGATTTCTCGAGGCTCCGGAGTGTTACTGGGTATGGCAGATACGGCTGCGGCCGCCGGATCACCGGCTATACAAGATACTTACGACACGGCTGCGGCCGCCGGATCACCGGCTATACAAAACACTGAGAAATGGTTTCGTAACGGGGGAAATAAAAGATTTAATATTTTTAAGTATTTATTTATTTTTGCATGTCTTAAATTATGCATTTAAATTATGTCTTTAAATTTCATGGCATGACTAAATTATTATTGTGGATTAGATGCATGTTTAAATACACAATTAAAATTATTATTTCCTTTAAATTTTGTGAATGCATGTTAGGAGTGAAATTTTAAATTATCTAATTAAATCCCTTTATTGCTATGTTAGGATCGACTTACTCAGTATTTTATATACTGATAAAATTGTTGTATTCTCTTTTTATTTCAGAGTACGGAGATGATGCATAGCATGTGCATTGGGGATGGATTATTAAACATTGTTTATTTGCTTTTTACGATACTTGCATAACGGGCATGTAAACCCCGAGTTTTGGCCATGTCGGCCCATTTACATTTTTCCGCTGCAATATATATTTACTACTATATGTGTGGATGACACTTATTATTTTTACATAGATTTCGGACTTGTTTTAAATCTTTTTGCAATACCTATAGCCTTGCATCTCTTTGGCAAGCTCGGGGAATCCGTGTCTTGCTAGAGAGATGTGGCGGTGACATCCCGGCCTGGGTTATCAAATCCGGGGTGTTACAAGTTGGTATCAGAGCCCGGAATATTTTGAAGCTACTACTATTTTTTTATTTTAAAATATTTTGAACTAAGTATTATTTTTAAATTTATTATTATCATTATTATTTAAGACTACTAGTATTATTATTTTAGCCCAAAAATTTTCTTACCCAAGTAGTATAATATTTTGAGCCCAAAGGGGGTTAAATTATCTTGACCCAATATTTATAATTATTTATTTTAAGCCCAACCATTTCGACCCAATACCCATGTTTTTACTTTTTAAAGTCCAAATTATTATTTTGGCCCAATATAGGCCCAACTTTTTTTCCCATGATTAAATTTAAAAATACACTAAGATTAATTTTTGGGGGGATTGCATGTGCATATTCATGTAGATTTAAATTCCTGCATATCATGACTTATATTCGAAACATACTCTAACTCTAACCTCCTTGTTGACACTAGATGGCCGAACCCAACATGAACATGGTCAACTTGATGGTGAAACTGACTAACGCATATTTAGAGTCCCAACAACATGTCAACTATTTCAAGACTCGAGTAGGACAACTAGAGGGCCAAGTGGCCCATCTGGGGCATCTTAGGGAGACCGATCATCATAACATAACCCAGCTGCAAAATCAAGTCGCCGAACTCCAAGCCCAAATGGCCCAACTCCAAGACAAGGGTGATGACTTGGAGGAACAAATAGGGAACGTAGCCTGGGAGTTGACTACCTTGGCCAATGAGATTGACGGGGGGGTCCTTCAGAACCCGGGACCTCACCCTAATGCTGCAGCACCGATTGACATATCCAGCGACGAGGACGATCCCATCGAGGATGTACCTGCCTAGTCACCCTATACTTAGGAGTCCATACCGATGCACTACTATCTATATTCTTTTTTTTTCAAATTAGTACCAGCACTACTATTTCATTCCTGTTACGAATGCTTGTAAACAGCTGAAAAATTTTCTCTTGAGTAATAAATCTACAAGCATTTATTTTATACAATTATATTTAAAGTATTCCTTACATTTTAATTAAATTATTTCTCTTCAAATACCCTACTAAAACCCGATCAACAAACGAACAAGTTAATAATAATCAATGACCTATAGATAACAACTAAACAAAAATACAAGTAGTAAATATATATAAATATACATTATATGGAGATAATTATCGAACAAGGGTATCTCCAACCTTAAACCCTAAACCCTAAACCCTAGGGTCCAAAAAAAAAAAAAAACCTGGACAGGTTACTGTTCACGAAAAAAAAAAAAAAACAAAACAAAACAAAACAAAAACAATGCAGTAAGTAGAACCAACACGAATAACAACAAACAATACGCTAAACCCCAACAACCTATACTAACAGGTTCTAACAGACTGATACCTGTTAATATCGTCATTTATTTAGTCAAATTATTTCCTAAGCATTACATAATACTTCCACAAAAAGAATCTAAACTCTCTTGTTCTTGCAACAGCATGGCACCGAGAGGAAGATCACGCGCTCAGCCCACTACTCCAAACACCAACGAAACCCCTATGCAACCAGAAATGCCTATACCCGGCGAAGGGGTACACGCTCAAGAGGAGCCGGCAAACCCCATGCCAAACAACATGGACGCGCGCCTACGGACTCTAGAAGAGGTTCTCATCGCGATAGGGAACGCGCATGTGAACCAAGGCCAGGCCGCTGCGGTACCTCCACCCGAGGCCCGCATTAACTACCTTGCTATGGTGAACTCGTATCGTCCGCCGAACTACGCCGGAGAAGAGGACCCGGCCAAACTTGAAGAATGGATCCGAACATTCGACAAGCTACTAAGCGCGGTGAAGTGCCCAATTGGCGAGAAGGTGCATGTGGCATCGTACTATCTCGGAGGGGAGGCGGATGACTGGTGCCGTGCCATGCAAGATAAGCTAGCCGATGACGAGGAACCCTATTCTTGGGAAGAATTCATGAGTCTGATCAGGGATCGCTTTTATCCCATGAGCACAAAGTCCGCCATGTACGAGGAGTTCTTATCTCTGAAGCAAGGAGGGCAAACAGTCCAAGAATATTACACCCGTTTCAAGGAGTTGGTGCGTTTCGCACCGAGACTCGTGCCGACAGACGTGGAGAAGGCACAGAAATTTGAAATGGGGCTAAACTTGGCTATACGAGAGGTGATCACTGGCGTCCCATACCCAGACCTGCAATCGGTGTATGATCGTGCGGTAGCTGTTGCAAGGGTGCAACAACTAAAAAGGAAAGTGAGTGGAGAACCCAGCCGAGGATCTCAGGGTCAGGATAAGAGGGGTAGAGACAACCGTTCCGGAAACAATGCTGTAGGGAACAACTTTCGGGGAGATCTGAACAGACCCCCTCAGAACAACAACAGAGGATATGACGATAGAACCCTTTTCCGAGGTAACCCGGTACCACCTTGCCCGAGATGCGGCAGGCCTCATTTGGCCAGAGGGTGCCCCCAACAGGGCGCCTGCTACAGGTGTGGTCGCAACGGCCACATGGCGAATGAGTGCCGCACTCGACTGGAAAACATCACCAAGAGAGAGGACTTAGGCACGGGGCCAACTCAGCCTCGCAACCAGGATGGACGGAATGGAAACAACCAGGGGTATAGACCCCCTCAGAACCAGAATCTCAATCAGAATCAACGTCCCCCACAGAATCCAAATCAGCAACAGAATCAGAACCCGAACCGGGATCAGCAAGGCAACCCGGGACGTCCAATGGGGCGATTGAATGTCATCAATGAGGCAGATGTGCCTATGCAAGGGGACGTAATGGGAGGTACGTTCCATGTCTTAAGTACACCCCTTAGAGTTCTATTTGACTCAGGAGCTAGTTGTTCGATAATATCATCTAGAGTCTTACCTGAACTAGATCTACCTAAGTGCGAATTGATTAACTTAGGGATTCAACTTCCATCGGGAGAGGTAGTATCATGCTCTAAGCGATATAACGGAATTCCGATAGTTATAAAGAACGTAGAGTTTTTCGTGAACTTAGTAGAATTCGAACTACAGGATTTTGACGTCATACTAGGAATGGATTGGCTAACCCAATATAAAGCCGTGATCGATTGCCAAAAACAAAAGATCACGTTGTCAAAGAGTCGGGGAAGGAGAGTCATCTTTTACTCCCAACCCCCTAAGAAGTCTACCAAGATAGTTAACGCCATGAAGCTATGTAGCTTAATGCGTAAAGGGTACGCGTTATATGCATGCTACATTCATAACCTTGAGGCCGAAGAGGTCAAGGTGGATAATATTCCGGTGGTGAGAGAATACCCGGATGTATTCCCGGAAGACGTTCCCGGCATGCCGCCTGAGAGAGATCTGGAATTCACTATAGATCTTATTCCGGGAACGGAGCCTGTCTCGAAGGCTCCTTACCGTATGGCGCCGCTGGAAATGAAGGAACTAAAAGAACAACTCGAGGAGTTGCTAGAAAAGGGCTACATAAGGCCAAGCACGTCCCCATGGGGAGCCCCGGTCTTATTCGTGAAGAAGAAAGATGGAGGTCTGCGACTATGCATCGATTATAGAGGACTTAACCAAGTCACGGTCAAGAACAAGTACCCGTTGCCAAGAATCGAGGATTTGTTCGACCAACTGAAGGGAGCCTCAGTATTTTCAAAGATCGACCTACGATCTGGATATCACCAGTTAAGGATCGCCGAAAAGGATATCCCAAAGACGGCATTCAGAACTCGCTACGGGCATTACGAATTCACGGTGCTATCATTCGGACTGACGAACGCCCCAGCTATGTTCATGAATCTCATGAATAACGTGTATCGAGAACTATTAGATCAATGCGTGGTGGTGTTCATAGATGACATCCTGATCTACTCGAAAAGCGAAGAAGAGCATTCCGAACACTTACACAAAGTGTTAGGGATCTTATGAGCCAATCAGCTGTATGGCAAGCTGTCCAAATGCGACTTCTGGCTAAAAGAAGTGGCATTTCTGGGACATATCGTATCCGCCAACGGAGTGGCAGTAGACCCAGCAAAGATTTCGGCAGTGACCGAATGGGTGCCACCGAAGAATCCAACCGAGATAAGAAGTTTTCTCGGATTGGCAGGGTACTACTGGAGGTTTGTAAAGGATTTCTCAAGGATCGCTCGCCCATTGACGCAGCTGTTAAAGAAAGGGGTGAAATACGACTGGACCATCGAGTGTGATTCCGCATTCCAAGAATTGAAGAAACGGCTTACTACAGCGCCGGTGTTGGCATTACCATCGGAGGATGGGGACTTCGAGGTGTACAGCGACGCCTCGAAGGAAGGATTGGGATGCGTGCTAATGCAAGATCAAAGGGTTATAGCATATGCATCACGTCAACTAAAGCCACACGAAGAGAACTACCCGACGCACGACTTGGAGCTAGCCGCAGTCGTGTTCGCTCTAAAGATATGGAGGCATTACCTCTATGGGCGAAAGTGTCGGATGTTCACCGACCACAAGAGCCTCAAGTATATATTCACGCAAAAAGAGCTGAATTTGAGGCAAAGAAGATGGTTGGAACTGATTAAGGATTACGACCTGGAAATCGCGTACCACGAAGGAAAGGCCAACGTCGTGGCCGATGCCTTGAGTCGAAAGACTCAACACGTGGTGAACTCACTTGTGGTACCGGCCGAGTTGTACAGAGACTTGGCAAAATTGAGTCTGGAGTTGGTACACTCTGGCGAAGTAAGTGAGGTCGTCAACACGATGGTAGTAGGATCTACCATACTTGATGAGATACGACTAGCACAACAGGGTGATGAAAAGTTGGAGGAAATTAGGAAGAGCATTGCTGAAGGAAAGGCAATGGATTTTAAAATCCATGAGGACGGAAGTATCCGCTTCAAAGGAAGGTGGTGCATACCACGAAAATGCGAGGACCTGAAGCTAAGAGTAATGGAGGAAGGCCATAATACCCCATATTCGGTCCACCCCGGAGGCGAGAAGCTATACAAGGACATAAAGAAGAACTATTGGTGGCCGAACATGAAGAGAGAAATAGCCGAGTTTGTGGCGAGATGCCTTACCTGCCAGAAGGTCAAGGCCGTACGGCAGAAACCCTTAGGATTAATGCAGCCATTGGAAATCCCAAGTTGGAAATGGGATAGCATTTCAATGGACTTCGTTTCGGGGTTACCACGTTCACCGAAGGGGATGAATAAAATCTGGGTGATCGTGGATAGGTTGACAAAAGCTGCCATATTTATCCCCATGAAGGATACCTGGTCCATGGACCAATTGGCAAGGGCATATGTCGATAACGTGGTACGACGACATGGAGTACCACACGACATCATCTCGGACAGAGACAGTAGATTCGTCTCACATTTTTGGACAAAACTACAAGAAGCCCTCGGTACGAAGATAAAGATGAGTACCGCGTTCCATCCCATGACGGATGGACAAACGGAAAGGACGATCCAAACTTTGGAAGACATGCTGAGGGCATGCGTACTAGAGTTTAAAGGAAGTTGAGAAAACCACTTACCCTTGATCGAATTTTCCTACAACAACAGCTACCATGCTAGCATTGGCATGGCACCTTTCGAGGCACTGTATGGACGCAAATGCCGAAGCCCATTGAGCTGGGAAGAGGGCGAGAGGACTATGGTAATTGGACCGCAACTTGTTGAGGACATGGCTCAACAAGTCAAAATAATCCAAGGAAAGATGAGAGCCGCGCAAGACCGGCAAAAGAGTTATGCCGACGTGAGACGGGAAGATTTGGAATTCCAAATAGGCGATAAGGTCATGTTAAAGGTATCACCGATGAAGGGTGTGATGCGCTTTGGCAAGCGGGGAAAATTAAGCCCACGGTACATAGGACCCTACGAGATCCTGGAAAGAGTGGGGAATCTTGCATACCGATTGGCATTACCGCCACAATTTGCTCGTGTCCACAACGTGTTCCACGTCTCGCAACTGAAGAAATACGTCCATGATCCGATCCACGTACTCCAACCGGAGGAAATTGAGCTGGACGATGACTTAAGCTATGAAGAAATTCCGGTGCGAATACTCGACAAGAAGGAGAGGGTAACAAGGAATAAGACCGTGAGGATGGTTAAGGTTCTTTGGTCTAACCACGAAGCCGAGATGGCAACGTGGGAGTTGGAAGCAGACATGAGGGAGCGTTACCCAACCCTATTCCAAGACAGTGCAACAACAGTTATGGGGACATAACTGTAATTTTAAGAGGGGGAGGACGTGACAACCCGAGTATTTCTGAATATTTTGTACGAATACTTTGTACCCCAAATAAACAAATTCTAATTGTTTTGAACTACGTAATGACTTGATCCCTTCACGGGGTACGTAGGCAACTCGAAATTTCAATTCTGGGTTCAGTCAAATAATAACAAACAACGACACACAATAATACAATCGCTTAATTAAACAATTCCCGAACTCGCGAGAGGATGAAGGGGATTTCTTACCATAATTCGACCTCCCGACTTTGGAAAGCGGATTTTGGCCGAAGGGGGAAGCTCTTAGGCGACCTAGGGCAGCCTCTCCACCATTTTCATCAGTCACCATTCACTCCCAAACTCTCTCAACTCTCTCCAAAGCCAAAACACTTTCCGGCGATTTCCCGACGACTTTCCGATCACTTCCCGGCGACGAAAACCGACGAAGGAGGCGTTGAATACAAGATTCCTAGTATTCTAATCTGTGGTAAGTCGTTCTTAGATTTCTATTTAAGTTTTTGAACCCGAAAACTTGATCTAACATTGGATTTCTTCGTCCGACTCGAAATCGTGGCCAAAGTCGGAAGCTTGACGTTGAGGAGATCCGTTCGTAGGATTTTGGACGAGCCAGCGACCTTAGGACGACCCAAAACTCTCTATCACTGTAAGTTGAGCCTTCCATATCAATACGGGTGATTTCGGGGCGTCCGGTATAGGCGTAATGTAACGAAACGTAAAAATCGAACTTAAAAACCCCATCTTGTGCAGTTTTTGTAATCGGCCTAAAACTCATATTTCGAGGATTCAATCCGAGAAATTCAAAACTAGACTTTTAATCCTAACACATAAATCTAGGTTGTGTAAAAATTTCAGCCATTTTCGTTAACGTTTGCTATTTCAAATCGCATCGAAAAAAAACTGTTTTGACAAAACGTGTTGAAATCTGCCTATGGACATGTTCGAACTTAGTGAATTTATTTCTATATTTTCTAGTCTGATTTGATCTTTACAATCTAAATGAAAGTTGTAGATAATCATGTCTAGTATGTGCATATTAAATTTCAGAATTTTTGAAGTCCATTTGATATGTTAGAACGTCAAAATTTTGAACTGTGTCATACCTGAGTTCGGACAGATTTCTGATTGCATAGTAAAATCGATTTTTGACATGTTTCCTCAACTTATTTCGAAAAAGTTAAAACATGAAAGTTGTTCGTTAGGGTGTTTTGCATAAAGTGTGAAGATTTCAGAATTTTCGGACTTGGAACGGATTTTTAAATTAGAAAGGCGCACACTGTGACGCCAAGATACTTTTAAATCGAAGAGTTTTGAAATTTCGAAACGGACGGTCAAAGATTTGAAACACGATACATCTACACTTTTGAAAAGCCCCGATACATTAAATCTAAACGATACGTGAGATACTTGGTGGAGGGTGAGTGCTCTGCAGGGTGCCCCTCTAGCCTTTTCTCTTCGGGCCTATAATGGACGAGAGAATTTGATGAAATATTACGCCAATCGGCGGGAGATACATGGCCTACTCTCTCGGGTTGTCCGTATGGATTTCTCAAGGCTCCGGAGTGTTACTGGGTATGGCAGATACGGCTGCGGCCGCCGGATCACCGGCTATACAAGATACTTACGACACGGCTGCGGCCGCCGGATCACCGGCTATACAAAACACTGAGAAATGGTTTCGTAACGGGGGAAATAAAAGATTTAATATTTTTAAGTATTTATTTATTTTTGCATGTCTTAAATTATGCATTTAAATTATGTCTTTAAATTTCATGGCATGACTAAATTATTATTGTGGATTAGATGCATGTTTAAATACACAATTAAAATTATTATTTCCTTTAAATTTTGTGAATGCATGTTAGGAGTGAAATTTTAAATTATCTAATTAAATCCCTTTATTGCTATGTTAGGATCGACTTACTCAGTATTTTATATACTGATAAAATTGTTGTATTCTCTTTTTATTTCAGAGTACGGAGATGATGCATAGCATGTGCATTGGGGATGGATTATTAAACATTGTTTATTTGCTTTTTACGATACTTGCATAACGGGCATGTAAACCCCGAGTTTTGGCCATGTCGGCCCATTTACATTTTTCCGCTGCAATATATATTTACTACTATATGTGTGGATGACACTTATTATTTTTACATAGATTCCGGACTTGTTTTAAATCTTTTTGCAATACCTATAGCCTTGCATCTCTTTGGCAAGCTCGGGGAATCCGTGTCTTGCTAGAGAGATGTGGCGGTGACATCCCGGCCTGGGTTATCAAATCCGGGGTGTTACACCCATTCAGGGGAACATCCAATCCGGAAGAATTCCTTGAATGGAAGCATTCGATGGAACTCATTTTCAACTGCCATAACTACGTGGATATCAAAAAGGTCAATATGGCCGTTTGTGCTTTCAAAGACTACGCATTGGTATGGTGGCAGAAAGTGACTCACGACATTCATCGGAATGGCTATGATCCCATTCAGACTTGGGCCACACTGACGCGGGGTATGGAGAACAGATTTGTCCCATCTCACTACCGACAGGACTTACATGATAAACTTGCCTTTCTTGTTCAAGGGAACAGGTCGGTAGAGGAGTATTTCAAGGAAATGGAGACTCTCTTGCTGAAAGCCGGAGTAATCGAAGACGAGGGCATCACGAAGTCTAGATTTCTCAAAGGACTCCGAATCGAGATCCGAAAGGAGGCCAAGCTTCCACTCTACGACACTCTGTCAGATTTGGTGGAGCTAGCCATGAAACTTGAAACCGATGATCGACCTCGAGTGCAGAAGTACCGACAGGATTCCTGATCCAGTTCACAGAAACCCTGAAATCAGAGACATTCAGTCCAAGGGAAGACAAGCCAAAGCCGAAAGGTTTCGAGATGGCCAAGGAATTTAAGATCTACCGCCCGGAAGGTCCTAAACTCGCGGTCATCGAGAGGCCTAAATTTGATAAGGACCGGAAGAAAGAGGTCACCTGCTTTAAATGTGGTCGAAAGGGACACTACTCGCCTGAGTGCCCTTTTACCAAAAGAGCTGCACTCTTGGAAGACGGATCTTGGAGAATAATAGAATCTGATGATGAATAGAATGAACAGGCTGAGAGAGAAGACAATGAGACTCCGATGACAGTGAAGAATTTTACGCTGCCGAGGAAACAGTTGAAGAGGATCGCAAACTGACCAATCTGGTGGCCATGCGAACTCTCAGCGCTGAACGATCAGAAGAGAAACCTCGCTCTGACGAGCAACGGGAGAATTTATTTAACTGTCATTGTGATTTAAATGGCAATGTTGCTTCTGTGATTGTTGACAATGGGAGTTGCACTAATGCAACTAAGTGCTTATGTTGTTCGCAGGTTAGGCATCCCAACGGAAGAACATCCGAGTCCTTACCATCTCCACTGGATGAACGACAATAGCGACCTGAAAGTCAATCGGAGAGCGAAAATTCCTATCAAGATCGGGTCCTATTATGAGAGTGTTATCTATGACGTCATCCCTATGACTGCTTGTCACATACTGCTAGGCCGACCGTGGTTATATGATCGCGATGTCAAATACAAGGTTCGTGCCAACTGTCTATCTTTTATTTTTAAGCAAAAGAAAATAAATTTCAAGCCACTATCTGTGAAGATGGTTCGGGCAGATCAGGAAGTTCTGCATGCCAACATGAAGAAGGATGAGGCAGAGAGGAAGTCGAAAGATAAGGGCAAGACCCTCTGCATTGAGAGCACCTCTGCCAATCCTTGCCTGCTGACAACTCGAACCGATTTTGAGCAAACAATGCGCGCACCTAGCTCAACAGGTTACTGTTTTCTTACTTTTGCAAAACCTGTTGATGATATTTTCAGAACTTGCACTACTGCACTTGATATTCCTGTAAATTTTTCCAGGATGTTAGAGAAAAATTTTGATGTTTTCCCGGATGAAGTACCGGCTGGTCTACCACCTCTACGCGGCATCGAACATCAAATCGATTTCGTTCCAGGCGCGTCAATTCCGAATCGGCCAGCCTACCGAATGAATCCGGAGGAGATTAAAGAAGTGCAGAGACAAGTGCAAGAGCTGGTGAACAAAGGAAGGGTCCAAGAAAGCCTCTCACCTGGTGTTTTGCCTGTCTTATTGGTTCCCAAGAAGGACGAAACATGGCGTATGTGTGTAGATTGCCGAGCCGTGAACGCGATTACCATCAAGTACCGGCACCCAATTCCGCGTTTGGATGATATGCTTGACGAGCTGGGCCACGCCAGCATTTTCTCAAAAATTGATTTACGATGTGGTTATCATCAAATCCGGATGCAAGCGGGAGATGAATGAAAGACGACGTTCAAGACCAAATTTGGACAATATGAATGGCTGGTCATGCCATTTGGACTGACAAACGCGCCTTCGACATTCATGCGACTTATGAATGAGACCCTTCGTCCATTTATTAATAAATTTGTCGTTGTATATTTTGATGACATTTTAGTGTATAGTGCTAGTGAATCTGATCATTTTACCCTTGTCCAATAGGTGCTAAATAGGTTGCGGGAAGTTCAGCTTTATGCCAACAGAGAGAAGTGCACCTTCCATGCTGCGACTGAACTTTCCTTCTTGGGATATATCGTTGGGCGTGGAGGACTTAAAGTTGATGAAACAAAGATCAAGGCGATCTCGGAATGGAAGCCACCCACGAGCGTATATGAAGCCGCCAATTTCTGGGTCTGTGTGGTTTCTTCCGGAGGTTTGTCCCGAATTTCAGTCAAATAGCAGCACCCCTGACCTCACTGCTCAAGAAAGGACTTACTTACAAGTGGGGGCCGTCTAAATAGAAAAGTTTTGAGATATTGAAAACCAAGCTGACTCATGCACCGGTATTGGCCTTACCAGATTTTGACCTACCGTTCGAGGTAGAATGTGATGCATCGGGCACCGGCATGGGGGCAGTATTACTGCAGAATGGTAAGCCGGTGGCATACCACAACAAAAAGTTCTCTGGAGCTCAGTTGAATTTTTCAACCTATGAAAAATAACTCTACGCTGTGGTTCAAGCCTTAAAGACATGGCAACACTATCTTCGGGGCCGTGAGTTCATCATCCATACGGACCACGAGACCCTCAAGCATATTCGGAATCAAGGCCAACTCGGGAAAAGGCATGCACGCTGGAGCAGATTTATCGAGATATTTCCTTATGTAATCAAGTACAAAAAGGGAAAGGAAAATTTTGTTGCAGACGCCCTATCCCGAAGGACAGCCTTGGCGGCCAATGCCACGACACATCTAATTGGCTTTGAGCATATTAAGGATCAATATGCCACTGATCCTGACTTTCAGAATTTTTGGGCAGAAACCGAAAGGCACGGGTTCAAAGAATTTTCAAGACTTGATGGATTTCTATATTTCGAGAACCGGCTATGCATTCCTAAGGGATTCGTTCGAGAGTTACTGATCAAAGAAGTTCACAACGGAGACCTTATGGGACATTTCGGGAGGACTGCCACTTATGGAATTTTCAGCGAACGATTTTACTGGCCTAGAATGAGGAAGGAAGTGGATGATCTTATATCCAAGTGCATCGTCTGTTTGAAGGCGAAATCCACTTCGAAGCCACATGGGTTATATATGCCTCTACCAATTCCCGAGGGACCATGGATTGATCTTTCTATGGACTTCGTGCTAGGACTACCACGGACTGCTCGGAACAAGGATTCAATATTTGTAGTGGTAGATCGCTTCAGCAAGATAGCTCATTTTATCCCTTGCATGAAGACCAACGACGCCCACCACATTGGTAAATTATTTTTCAAGGAAGTGGTGCGTCTCTATGGGATCCCTAAGACGATCGTGTCGGACCGGGATACGAAATTTGTCAGCTATTTCTGGAAATCTCTGTGGCATGAGATTGGAACGAAGTTGTTGTTTTCCACAGCATATCACCCTCAAACAGACGGGCAAACTGAAGTCGTCAACAGAGTCTTGGGTAATCTGCTGCGGATCATCACTGCTTCAAGCTACAAGAGCTGGGACGAGTGTCTGCCCTATATTGAGTTTGCATATAATAGACACGTCCACAGTGCCACGAATATGTCACCGTTTGAAATTGTTTATGGTTTCAACCCACTGACCCCTGTTGATTTGCTGCCATTGCCCTGCAATGAGCATTTTGTAAATGTGCATCCGCAACCACATTGTCCTTTCCTTTCTTATACTTAATCACGTAAGGGAAGGATTCTATAAATGTGCTCCACCGAGCATGTCTTTTGCTCAATTGTCCCTGAACCCTTATGTGCTTAAGCGTCTCATGATCAGTGTTGATCACGAATTCTCTTCCCCGCAGATAGTGTTGCCATGTCCTTAAAGATTGAACAACAACATATAGTTCTTTGTCGTACGTGGAGTAATTCAATTGTGCTCCACTAAATTTCTCACTGTAGTATGCTATTGGTCTTCCTTCTTGAAGCAACACTGCTCCCATGCCCGTACCTGACGCATCACTTTCAATTTCGAATGGCAAATCGAAATTTGGTAATGCTAGGACAGGTGCATGAGTGAGCTTATCCTTAAGGTCATCAAATGCCTTCTGCTGTGCTGGCCCCCACTTGAACGGAATGTCCTTTCTAAGCAGTGCAGTGATTGGGGCCGCAATGACACTAAACTGTGGAACGAATCTTCTAAAGAAACCACTCAGACCTAGAAAACTGCGAACTTCATGCACAGTGGTTGGCGGCTTCCAGTCAGATATAGCCTTGATTTTTGATTCGTCCACTTTCAATCCATCTCTTCCCACGATGAACCCAAGAAATGTCACTTCCGGCACACAGAAGCTACACTTCTCAAAGTTGGCGTACAGGTGGACTTCTCTCAATCGATCCAGTACCTGTTGCACATGATTTACATGATCGATTAGAGTACAGCTGTAAATAAGAATGTCATCAAAATAAACTACTACAAATTTCCCAATGAATTGTCGAAGAGTCTCGTTCATCAAATGCATAAATGTAGAGGGGGCATTCGTAAGACCGAATGGCATAACGAGCCATTAATATAGACCAAACTTCGTCTTGAAGGCGGTCTTCCATTCATCCCCTGGCTGCATTCTGATTTGATGATATCCGCTCTTTAAATCAATCTTGGTAAAAAGACTAGCTCCACCAAGCTCATTTAGCATGTCGTCCAGTCGGGGAATTGGATGACGATATTTGACCGTAATAGCGTTGACTGCTCGGCAATCAACACACATACGCCATTCGCCATTTTTTTTTTGGAACGAGTAGTACTGGCACGACACACGGAGATAAGCTTTCTCGAACCCAACCTTTTTCGAGCAACGCTTGCACTTGCCGCTGAATTTCCTTTGTCTCCTCGGGATTCATGCGGTATGCAGGTCTGTTGGGTATTGATGCTCCGGGCACAAAGTCAATGCGATGTTCCACGCCTCGAAGCGGTGGTAAGCCAGATGGCACTTCTTTCGGGAAAATATCTTGGTTCCTATCAGGCATCCTGGAAAATTCTAAAGGCAATTCAGGTGCAGTATGAACAGTTCTATTGGGAGATTCATCAGGTTTAACTAATGCAAGAAAAGAGTGACCTGAGAAGTCAGGTTCTATTGCCGCTTGCTGAAATGCAGTCTTGGTCAATATCAGACATTGATCCATGTTTGATGAATTCTTGCAACTTTGGCTTTTCCTCGCTCCTTTGCCTTGTGGTCAGCTTCTGCTTGGGCTATTTTGTTCTTCAGTTTTTCCTGGTCGAACCTAACAGCTTTGACAGATAATGGTTTAAGCAAATATTCCTTTTGTCCATGCTTGAAAAATAAACATTGGATTTTCCCCTATAAGTGGCATCCTTATCATAAAGCCACGGTCTTCCAAGCAAAATGTGACACGCGTTCATAGGAACGACCACATAAAACTCTTTCCGAGTAGGTGCCCTTTGTGATAGGAACCCATGCCTGTTGGGAGACCTTGGTCTTGCCACTGCTGTTCATCCAGTGCAATAAGTAGGGACTGGAATGCTCCTCTGTCGGCAGCTGCAATCTGCGCACAGTATATAAACTAACAATATTAGTGCAGCTTCCGTTATCAACAATGATAGTGGCATTATTGCCCTGAATAGTACAACGACAATGGAAGAGATTCTCCCTTTGTTCGTTGGGTGATATTTATTGCTCTCTGTCAGCATTTAAGGCTCTCATTGCTACTAGCAGATTTACGTCTTCTTCATTGTCCTCATCGACTGATTGACTGGTTCATCAATTTGATATCGTCTCAGATCTTCATCACAGTCATCCTCTTCTTCTGAATCAACAACCTTGAACACTCCGGGTTCAACCTCGAACACTGGTCTTTCCTCTTCGCCAGTATTGAGTATCGCCACTCGTCTTGGATTATTGCATTCATTGGCATAATGGCCCTTCTTGCCGCATTTCCAACAAGTGATTTCTCGTTTGTCTTTGGTGGGTGGATGTTGTTCTCCGCCCTGATTTCAGTTTCTATCTTCCCGGTTGTATTCCTTGAAGTTCTTTCCCAATTCAACCCTTTTAGACCTGTAACCTCCCTCATCACGAACCGGCGACGGTGTAGGCTGGGGATTTTTGGGTCTCTCTGTCTACTCAGGGGGTCGAATCAACCAAGGTTTATTTGGGTTGTAACCGGTTGAAGTCCGATGGGTTCTTCTTTTGAGCTGGGCCTCTAACTTTGCAGCTTTCCTTACCAGATCAGTGATGTTCACATATCCTCTCATGTCCATTTCTTCAAAAATTTCGGGTCTCAAACCTTTTGCAAATCTGGTCAGAGTGATCAACGGGTCTTCATTGAACTGTGCTCTCATCATGAGCATTTCCATTTCACGGTAGTATTCTTCAACAGTTCTGGACTCCTGCTTCAGACTGATCACTTTCATGTACATATCTGGTTTGTAGGCAGGAGACACAAATCTTCTCTCCATGAATTGCAGAAAATATTCCCAGTCGGTAACTTGGGGCTGTCCGGCATTGTGATGATCAACTGTGAACTTTTGCCACCAGAGTTAGGCATATTCTTTGAATTCTTGAACTGCCAGTTGGATCTTTTTGAAATCACAGTAGTTGTGGCAGTTGTAGATCATTTCCATGGTGTTCCTCCAATCATGAAATTCATTAGGATCACCGGTCCCTCTGAAAGTAGGAATGGTGAACTTAATGCATTGCAGATTGTCGTCCACGTCATCTGGATCATCCCTGTTCATTGCTGGTGCATTTCGGGGTCTGTTTGGCATATGTGGTGGAGGCATGGCCAAAGGATCATTGATGTGCAATCCTTCGTCGATTGGAGGAGGAGGGATTGGTGCCATCGGCGGTAGTCTTGGAGCACGGGACCCTTTTCGTCGATCAAATGTTCCGATCGCGACCGGTTCTTCTTCTCTTTCAGCTAGGGCCTCCTCTGCATCAACCATGTCAGTTCTTTGGACGTGGCTATTGCTTTCAGATGCTCCGTTTTGTCTGGAAGTGGAAGGATGATAGAATGCATCTTCCAGCCTTCGTTCAACCCGTTGCATCAATCGTTGTGCCAACGCCTCATCTTATTGTTTCATGCGTCCTGCAAATTCATTGCTCAGGTTATCAATGCGCTCATTTACAGCAGAAATATTCAAAACATTAGCATCAAGAGTTTGCTTAAGGGTCTCGAAGTCAGCCCTTTTAACAGTACTCTCGCTCATTGCTCGGAGCATCTCCATAATGTCAGTCAAATTTGGCTCGGTGTTTCCTGCCATGATGCTCAGAAAAACAATATATATATATATATATAATGGAGGCCAGAAAATAAGTGCTGAAATATGTAGAGTGAACTCTCAAATTTGCACTCAGTTTTGGTCCTCAACACCACTTCAGTTCGTCACCTGCTCAATTAGTTCAATCAGATGCAATAGAAGTACACACAGATCAGATGCAATAGAAGTACACACAGATATTTTGTACGCACAACTCAAGAGTCAAATGAACAGTTCGACTCAATCAAAGTACGCACAGAATGTATGTATGTACTGCAGTCTGATCAAGTTCACAGTCTTAAACAGATATTGCAAGCAAGAACAGTGATATTTGTCCCAATTTAGAAGTGTAAAATAAAACCTTATAAACACTCGGAATAACCGCCGAATACTCAAATGACTTTCCGGGCTAGGTTTCACAAGGTGCCAGTCCAATATCCACTTTATTGTAAAAATTACTCAAGTGGCTCCTTGGGCTAGGGTTTCACAATTGTGCCAGTCCGATATTCACCTTATTGTATTCCACTCAAGAAAATAGAAGAAAATTAATACAAGTGAAGGAATAAGAAAATTTCCAACACTTATAAAATAAAAATTCTCCAATCAATGCGGTTTACTGGTGCAATGCGAAATGGGTGTCAAAACCGCATTGAGGCAATAGACCGAATTGATGGCTTCCTTGGTACTTGGTGCAAAATTTCTTCAAGCAATTCGATTTAGAGGCAATTCAGTTTATGGGGAAGACCGAATTGAGCACTTATACCGAATTGGGTGTCGAGCCTTGGCGAAATTCTTCAGCTGGAGGGTCGATGCGGTTTACGCCAGGCAATGCGGTTTATACTGAATTGCGGGGTATAAACCGAATTGATTCCAAATTGGATGGCCCGCAAAATTTGACTTTTTCTTCCTCCTTTTTCAGGTGGATGTCTTGTAATCTCTTGGGGAATTAAATGTAGACCATATTTTACAATATCACAAATCCAATCCCACTATTCAAGGCGATGAATTAAGGCAAATGATTGGACAATTTAATGATGAAAGCTATTGTACTCCAGTCTTTCCCATGCAAGATCAGACTATACTATTACATCAATTTGCCAAGAGCAAAATGAGTCTTGGATGAACAAAGTTGAGTATCACTATGAACACCAAGAACTCAAGCCAAATCTCACTCCCAAACCCACAAAAACCCTTCACTGTTTGCTCTTTAATAATCTTGTTTAATCCAACAAACTCAAATAATCATGCAAGCACATTCATACATGAGATTAGGACAACAAGACTAAGATCAACAGCAAACAAGATATGGAGAAATATGGTATGGCCGAGAGTTACAAAGGCACGAGTATTTTTAGGGTTTTCTAGATTTTTCAAGCAAGAAGAAATACCACATAAAACATGGAAATATGGAGAATAATCCTATTTGCACTAACAAGTTTGGCTTTGATACCAAATTTCTATATATATGTCATAGATCGAAACTTGATTAGTGACAATATCCGGATTAATGGTAATGAATTTTAGGGTTAGGTAAATGATGATTAGAATGATAGGAATATAGAACATGATGGAGAACAAGAACATACACAAAGGTAGATATAACAAAAGATGTTGAAACTAAATTATGAGCTAAAGATTAAGAAAGCTTATGAATGAAAGGGACCCGAACTTGCCAAGGGAAATGAGACTAACTCAAGACAAATGGCTTCCTTCAAGTGCATCATTCATTGACAATCCATCGAGCAAGCTTCCAACTTGATGGTGTGAGGGAAATGAACATAAGTTCAAGAGAAACACGGATGTGGGAGAACACTTTTGAAAGAGTGCTCTCGGTTATGAACTTTGAAAATATGTGATTGGATTTCAATATTAAGCAGTTGTTTACAAATGAAGGGGGAGGACATATTTATAGGCCAAACCCCTTAGGAAACAAGAGAAATGAAAAATACATAAAAATAAGACCAGATGCGGTTTAGGGGAAAGTGATGCGGTATATACCGCATTGAGTGCAAAAGACCGCATCAGGTCCTGAGATACCTATCTATTACAAAATTATAAAGTGATGCGGTTTAAGGTGGCAATGCGGTTTATACCGCATTGGACAACAAAACCGCATTGAGAACATAAATAATAATACTAATGAGTTGAGGCGATGCGGATTAAGGCGATGCGGTTTAAATGTATTCCGCATTGATTTTGAGACTTAGAAAAATACGCATGAGAGGCGATGCGGTTTATGGCGATGCGCTTTAAGAATACCGCATTGCCTAGACCGCATCGAATTGGCAAAGGCAGAATGGGTTGATGCGGTCTAGGAGACCGCATTGGGTCGATGCGGTTTATACCGCATCGACTAAAGCGCATCGATTCCATGCCTTAGTCAATTTGCATGTCCTTATTCCTATACTATTACAATTATATTGTCCGACGTCCGGTGGTGGTTCCGGCCAACTTCCGGTCACTTTCCGACGAGCTCCTTCTGGGCCTCTTCATGCTTGTTGGGCTTTCCTTGTGCATCCTAAGGCCTTCTTCCTTTTTTATTTAAGTCCGATGCGGGGAATCCATGTTAATGGATTCTGGGTTTGTCCGGGCTTGATCTATCCGGATCATTATTTGAAGTTTTTGGGCTTCCTGGGGCTCCAAGTTATTTGTTTCCTGCAAGAAAAATTTATACAGTGCTTCAGAAAATTTCTTGGCCTTTTGTTTGGATACTAAGCCCTCGGGGATTATCGGAATAATTAGTCCGTTGGTTCTGGCGACTACGCCATCATGGTTGGTGAAACCGAGAGGAGTGCATCCATGTGCAATGCTCGAAGCAATCCGTAAAATGTTTATGAAGATGATGAACAACCAGAGAGAGGCTGGTGCAAAAATGGGTGGAGATTTATACCCGGAACCGGCAAAGGTCTTACACCGAAATTACACGGAATCCGGTGCCTTGGAGCTGCAGTGACCGGCCACTTCATTGTTTGAGGTTGCCGATAGGGGCAGCATATATGCTATGGACGTCGAGCGGAGGACATGCACATGTGGTTATTGGCAACTTTGACGGCTGCCATGCAAGCACGGATGTGCTGAGATTGAGAAGATGCAAGGGAATATTTATAACTATTGTGATCCGTGTTACACAGTTGAATTATACAAGAAGACATATGACAAAGTCGTTATCCTCTCATGGGAGACAGCGGCAACAGCGCCGTGGAGAATGAGGGAGAATTTGTCTTTCCTCCGGATGTGTGTGTGCAGCCTGGACGACCGAAGAAAAAGCGAATACCATCCCACGTCCGACAGGCAAGGGCAGGTGTACACGGTGCGGCATACGGGGGCACAACACACGTACGTGCAGGTTAGCACAGATGTATGATCAGTGATCCCTGTATTTATGCTGAACAGAACTTTTTAGTGCAGGTCGGTGTTTTGTTAATGTTTGATGTGGTATAGTTTTTGCTATCTTTTGATGTTTTTGGTACACCAGATTGGTACATATGGCGCTGACGCTAGGAAGGACTGAAAGGGTGTAATTTTTTGGTATGTTTTCAGTATTTGAAACTTTCCTCGATAGGGTGGTTTCAATATGTGATACCATGTAATCGTGAAATGATGAAACGATTGAAACTTCATGTTATGATATTATACCACAGTTCCTGTATATGCATACGAATGTAGCTTAGGGGGCATGATTCTCGAGCGTTTATAAAATAGCGGAATACAATATGATACGGAAAAACTGTGCCAACAATTCCACTTTTCATTTGGACATTACATGAATTAGCCATGCAAATACCATCACAAAAAAAAAAAAAAAACAAATTGTCCAATTCATTTCCCCACCCCACCTTCATTGGGGGCGTGCATCGGGCGCATTTCTTCCATAACCGAGCAGGTGGTTATAGGCACACCACTACCTGGATGTGAGCTTCCTTCACGCGACATTCATATGGACTCCGTTTGCATGTCTTCTTGTGTGGGATTAGGAGGCTGTACAATAGGTACGAAATGACACGAGATTGGTGTTACCCAACGAACAAATACCCGTCTTTCGTGGTGCAGACAGGAATAGTACAACCTCCCCTCATTCCCGTTACGCGTACTGTCGGTTACTCGAATATCAACCCTCTGACCGCATTCGCACCGTACGCCATGTGGAAATCGTAAATCCATGCTATCTAGCATGCGTTGGTCTACCGCTACTCTCCCCTTGGTGTTTTTGAGAACTAGAGATGCTGGTATCCATTGCACAAAAGGTTTGGGATGAAGAGAGAAATATTGGTCTTTGGAGTGTGCTCAAGATTGCTTTGTTTGAGTAGATATGGGAAGGGATAGGTAATTAAGTACACGGGATGAGTAAGGGATGACAAGATGGGTCATACTTGGAATGTGCAAAAAGCAAATGCATAAGCCTTTTGACAGATTTGACTTGACAGTGGCGATTTTGTGTCAGATCTTTGTACTTTAATTGATGGGTGTGGCCTCCAGATTGCTTTATTTGAGTGGAAATTACTTACCGGACACAAGCCAGACCGTAATACCAATGTGTCCTCATGCTTATATGAATGCGATAATGATAGCACCCGAAGGATGCTATAATTTTAGCCTTCATCTACACCGGAAAACATGCATATTGAAGCTCAAATCCTTCTATTTTTATGTAAATATTTGTCTTTTACTTTGTTTTGGTGTTTTGTGTCTATTATATTAGGATATACGATAATTAGCTTAATTATGTACATATTTTAGCATATTTATTATTGATAAATTATGTTTAAATAATTGTAGAATGTTGGATTTGATTCATAAACTCATAAGGACTTCATGTCTGTTGCAGGATAAAAAGAGAGGAAGTCAAGAAAGCAAGAGTGAAAAAGTTGGATGAATGAAGAATTCCCAAGATTCATCATAGCTTTGGCACAAACCGATCGAGAGTGCCAAAACTGGAGGGATGGCACAAAATCGTGCCAAGTTTGACAGTTACCCAATTTGAAAGATTCGAATTTTATTGACTTTGGATTCAAACCTACTGGCGATTTTAAAAGATCAGACACGACACTTGACTTTTAACCGGCCCAAACATCATAAACATCATCAAAAAAGGAGAAAAACAGATCGACGGATACGGAAAAGAGAGATTACGCAGGGCGAAGAACAGAGACGCGTAAGAGAAGAACAAGAAGATGCAGTAGGAGAGAAAGAAGGAATCGCTTGAGATTTGGGAAAATTTAAGGGTTTCTTCCTTTCTTCTCCTTTCTCGCTGCTGTATGGAAGTATGTATATATATCCGTCCGTATAGTTCAATTTTCAGCAAAATTTATTAAGAGGAAAGTTCCATCAGTACATTCATATGTCGATTGGAATTGATACATGAATTACATGTTTCTGGAACTCCTTGATTATATTAGATGATGATTTCTTTATTATGTTCCTGGAAATTGAATTATTCTTATAGATGATGTTTTCCTCCGGATGTGTGTGTGCAGCCTGGACGACCGAAGAAAAAGTGAATACCATCCCACGTCCGACAGGCAAGGGCAGGTGTACACGGTGCGGCATACGGGGGCACAACACACGTACGTGCAGGTTAGCACACAGGTATGATCAGTGATCCCCGTATTTATGCTGAACAGAACTTTTTGGTGCAGGTCGGTGTTTTGTTAATGTCTGATGTGGTATAGTTTTTGCTATCTTTTGATGTTTTTGGTACGCCAGATTGGTACATATGGTTCTGGCGCTAGGAAGGACTGAAAGGGTGTAATTTTTTGGTATGTTTTCAGTATTTGAAACTTTCCTCGATAGGGTGGTTTCAATATGTGATACCATGTAATCGTGAAATGATGAAACGATTGAAACTTCATGTTATGATATTATACCACAATTCCTGTATATGCATACGAATGTAGCTTAGGGGGCATGATTCTCGAGCGTTTATAAAATAGCGGAATACAATATGATACGGAAAAAACTATGCTAACAATTCCACTTTTCATTTGGACATTACATGAATTAGCCATGCAAATACCATCACAAAAAAAAAAAACAAATTGTCCAATTCATTTCCCCACCCCCACCTTCATTGGGGGCGTGCATCGGGCGCACTTCTTCCATAACCGAGCAGGTGGTTATAGGCACACCACCACCTGGATGTGAGCTTCCTTCACGCGGCATTCATATGGACTCCGTTTGCATGTCTTCTTATGTGGGATTAGGAGGCTGTACGATAGGTACGAAATGACACGAGATTGGTGTTACCCAACGAACAAATACCCGTCTTTCGTGGCGCAGACAGGAATAGTACAACCTCCCCTCATTCCCGTTACGCGTACTGTCGGTTACTCGAATCTCAGCCCTGTGACCGCATTCGCGCCGTACGCCATGTGGAAACCGTAAATCCATGCTATCTAGAATGCGTTGGTTTGCCGCTACTCTCCCCGTGGTGTTTTGAGAACTAGAGATGCTGGTATCCATTGCACAAAAGGTTTGGGATGAAGAGAGAAATATTGGTCTTTGGAGTGTACTCAAGATTGCTTTGTTTGAGTGGATATGGGTAGGGATAGGTAATTAAGTACACGGGATGAGTAAGGGAAGACAAGATGGGTCATACTTGGAAAGTGCAAAAAGCAAATGCATAAGCCTTTTGACAGATTTGACTTGACAGTGGCGATTTTGTGTCAGATCTTTGTACTTTAATTAATGGGTGTGGCCACCAGATTGCTTTATTTGAGTGGAAATTACTTACCAGACACAAGCCAGACCAGAATACCAATGTGTCATCATGCTTATATGAATGCGATAATGATAGCACCCGAAGGATGCTATAATTTTACCCTTCATCTACACCGGAAAACATGCATATTGAAGCTCAAATCCTTCTATTTTTATGTAAATATTTGTCTTTTACTTTGTTTTGGTGTTTTGTGTCTATTATATTAGGATATACGATAATTAGCTTAATTATGTACATATTTTAGCATATTTATTATTGATAAATTATGTTTAAATAATTGTAGAATGTTGGATTTCATTCATAAACTCATAAGGACTTCATGTCTGTTGCAGGATGAAAAGAGAGGAAGTCAAGAAAGCAAGATTGAAAAAGTTGGATGAATGAAGAATTCCCAAGATTTGTAACACCCGAGAAAAACAAATTCAAATTGTTTTGAACTACGTCATGACTTGATCCCTTCACAGGGTACGTAGGCAGCTTGGAAATATAAATTCTAAGTTCAGTCACAAAATAAATCACAAATTAAATCACAAAATAAATCACAAGATCAATCACAAGATCAATCACAAATTAAGACCTTACTCATCAATTTTTGTGGTTTATTGTCGTTTAAAACTTAAGATCTAGACACGTAACAATAATCGGTTTTCAAAAACCCTATTTTCGTCCAATTTTAGAAACTCGCATAAAACCCAACCTTCGGGAATTCAAACCAAAAACTTTTCAACATAGATTTTGTTCATAAGACTCTAATCTACCTTGTGTCCAAATTTCAGCCATTGACATAAAGATTTGCTATCCCAAATCGCACCGTAAAGTTTCTGAGATAAAACCGAACGTTTGAATTCTGGACAGATTTATTGTCTCGACTTGATGCATATTTTTCACCCGTTTTTAGATCGATTCAAATTTGCATTTCTAAACAAAAGTTGTAGATAATTGTGTCTAGATTATGCATTTAAAATTTCATGAATTTTTGAGTTCATTTGATATGTCAAATCGGACGATTTCAGAACCTGTTCCAAACACACTTTTGAATCCGCGCGTATGCAGCGTTTTGGTGTCGACTTTTGACATCTAAAATTCATTATTTCTAAAATCTTAAAATATGAAAGTTGTTTATTAAGGTGTTGTGCACATCCTGTAAAAATTTCGTACCAATTGGCTTTGAAATGAATTTTTAATCGGCGTCGCACGTAACTGTGTCGGAATCAGTCTTTTGGACAGAAATCATCTTTTGCAAAGAACTCGAAATTTGACTCACTTCGAAACCTTATTTCCAAAAACTTAAAACATGAAAGTTGTTTGTATGTGTGTTTTTGAGCTACTGTGTAAATTTCAGAATTTTTGGTTTAAAGATGAATTTTTGATTAAGAAAGGCGTAAACTGCGTCGAATCGGATTTTTCGAACATGAGAAAACTCGAACTACGAAACGCGATATCGAATATTTTGTAACATTGAAATACGAACTTTCAAAAAATCCCGTTCACTAGGCTGAGCCGATCGTCATGCTATCATTATCTTTGAGACTGCCTCGTTAGTGGTCTCCTTACTATCTGAGATTGCCTCGTTAGTGATCTCGCGCGCTGTGTTATTTGGATCGCCTCGTTAGTGGTCCTACTATCTTTGAGACTGCCTCGTTAGTGGTCTCCCATTTATTTGGACTGCCTCGTTAGTGGTCCTACGATTGAGATTGCCTCGTTAGTGATCTCCCCGGTATGGTGTCCTCTTCTTAGTTTGCGGGATAAAAATATAAAAGACTTGTGTGAGTGTTTAATTATGCTTAAATTTTATTTACCATGTTTTTAAATTATGTTTCTAAATTACATTTTAAATTATGCTTTTAAATTACGCTTTTAAATTAATTCCTTTAATTATGTATTCTCGTCTTGAATAAATTAATCATGTTCTTCCGCTGCGAGTAAACTATGGATTTTAAGTTAATGCATGAAAAGTGTAATTTTAATTAAACGCATGTAACCCCTTAAATTGTTTAGTTAGGGATTAACTTACTCGGTATATTTTTATACTGATAAACTGTTGTCATTTTTCTTTTACAGAGTATGTCGAGTGACGCATGCACATGCACTTGGGGGGAACATTTATGAACGTTTTTAACTACTGCATCATACTACTGTTTTACCAGGTTTGTTGAACCCGAGGTTTGGCCGTGTTGGCCGTGATTACTTTTCCGCTGCATTTACTCTATTTCGTGCATGGATGATCATTACTTCCGTATCTTGAATTAAGTATTATTAATTTCCGGACTCAATATTGAAATATTTTTTTTAAATCTTTTACGTACCCATAAGCCTTGCATTTCCTTAGTGAGCTCGGGAAGCCGTGTCTTGCTAGGGAGATGTGGCGGTGACATCCCGGCCTGGGTTATCAAATCCGGGGTGTTACAAGTTGGTATCAGAGCCCGGAAAATTTTAAAGCTACTACTATTATTTTAAACCATTATTTTAAAACCAAGTATTATTTTTAAATTTATTATTTTTGACTACTAGTATTACTTTTAGCCCAAAAGCTTATTTTTTTACGTAGCCCAGTATCTTAGCCAAAGAAATATTAAATTTTTGGTCCACTATAGAGGCCCAACTTTTATACCTACCCATGTAGTAATTTATTTTGAACACATGGATAAACTAAATTTTAATGGGGAAGGGGACTTGCACTTGCATATTGCATATGTATATTTCATATAGATTTAAATTTCTGCATATCTTAACTTTGCTTGAAATATGTCTAACTCTAACCTCCCTTGTTAACATTAGATGACCGAACCCAACGCGAACAAGATCAATCTGATGATGAAACTGACCAACGCATACCTCGAGTCCCAACAGCACATCAATCACTTCAAGGCTCGAGTAGGGCAACTAGAGGGTATCGTGGCCCATTTGGGACATCTTAGGGAAGCTGACCAACATGAAATAACCCAACTCAAGGCCCAAGTCGCCGAACTCCAAACCCAAGTGGTTGCACTTCAATGATAACGAACTGATGATGCAAGTAGGACACTTAGGAGCGGAGCTGCTAAGCCTAGAGGCTGAAGTATTTCCTCCGAGCCCCGAGCCTGTTGGGACACCTACCCCGATTGACGTATCCAGCAAGGAGGACGATCCCATCGGAGAGGCACCTACCTATTCACTCTAGACTTCCTTGTCGATGCACTATTATTATTAGATTTCTGCTTCAAATGCTTGTAGCCCAAATAAAGGCTTCCCTTGAGTAATAAATATACAAGCACTTATTTTACACAAGTATATTTAAATTATCCACGTTTATTTAAAATATTTTCCTTCAATTATTTTGTTAAAACTCAATCAAATAGAAGAATAAGGTAATAATAAATAAACAACACAAATATATATAACATTATTACAAATAAACAAATAAGGGTACATCCAACCCCAACCTTAAACCCTAAAAAAAAACGAACAGGTTACTGTTCAAAAAAAAAAACGACAAGTAGTGAACAACCCCCAACGACAACAAACAGCACACTAAGTTCCAACAACCTCTACTAACAGGTCCCAATAGATTGATACCTATTAATACTATTCTTTATTTAATAAAAATTGTCCTTACAAGCAACTATTTATTAAATATATATATCTATTTAAATTTTACCCTGTATACCTTATCACATTATTTTACCTAATTTCCTTGAAGCGGCTCAGTCCCACAACGATGCAAGTGTTGTTGGGCAACCCACACACATATAGATGCGATAAGGAGGTAACAATGAATCCAGAACATCTCGAACCATAAACTAAGGCAGAACAATTAAACCGTGTTTCTAAACAGTAACAAACAACTAACGCAAGTCAAACACGTAACTAGGCAATAACACAACGGAAATATAAACTATGAATCCCAGTCAGCAGAAACATCCTCATGAGGAGGAAACTAAACAAAAATACGTCTTATACGAAACCTAAATGAAAATGCGAATACAAAAAAAAAAAACAACATCACTGATCGGGAGGCGGGAACTGCCGACGCATGTAGTCATCCATCTGCCGCACATAGGCATACATGTCGGACATAGTGGTCTGCTGCTGAGCCTGCCTCGTAGCAAATGAGTCCATACGGGCCTGGTAGAAGTCCAATCTAGCGTCTAAGGCATCATAACGAGCCTGCCCAGCTGCAAACCTGGCATCCATACCGACCCGCATCTCCTGCATCATCTGCAGCATCTGAGTCATCTCGTGGCCCTGAGGCGCCACTGCAGGAGGTGGAACTACTGGAGGAGGGGGGTGGCTGCTCCGGAGGTACAACTAGAATCAAGCCGCCATCATTAGGCTGCGGGCGAAGTACAGCCCGAGGAACTCCACGACGTAAGGCGCTATGCCGGGGAGCGTAAGTCGGGATACGGTAGCAACCACCCGCTGCTAACTCGTACGGATCTGTCTCCGGTGTCGTGCGAATCCCCTGCGCCGCGCACAAGCCACAAATGAGGCGAATATGGGTAATCACCCTACTCCCTCGTCCTCTCCGCATACCCCTCAAGTTGTCCTCAATACAAGCTCCCACATTCACCCTACCGCCTCGCGCGATAAAGCAAATGGTCCTCATAGACGTGATCCAGGAAGATATGGCTCCGGGTAATCGGCCCGATACGCGCCCTAACCATATCTGGGTGAGCTCTCGCCAAGGGGAGTCCATCGTCGTCAAACGCGAGCTCATGATCGTGCTCGAGCTGAGGAGCCACCACGGTGCATAAGACGTCCCACGCAGGAGCAAGAACACGACCCTCAGGTTGTGGGCGGAATGCGCCATCATCAGGCAAACCGAAATAAACATTGATCGCCCGAGCACTGAAGTTGAGATAGCGACCACGAACCCATACCCGAGATAAGTCGTCACCCTCCCCAAGACCGCCAATGTTGGCGATAACCTCCATAGCCAGATAACCGGAGCGGCAACGACCCTCAGGGAATGACGTGCAAGTCCAGTCCATGCAGGTACTCCATGAACCGGCACTGACCTATCATTGCCCCAAATGATCAGGATATATGCCTCTCTCTCTCTGGGGACATA